>QLNU02015360.1:66208821-66244853 GCA_006491805.2 Dysdera silvatica
GATCCGGTGTTTTTTTTCGACAACCTGTATGAGCCAGAACTTCTCCAATAATTTAAAATAAATTATAATTTTACATATATTGTAATGTAAAGATATATAATATATGTGCTTGCCCTCGCCCCCAATAATTTTGAACGCTTTAATTTCACTGTATTCATCACTATTGAATATACATATAAGCAAAAGCAATAAATCAGTATGCGGAGGGTAAGTAATTATGTTCTATTATCGCGAGGTATTGACTTCCGTTAGTGAACTTATCTATAAGCTTATTATGGGAAGGGTGGAATTACAGATTTTCTTACAACTCCACCGATATTTTACAAATGGCTTGCAGAAACCCTGCGGAGTCTTCCCCGGATAGCAAAGATTATCCTAGGGACATCCAGAGGATGTCCAGAACATCTTTAGGGGTTTCCAAGGACGATCTTTGCTATTTCGGTCGAGGAGGTGCAGAGTACCACGGAAGACACTTCGAGAAACACTGGCCCGGATAATGACATGCTCCTGGACGTGCGCTTTTTAGTGATGGGTCCATGTTTGAGAATCAGTTAATGGATGCATGTGTACGTATAAGGTAGGAGTAAAACAAGCCCACATGCCTTTAAAACTCACATTCATGAAAAGTGCCAAACTTACTCATTGTTGAGGGTTTATGTGCATAGCAACGTGACTTGTCCCTTTCTCCACTTTTCTTAGTGGAAGCATGTACCAGTGCTAGTGTCTATTTAGTTATGCAGTATAGGGATGGACTGGGCAACCCGGCGATCGCAAAGTGAGCCATATTGTAAATAAACTGCTTAGTTGGCCATATTGGAAACATATTGCACAGTGGGTTAGTAGGTAAGTGCAGCAGATTGGGACAAAGTGAGCCTCTTAGACCTATTGTGAGTTTTTGTAGTTCGCCAACATATGCACTTTCTAAATATCTTGCAGGTATACTATCTCCTCTTGTTGGACCCTCTGGACAGTCGGTGTCTACCTCTGAGGAGTTTATTTGCTCCATCATAAACGTGGAAATTGCTCCCGATAATGCTACGGTTTCTTTTGATGTAGTTTCACTTTTCACCTGTATTCCAACAAATTTGGCGGTATCAACAGCATTGGAGCGACTGAGGCATGATGGAAGCCTGGAAGAAAGAACTAGCCTTAGTCCGGAAGAGATATATTGCCTGTTCGAGTTCTGCTTGAATTCCACGGTTTTCGGCTTCAAGGGTAGATTTTACCGACAGAAGAGGTGTACGGCGATGGGGTCACCTGCTTCGAGTGTGGTGGCAAATTTGTGTATGGAGGCATTTGAAAACAGTGCTTTAGATGAGTGTGGTGTGGAAGCAATACGTCGATGATACGTTTGTTATCCTACCAAGGTCTTCAGTTGCTGATTTTCATCTCTATTTGAACAGCTTGAAGCCTCATTTTCAATTTACGTTAGAGGAAGAAGATAGAGGTTCATTACCCTTTTTAGATGTTCGGATAAATAGAGATGTGGATGGGCGACTGTTGACTACGGTGTTTAGGAAACCAACACATACTGATAGGTATCTTGACTTTTGTTCTCATCACCCGGCATCACACAAAGCATCTGTCATTAGAGCCTTGCACCGACGAGCCTTTACGCGCTGTCGTAATGATGACCTTCGCAATGTTGAATTACGACGCAATAAAAGCGCGTTGAAAAAGAAAGGTTACCCGAGTAAATTTATCGCTCGTAACCAATGTGGTGTTAGTGGTGGAAACAGGAATGTAGAAGATGAGACTAGGAAGACATCATGGGTTTCGCCATATGTGGCGGGGGTCTCAGAAAAGCTGTCTCGAATTCTCAATTGTGTGAATGTTAAGACCTACTAAAAACCTGTCTACACCCTGCGCGATCTATTACTTAAAGTTGGATCGCGTCCCTAAGGAAAAAATCTGGTGCTATTTTAAATACCGTGTGGAGACGACGAAAGATTGTATGTTGGACAGACGGGAAGATCGATACGTCTACGAGGAAGGAGCATATGCGTGCGGTAGCTAGGAGACAATTCAAACCCAGTTAGCTGAACATGTGTGTACCAGAGGGGTCTGAACCAGATTGGCATTCGATGAAAATATTACATCAAATGTGACGAATCTGGGGGGTGGCTTTTCTGGAATCTTGGGAAACCTACGGTTTGAGGGAGTCGTGCAATAAACATCGCCGGAAGCCTCTGCAGAAACCTTACAGGATTTTTGCCAAAACCTCGAGGTTAAGGGGGTGTTCGTCTGACATCGTCGTGTGGGGATTTCCCGGCGAGGGTTTCCCAATTGGGGTTTCCCCAGCTGGAACTTCTCCGCACCAAATGGCGTCAGATGGGGATTCCCAACATGCGGGTATATAAGCTTAGGACTTTCACGAACTCTTCATTCTGCCTTCACTTGACAAAGGGAGCAGTTGGCTCCCGAAACGTCGTGTTTTTTAAACCTTACGCCAGTGTCGAAATAACTGTTTGTTATTAAAATTATATTATACAGTATTTATTTTTCTTTCTTCAGATTTATCATGAAGGAAAGAATGAATATAGTCCAGTGAGCCCACTGTATCTTATGAAGCTCATTACTTTTTGTGTTACATGTAAATAATAACTTCGTTTGAATTTCTCTTTCAATGAACTGGTAACTATGAGTTGAAAATATTTTAAGAAAATGCATTAAACAATAAAACTACCAATACTACAGTATAAAAGCAAATCAGTAATGAAAAAAAAAAAAGAAAATGGGGGAATCTCTTTAATATATAATAAAGCTATAACTGATGGGTCAGAAAATCGAACCACTGATTATGTGTTATAATGGAATGATATAGACCAGCTTGATTCACCCACTTTCTGGAATGAAAAACTTCATTGACCCATCCAACTTAAACTGTTGTGGCATTGAGGGAATTTTACTTTCTACTACTTTTTTTTTTTTCGAATGTAATTTTATAGAAAGATTTGTGTACAAAGAATCCACCCACTTTTTTAACAGCATTAACATGCCTATTGATGCAGGTCATCTTTATATGTAAATAAATGTATTTATGTTATGTGACTACTTTTTAAATTTTCTGTCTCTTTATGGTTTTCTATTTTCAAATAATGATGAAATTTTTACTCTTCAAAAACTTTTGTCAGCTCATCAGAAATGTGCTCACGATCCAATTAGGGAACTAATTATATGGAGAGTGAGTGAATATTATACTATGTGATCTTTATATAAAAATAATACATTTCACATTTATAAATTTAATCCAGTAACGTTAGAACATATTCTTATACTTGCCACTGCATTGAGACTTGAATATAGGTAAGCACAAATGTTTGTATAATGTATTATGATTTGGGGATATCATAATTGATGGATCTTATCTGGCATGAAGCATTTAGTGTTCTTAAAATATAATGTACAAAGATGCCTATTACAATCATCATTTACACAATCTCAACAAATTATGGATAAAATTATTGCATGTTTGCAATATATTTTATTTAAATCTATATTTAAGAACTTTTTCCTTATCAGCTTGCCCTAATGGTACATTTGGATTAAGTTGTAGTCAACATTGCAATTGTTTGAATGGGGGAGTATGCCGTCCCAGTGATGGAGCTTGTCGTTGCAAACCAGGGTATATGGGATCCCGTTGTACAGAAGGTTAGTTGTAAAAATTTTTGTGTTGACGTTATAATTAAAAGTGATATACATTTGAAATAGTGGTTATGCTTATATTTTAATAGCATGTTATATTTTTCTCATTAAATTGGGGGCACTAGCAGGGTCACATTTAGAAGCTCAACGGCACTAGGCACTTTTGCCATCGGTGCCTTCAATAATTCCATCCCACTCCTGTTCTCTCCTCCTGTACTCCTCCATCCCTAAATTAAAAATAAAACTTAACTAAATGAAGCTTAACTAGTGACTCAGCAATTTATTACAATTAAATACTACTTACTATATGCTACAAATACGGTACCAAAAATTACAGAGGGGAATGATATTTTTAGTTATTTTTTAGATTTCTTATGTTAGCATTAAATAGAATGGTAAGGATTTAGTTCATTAAATAACATGTATTGTGTATATATCATAAGTTTTTCTCATCGTTTTCACTTTCAGGTTGTTTACATTTTTCGATGTTGTTTGGTTTTAGAAAACTTAACTAATACTGGGACGCCTCTGTTTTAATGCATAGATTCAAAGTGACGTAAAAGATCCTTTATTTCACTCTTGTTTTTTTAAGTTTGTAACTAAAAAAATTTTTTTTTTGCTCTCTAGGAACAGGCCTAATCAGCCTAATGGGAAATACAGCCCTGGGCACCAGATATAAATCTTGAAGAAAGGATAAAGATCGTGTTTTAATTTTTGACAACCGCAACATTGGTCTAATTACAAGTTAACATGATATTAATACTGAAATTAGTTAAAAAATAATGAATTGTTTATATACAGGGTGGTTATAGTTAAAATTGCCGTGTTCAGAATACTCTGTATCCCAAAGTAATAACCAGAACAGCACAAAAAATTTTATACCTACTATTATTTTAGGGATAGAGAGGATTTTGCAGGGGGGTTGAGAATTCAGTTCCAAAATTTGCGGAGGGAGGAAAATGTGACACTCCAAAACAAGAAATACATGCAAAAAGTATGAAAAACCAAGTACTAAAACAAATCTGAACTGAAATTAATTTCCATTTTTGAGTTTATTTGTAAAACCTGAAACTAACTTACATAAATTGACATAGGAAATGGTTTCACAAATCATTCAATATTCATTTATATTGTTGCTGGTTTTGAGGTTGAACATCGTGATTGCTATCGTTTTGGGCCAGATATTGCATTCAACGTATGGCATGCCTGCTGCAGAAAATATCTCTGGGGAAATATGCCACACATGCTGCATTATGTTATTTAAAATAATCAGACAAGGGACACTTTTTCGAAAAACATTGGCTTTGAGGTGGCCCCACAGCCAAAGGTCCTCTTGGAACAAAGTCAGGTGATTATGGTAGCCATACCATAGAGCAGTGGTTCCCAACCTGGGGATTGTGACCCTCAAGGGAGGAGGTCGTGAACAGGTTTCTGGAGAATGGCCGAAACTATTTTTTGTTGCAATTATTTTTATAAAGAATTTCATACCAAATGTTTCCAACGCTTTTGTATTTCAACATGGTTACACACATTGCAATATTCTACTAATGGTTGTTAACTTTATATCTATAATATACAATATATTTTTGTCTTTAATGTCTTCTCTTTACTCTGTTAAAAATGCTTTTGTTATACAAATGTAGCAGCAGCGGATAGAGTGGAGTTGCAGATCTTTTGGTTACTATAAAAGGGGGTCGCGGCTTTAAAATGGTTGGGAACCACTGCCATAGAGAAACAATGAGACTAATTTTTATGTATTGCAGATTTATTACAACTTTTATTAGATTATTCATTATTTGGATGCAGCATACTTCCCACCAGATAGCACTTCTCTGACTATCAACCAATGTTTTCTTGTTTCCAGGTCTGGTTAGACCTGTGCTGCCCTCTATTAATGTCTTTTATAACTATTCATTTACATGACATGTCCCTCTTAAAAATTAATTTAACCTTAATGTCTCTGTAGCGCTGAGGTTTCACAGCAGTTCTAGCTGATCTTCTGTTTGATCGACACCCACTATTGTCTGGTTAATACTCCTATTGCTTTCTGAAACTCTTTCAACTTCACTGGGACTAGCAGTATGACACAAGTCATCCACTGTTCTTTTATTTTCCATACTGCCTCTGCCCAAGTTGTCAAGACAAATGTTAGCTCTATTTCTTTTGTACTCTTTCCCATTTACACCTTGAATGCAGTATGATCAGGGTTGCAGACCAACTTAAGTTTTCATACCCTGTGTCCATGTTTCTGTTGGCTTGATTCGAAACCAAACCCTTGAATTAATCTGGAGTCCTGGAAGTTTTGTTGCATTCCTGTTAGCATATTTACTCTGAAGTTCTTGCCTTTTATTCAGTTTTTCTGGCCTCTTCTATTGGGAGCATTGACTTTAGGCTATCTGTGTCTGATGGCAGAAGAGAGATCTTAAATCTTCTACCCATCGAATATTCAGCTGGAGAGGGCAGGCAGGTCACTTGATTGCTAGATTCTGTAATCCTGCAAAACCATGTATAGGTCTTTCCCATCCTCTAGTGCAGTAGTTCCCAATATGGGGGTCATTACCCTCAAGGGGATCACCACAACTATTTTTAGTTGCAATTATTTTTACACGGAATTTCGTACTAAATATTTCCAGTGCTTTTATATCTCAACATGGCTACAAATATTGAAATGTTCTACTAATGGTTAACTTTATAATATACATTAATATATGTAATTAATATAATATACATAAATAATGTAATATATATGAATAATTTTATATTTAATGTGTTTTCTTTACTTCGTTAAAAATGCTTTTATTAGGGTAGTGACGGATATTGGTGGGGGGGGTCGCAGATCTTTTGGTTACTATAAAAGGGGGTTGCGGATTACTCGGTTACTGTAAAAGTAGGTCGCAATTTGAAAAAGGTTGGGAACCACTGCTCTAGTGCCTTCGTAATAGACTTTTTTTAATATTTTTACTACTCTCTCCATCTGTCCATATGATCTTGGAAAAAAGGTGATGTAATGCGATGTGAAACTTTCTCCACTCTATAAAAAATTTTCTTACCCAGTTTGAATTAAATGGTGAACCTCCATCACTCATCAGCTCCTCTGGGATTTCATGTCTGGCAAACACTAACTTCAGTGCTGTTATTACTGCTTGTGCAGTGATACTACTTATCAACTGCATCTCTATATATTTTGAAAAATAATCTATCATTAGAAGATATTGATGAACTCTTCAGGGCTCTTTTTTAGTTATTAATATGTACAGCGAAATCAAACCTTTTAGCGAGATTTTTGGCACTGCTTATTTTTAACAATCCTGTCAATATCAGGTCTTATTTTTGATATTGCAATCCTAAGAATGTTTACAAGGTGGACGTCAGTTATTCTGGTCCTAACTTTTCATTTTATCAACTTCATTTTTGAAAACAGTTGTTTACAGACGTATTGGCGTATGCAGGGGAGTGTGATGGAGGTTGTAATTCCCACCGCAATAAAATTCTGTGTGTATACATATGAAATTGTAGCTCTGTAAGCTTCCATTATAAATTTGTAACCATCCTTGTCAAACTTTCTACGTCAACCTATGTGCAGATGTAAGTGCTCTGTAACAGTAACATTTTCAGAGCATGCAGTCAGATGGTTGGGAAGATGTTCTTATCAACATATTTAAAATAGAATTTGATGAGTCCTAAGATGAATTTTTTTTAAATCACTGTTGCACTGCAAATCAATAAAACTACTCCTAATGCCCATATACGCTAGAAAACTGAAGTAAAACACGACTGAGGGAAGACCGCGTGTTACTTTAGTTCTATAGTGTTTTAAAATATTTATTATGAAATATGAAAATGCCAACAGAATAAAATACAATGTTTATTTCAGATTCAAAGGGAGCAGGGATGTTATTTTTGTGTGAAACAATTTGTATTTTTTCGTGAGTTGGCGGGTGACATAAAACATCATGGGTTGAAGATCCCTGTCTTAGAAAAATCACATGCAACCTTTTTCCATGGTCTTTTTGAGATATCTTGTTCAATAAGAACCTCATTTTAGTTTGCCCGTTGATGCTTTTGAAAGATTTCACATCTACCAATGTACTCTTGAATACTTTATTGATATTGGGCAAATAAAAATATTCTCTGGCTTTAACTCTGCATGCAACTACCCCTCTGTTAGGGATATACAACTTAACCAAGATTTCCTTTCTTACTATTAATGGCATTGATCATGACAAAGAATTCCCTCTTTGGTACAGTATAGCTCATCTCTACAATGTCAGTATGCTTGTGCAGCTCCTCTAGTTCAGATTTTGTCTGGTCAACCATTTTCAATATTATACTGAACTTCCTGTTCTATATTGTCTTAAAACTCCTCTCCCATCAACTGTGCTCTGGAAAGTGTCAGCTATTACTAGTTGTTTACCTAGAATATATACCAGATTTATGTCATATCTGTTAAGTCTCAGTAGCAATCGCTGAAGCCGAGGAGAGGCACTATTATACTGTTTCCTGCATAGAACCTACAGTAGCTTGTGATCTGTCTGTACCAGAACTGGTCTTCTGTATGTGTAATAGCTAAAATGTTCAAGTCCATAGATCACAGCTAATAGCTCTTTTTTGATCAGAGCATATCGCTGTTGTGCTTCTGTGCAACTAGTTTATTGTCTTGCAGTAACATTGCAATTTCAGTTTTTTTCCATCAGAATATTGCAAGCATGGGGCCTATGTAATAGTTTTCTTTATTACCTCAAAGTTTCTTTGGGTGTTTTCGTCCCACAACCATGTCATTTCCTGTTTCAATAATAAGTATATTAAATGTTTTAGATTTGATAAATGAGGTGTGAATTTGGATAGGTATGTTATCATACTCAGAAGTCTTTGTAGGTCTTCTTTACACGTTGGTACTGCAAATTTCTCTATCGCTCTCTCCTGGGATTCGGCTTAATTCATTTATTTAACATTACGTGACCTAAATAGTTGTCAGTTAATAGTGTCAGCTGAGTTCTATCCAGGTTAAATTTTAAATTTGCTTCTCTAGCCTGGCTCGGTGTTCTTGATAGCAGTTGATAATGCTCTGTGATAGTTGCTAAACCAAGTGCTATATCATCGAAGTAGGGGTTTACCTCAGGGTCATTTTCGAAGATTTCGTCCATTGCCCATTGGAACACTTCAGGAGCATTATGTAGTTCAAAAGGTAGTACTAGAAAACGGTATCTACCCCACAGTGTGGTGAATGTGGTTAAGTACAAGGAGAACTCCTATGGTAATTGCCAAAACCCATTTTTTGCATTCAAGATTGTAAACATATTACTTCCTTGGAGTTTAGATGAGATTAATATGCTGGCAAGAGGTCATAAGTAACGTCGGAAATTATATTGTACAATAAATGTTATTGAAGGTATGAAAAATTCATTATTTTCTTTTGCTTCCCAAACAGACAGAACTTTCCGGTAAACCTAATATTTCTTGTTTTGGAGTATCATATTTTGCCCTATATACAAATTATGTAACTTTTTTTTTTTCTCCCCATCCCTTGAATAAAAAGCATGTGTCCAAATTTTGGTTTCATTCCACACGTTAGTTTGAACTGTGGAGAGCTCTGAACAGAGAAACTCACTGCCCTGTGTGTGTAATGTGTGTATGCAAAGATTTAAGTAAATACAGTTTATGGTCTGACCTGAAGATACTTCAGTGAAATAAAAAAGAAAAGAATAAATTATAATACATTAAAATTAAAAGCATGGTATGGAGAAAATATGAGGATAAATGAAGCAAGAAATTGGTTTAGTGTTAAATAATATGAATTTATCTACTTATTCATTTATATATTTCTAAATGTCATCTCTGCAGTGCTTTATATATATTGTACATGTGTTTTTATCCTCAGCATATGTTGTTTATAGTTAATTTTACTTAGCACTTTTCAATGTTTATATTGGTATGTTTTACCCTTTTTGCCTATTTAATCATATTTCATAATTTTAAATATCTTCAGAAAACAAATACAGTGATATTTTAGTTGATAAAAATTAAAAATTTTATGCATTTTATTAATATAATAACCAAAAGATTACAGAAATCTTAGATATATAAATACAGGAAAAAACTAGAGGTTAGGCTAGTATATGTGTCATCACCTAAATCTCCTTTCCATTATGCAGTTCGTTTGGTATTTTAGTGGACACCTGATATTTTTACGTAAATGCTAAAAAAAATACAAAAACTGCAAATTGGCTTTTGAAGAATGCCGAGACACCATAATGTCTTGTAGAAAAATAATTTTTATATAAATATATCGTCACATAAATGGGGAAAATGCAAATTTATATAACAAATGTTGTTTGTTAATTTAAGGGACACTATCATTCCTGACTAACAGATGGCAGTGCAGGCGCTAAAAAATTTGCATATTGTATTCTTTCGATGCGTAGGTTCGTATAAATACCCGTGTGAATGCGTTCATGCAAAAACAGCGTTTGTAGTCATGTCAGAAAGGAAAATACTTACGGATTTCGAGAAAGAGGAAATTGTGGCTTTTAAATGAAATGGAAAATCCATTTTCAAAATTTGTCAGCTTATTCAGCGTCCAAGGAGTACTATAGGGGCCTTTTCAAAAAGAAACCCCAAAAGGATCCACCCAAGAAGCGGAGAGCGAAGCCAAAACTGAGTAAAAGAGATAAGCGGAACATTAATAGAGAGGCCAGTAACACAGGAAAGTCTGCTGCAAAAGTCCGAAACGACCTTAGTTAGCTCCTAGTTAAACGTTGGATAGTATGGAATGTGCTCTCTAATTCCAAAAATTTATCTTTTCGAAAAAAAAAAGGCAAACCACTTCTCACCCAAGTTCACAAACAGGAACACTTAAACTAGGCTCGACGACTCATGAAGTGGAACGATAAATGGTTGCAGGTACTTTTCACGGAGGAAAAGAAATTCAACTTAGATGGTCCGGATGCTTTTCAACATTATTGGCACGATTTACGGAAAGCGCCGCAATACTTTTCTTGTAGAGTTCAAGGAGGAGGGTTGATGACCATTTGTAGTGTCTTTGGCTACAACGGTACTACGCCTGGAGCTTTCATCGGCAGTCGTATGAATTCCACCTGCTATCAAGAACTTTTGAATGAATATGCCCTCCCATATGCCTCATAAATATGTGGGGAAAACTGGATTTTGCAACAGGACAACGCACCGTGCCATGCATCTATCTCCACCAAAAGATGGATAAATTCAAAAAAAGTTAAAAGTATGATTTGGCCGGCATGTAATCGTATCCAAAACGTATCAAGTCATATTGTTCGTCAAATATATGCAAATGGGAAGCAATTCACGTCGGTTAATGCCTTAAAGGACGCTATTGTGGAAACTTGGTATCAAATCGATCCTAAGTATTTACAAACATTGATAGAATCAATGGATTCACGTGTCTTTAAAGTTATACGCAAAAACGGAGGATATCTCGCGTATTAATGTACATAAAACACTCCAATTTCAGTAAGTGTCCATTAAATTTTCAAACAAGATTGAAAGCCTCATCTTGATTTTGTTACATTTATGAATGATTTAATAAAGATTATTAATCTTCCACTTTGCAGAATACTGTTTTATTGTAGTATCTTTATTTTCATTTTCAAATTTGGCATTATTTCTCACGATAGTGCACTGTTATCAAGTGTCCACTAAAATACCAAACGCACTGTATATATTCGTAAACACTTGGAGTGGAATAGAAGAAGAAGCATCAGCTTTGCGATTATATAGTTAAACTTTTATAATGAACTCAAAAGGTGACGAAAGAAAATGTCATAAATATTTAATTAATGTAAGTTTTTAATGTAAAGTAATGCATTTTTTAATAGCTTTTGTATTTGTAAATTCACTGTAATTGAGCTATAAATGGCCTTGGGGGTTGTGTTAGTGGACTTCGATTTTGAAACTTGATTTTATTGCAAAATTTTTAATACGTTACGTGTTTACTGTAATAACGACTAGAAATTGGTTAAACTTTGGTCTGGAAAAGTCAGGGAAGTTTGAAATAGAATTTGGGTAGACACCCTGTGATGATGATATATCACTTTTTTTTTCAGTGTGTCCTGAAGGTTACTATGGAGACCATTGCATGTCCCAATGCCAATGTGAGGGAGAAAACTATGCTTGCAGCCCTATCAGTGGCTGTGTTTGTAAATATGGTTATGGAGGAGAAAATTGTGAAATGCGTAAGTTTTAAAATTCTGAGATTGTTTTGCAATGTTGTTTGTATCTCTTATGGTTTGAAAATTCAAATATTTTTCACACAATGAATTTCTTAGTTGATAAATTGCATATAGAGAAAAGAAAGATTCCACAGTGACTAGTGGGAACTGAACCCACAACCTTTTGGTATCCAGCCAAGTGCTCTTCCAACTGAGCTTTAGATGACCAATCATCTTCCCTCTGCGAGCACATATGAAACTTCACTATAGACAAGTTTTGAAATGGGACAGTTCTTGGACTTCTTTTTAAACCAAATGGTTGGTTTAAGAAACAGTTCAAGCAGAGTCCCAAAAAACTTGTCTATAGTGAAGCTTTATATATTCTCGTAGAGGGGAGGATGATCAGTCAGCTGTAGCTCAGTTGTATTCGACATGAAAGGGCTAAAATTAGGGTACATTTAAGCCTAATTCTCAAGCTATTCCTATTGTAAATAACAATGCATGACCTTTTTTCAGTGAAAATCATAAGTTTCAAATTGCATGAAAACTCGAGAATGCAGAGAAAAACCAATTTCAGATTTGAAATCAGCGCTAAAAAAAATTACTTAAAATTCATTGAAAAATTTCATACAACAGAAAATAATTTTATTGTTGCCCTGTGTAATTTGTATTAAACTATTTTAAATTAATGAGGTTTAACTGCATTTTTTTATCAATCCATCTTATACTAGATCATTTTCTTACTCCTTGTTGATGTGATACTAATGTGAAGTTACAGTACTCCATCATTATTTCTTCTAATATTAAATAATAGCTCTAATATTTTTACCTGTTTAGTTTTGATCACTAATTTACTGTATTAGTCACTAGTTTACTGTAATAATTAGAATTTTTAATTCTTGTACTTCATTTTACATTCATTTTCATTTAATGATTTTTTTTAGGATTGATTGGTCAAAGTGTACAAAAAATTGAAGATGATGGATCAACTAATACCCCTGGTGTTGTTGCTGGAATAACTTTGGCTTTAACTTTATTAATTGCTATAATTTTCGTTATATTATATTACAGACGCCGGTTGAGAAGACTTAAAGATGAGCTTGCTTATGTTACGTATGTTCATATTTTGAATTCTTTCAATTTTCTTCTTTTTACCTTTTTAATATGAATGCGTTTCGTGGAAGCATAAGGGTTTATAAATTCATTACCTTTCAAGTTTAAACTTGTTGCTATGGTTTACTAATTGTTTTATTTGTACATGTAGTTTTGCAATGATTGTAAATTAAATACAGTAGAAACCTGGTTATAAGGCGAGGAAATAAAACATTGGTTATGCATTAAAATTATACAGGCCAAAAATGCTCTATTAAAAACAGCAAAGGCAGTCTAGTAATTTCTCTTTTAATTTATGTAAGTCAAGTCTGATAAAAGATTTTCCCCATTTTGCAGTGAAAGAGGGGAATAGTTTTTTTTTTTCTTAAGTTATGGTATCTGATATTCCTGCACTTGAAGATATTGTCACTAAGGTACAACTTGCAAACAATCCTGGATCAGATGATGACCACCATGAGGACTTACCCCTTTCAACCTACCACCAATTTACATGATGACAGTATAGTATAGCAAAAATATGTAAAATTCTGATATCTAAATGGAGAATGTATAATGATAATTTTGCTCTTTCAAATTTTTTCTTTTCATTATATTTTTCATAGTAACCTGGTTTTAACAAGAATCAGTGCATAATGAGAAAAAGTGCTGGTCCCTTCATGCTCATTATAATTGGACTCGACTGTATTTGTATGGAGAAATACAAGACTGGAATCAGTTACTTTTTGTACTTTGACTTAAATATGGTTCTTTTTTTGCTTCAACATTTTTCATCTATTTTGACTCTTTTCTTTTTTTCCTTCACTCAAATTACAAGCTTTTTACTCCAATTCTTAGAAAAACCACACATTAAACTGGCAAAAACAAGATATTTATTTTCTTACCACTGTTGCACCTTTACTACAAACTGACCTGAAGCCAATTATCAAGAATTGTGTGAATCAAAAGTGGCAAGAAGAATGGGATCATCAAACCAATAACAAATTGCGGCATATTAAACATACAATTGGTAACTGGCCCTCCTCATACCGTAAAAATCGGAAAGAGGAGGTTCTCCTTGCTAGACTTCGCATTGGGCATTCCCATCTCACCCATAGACATCTATTGGAAGGAAAACCAGCACCAATTTGCCAAGTGTGCAATGAACCCATCAGTATTTTACATATTTTAACTCAATGCCCTTATTTTAGACTTGCCCGCACTCTTACTTTTAACTCTTCATCACTCTCTGACATTTTAAATGACCATGCTGACCATACGCACGTTTTTAAATTTTTAAAAAGTACTGGTTTTTACTACAGTCTTTGATTTTACCATGTTTGGCGCAGTATAGCCCAGATGCTCTTGCGCCATAAAAATCCAAACAAATCCTTTACGACAAGTATGAAAAGTTTTGTCTCATGTATGTATACACACACATTGAAAATGCAAGGGGCACTCTTCAAGTTAATTTTCATCATTATTATATTTCAGTGATAGTGCCTTTGCTTAACTGTAAGAATTTTAGTAAGAAAGCACTTTAGAACCAGATAAAGGTAAAAAATAACAAAGTAAAAAAAACTAAAAATTTTTTAGATTTAAATTTGTTTTTTTTTGTATAGCACAGCATGTATTTTGATGTATTACTTTAAAATATTACACTTAATTACCAAAACAGATAAAGAAATTTTCAAATATCTTATGCTTATAATTGTGTTTGGCTTTAAAAATTTTAGTGACTGATTGCTTCTCAAAATATTGTAGTTTTAATTATAGAAATACAAGATTTTCATGATAATGGTAGGACTCAACGTTCATTTACAGAAAATTGTTTAATTTACATTCATATGATTGTTTAATTTGTATTGACATGATTATTTATAAATTAACACTCCCAAATCCCATGCTAAGATTGTAACGAACGATACATAGGACAAACTAGCAACGTTGTCAAAACAATGCAAAAAGAATAGTAGTAATGTTAATTTTCCCCCCATAAAGGTCCTTAAATTTCATGTAATTTAATTTTGGAAAATTGTCTTGGATTTTCTTTTCTGATTAATATAACCTATATCAGTTATCTGTGCATAAGGTAAAAATATAGTATCCCATTCAGTACAAGGCAGGATTCATTGCATGTATTTATTTTATATGCCTGTTCATCAGTCTTCAAAAATTAAAATATTGTCCAGGTATGAATCTAGGTTATTTTCCAACTCCTACAGTGTTTTATTTAAACAAGTATCGTTTTTTATTGACTTTATCTAATAAAGAGAAGAAAGGAACTTGGTAAAAAATGGTTTTAGTTTGAATCAAGAATCATGAAATTCAGAAATTCCCTTTAATTGTTTAGGACTCAAGTCATAATAAAATATGTTTGTTATTTTGGAAAAGAATGAGATTTCTTACTTGATGTGGTGTGGTTCTTTTAATATATTTATTTAAACTCTTCCTGTGATATTGGATTTTGTTGTTTAGGAGTAGCTAATAATGTTCATGGACATAAGTTGGTTGACTGACTGTTGATAAAGCATTTTATAGAGAAGGTCATTTGTTTAGTGGAATGCATTTAGAACAGAAATTGAGTCTATTGTCAGTGTAAAGATTATTGCAAAAGTGATATTTTCTGTTCTTTAATCGAGTGACTCCTAGTATTTTAGCATGTAGTAACAACTGCTATCCAGTGACAGATTATTCTGCTGCCATCTGTTAACAGGTAGCTACAGGAAGCCCTCTCCAGTCACAGTAAAACTTTAACAATATTTTGAGTGCATGCAAGAAATATGAATGGAAGGAGAGAATATTTTTAATAATCAGAAATATAATTAGTGAACTCAGTGTTGAATTTACCATGTACACTAGTTGTGTTTAATGCGCATAATTTTTGAGTATCTGATGGATGTAATTAGAAAGTGTTTAATAAACTTGATTAGCGAGCATATGGTAATTGCAGGTTAGTTGCATGCATTATTTTATTGGGAATGAATATGCAAAATTGGAAACACATGTGCAGATTTATTTTCACTGTATTATTGTAGGTTGTTTAGTTTGGGGTTAGCTGGGGTCCTGCTGTGTGTTGTAGTGGTAACATGATTGTCTAGTGTGCCGTTAACTGTATTTGGACTTCCAGTGGTGCCATAAAAAAGAATGCTTACTAACTGCTCACTGTTGTATGGAAGTTAGTTCCCTGTGCCTTACGTGGTTTGGATGCCTCAGAAAATTGTAGGTTCTGGTGCAGTATGACCATTGCTGTTTTTGCATTGTAAAAACACAAACATTTGGGGTTAGCTAATAATATTTGTGAGTATATGTTGTTGACTGTCCGCTGATAAACAAAAAATTGTTCAAAACTGAAAGTGTGGCTATTGTGAGTGTGATGACTGGCAAGTAATGCTTCTATTTTTTTATTGAACATCCTGTAACATTTTATGAGCAGTTTTATATTTTTATATATGTGCTGCCTTGCATTACATTCTCGTTCTCTTTGAGTAGATTGAATTTCTAAAATTAATAACCTACAATAGATACAGTAAAATCTATAAACTGATGTAAATACTACTATAAAATAGGATTTTATTTTAATACTTATTTTAGCTGTAGGATATCTACCCGGTTGTGTGTTTTGCATATATATATATATATATATATATATATAAGGGAACTCAAATGGATGTCCTTCGTTGCTTTAACCTTGACATGAAGCGATAATGCTCAAATGCAGTACAAGGTAGTTACACTTTCGAGTGCAAAACTATCAAACTTGGCAAAGGTGTGAGGCAGGGAGATACCATTTCTCCAAAACTTTTTACTTCAGCTTTACAGATGATTTTTCAGCTGATAAATTGGAATAACAAGGGAATAAAAATAAATGGTGAATATTTAAATCATTTGCGGTTTGCTGATGACATTGTTATTTTTTCAACGAACCCATTAGAACTCCAAGACATGGTACAGGAGCTCTCAACTAGAAGTAAAGAAGTTGGACTCAAGATGAACCTACAAAAAACTAAGATCATGTTCAATAATTTCGTAGAGGAAACAAAAATACAAGTTGACAACATTGAGCTAGAAATTGCTGATTCATATATTTACCTTGGCCAGCTGATTTCAATGGATGGCAACATTATGAAAGAACTCAACAGACGTATTAAACTTGGCTGGAGTGCATTTGGAAGAAACAGTTTTATCCTGAAGGGGAAATTGCCTTTGTGTCTAAAAAGAAAGGTCTTCAACCAGTGTGTATTGCCAGTCCTCTCTTATGGATCAGAGACATGGAGTCTAACAGTTGGAGCAATACGAAAGTTACAGACAACGCAAAGGAGCATGGAGAGGTGCATGCTTGGAATAACTAGGAGAGATCGAAAAAGAAACACTTGGGTGAGAGAGCAAACTAGAGTAGAGGACATCATTGTTAAAGTAAAAGGGCTGAAATGGCGATGGGCTGGGCATATTGCAAGAAGAACTGATCAACGATGGACAACAGAAATTCTGAACTGGATTCCAAGAGACCACCGAAGACCTAGAAAACGTCCTCAAACTAGATGGGTGGATGAAATAAGAAAACAGGTTGGGGTGACGTGGAAGCGAATTGCTCAGGATAGACTTGTGTGGAAAGCATTTGGAGAGACCTTCATCCAGCAGTGGATAGATAATGGTTGAATATGATGATGATGATATATATATATATCATATATCTTTTTTCTGTTTAGGTATAATGCTGACCCAAATCCATCACCAGGTAAATCTTTCCTTTTGGTTTTTTTTTCTTTTCTTTAATACATTATATCTAAGCTTGTCCATAATATTTATATACTATATGAGGTTTTAATCCTGTAAAATAGTTTAAATTGCATAATATATAACTCTTTTTTTTAGACCCTTACAAGCAAATTTTCCATTTTTAATCATATTTTGTCAGTGCATTTAACTTTCCTAATTTTATCGTTTTAGTGAAATCCATCATAGAAATGAAATTTAAAACGCTTGAATGCTGTTTTTTTTTAACAGCAATAAAGTTTATAAGTGATGAAAAAAGTTGTAATAACTCCATAAATTTTCTATGTAAAAAACATGAAATCTTTATTTTTATTATAATCTGATTAATCAGATATAGGGTAATGTTTTTGTAATTGCAAATTTTTTAACAAAGAAGCTGTATGGAAAGTCTGTATTTTTATACATATATTACTCTGTTTCAAATAAATAACATACTCAACATTGTTGCATAAGTAAACGTTTCCTCAAAAATTTTCTTCGACGACTACCTGTTAAAAAGATAGTTCCAGTAACATCTATTCTGAAACTATAAATTATTTGTGTATGCATGCACAAATCAATGTTATGTTGCATAAACATGGTTATGAAAATAAGTTTAAATATTCCTGTAATTAATCTGGTATAAGCTAATTCTAGTAAGGCAATTGCAGCAGTTTGCATATAATTTCTGATGTTTTCTAATTTTTTGTATTGCAATATGGCTATTTTCCATTAAAACTGGGCAAATCATCAATTTTTATTTCCTCAAAAGAAAAATCATTTTTGTAGGATTATAAATTTAGAATAAACTTGCATGTTCTTTCAAAGTTTAATAATTTCTTTCAAAAATGTATGCCTTTAGAAGAGTATGTTTTACTTATTCCCTTTGAGGCAATTTTTAAAAAAAAAAAAAATATCACTTCATTTACAGTTTATTAATTTCTTATATGTATGATCTCTTATTCAATGTAGAGCGTCGTCATTTTGATAACCCTGTGTATGCTTACCAAGGGGTACCCATTCCAGCCGGCAGCAGTCAATTGAACAACACAGGGACAAAACACATATATAATAATTTGGGTGTGAAAAGTAATTTAGCAAAAGCCAAATTGACTGGAGATGAAGAGTCTGAGTGTATTACTGAAAAGGGTTTGTTAATTTTCTTTTAGTCAATAAATTCAAAGGATTATTCACAAAAATAATTCCTCTTTCCCTTCTCTTTCAGTCCATTACCCACTTTCATTATCTCTTCTGTCGCCTTGCAGTGGTAACATGTTCACCTAGCATGTGATATTCTGGGCTTGACTTCCAACTGTGCCCCCCAAAAAACGTACTGGCGGCCTGCTCATTGTAGTCTAGATGTTAGTTCCCTAGGCCTTAAAAAGTTTGGGTTCCTGGGAAAGCTAAGTCCTGGTGCAGTATGGCCCTTGCTGTCCTTGTGCCATAGAACGCTCACAGTTACCTCTTTTATAAACATGCTAAATCGCAACCCATTATTTTTTATGATTTTGTCCAATACTTTATGAAATACTACTTCTTGCATATTCACACAATATTCACTTATATCTTATTTCAAATAAGACAAAAGATCACTTTGTGAACAGGGGGAATATTGTATTTACATTCATATAATGCACCTCTATTTCTGTTTGATAAAGATTTTGAAGAATAATAGACGGGGTTCCCACGCAATCTGGAATTGTCAGGGAATTTGAAATTGTCCCTAAAAGGCTGGGGAAATTTTCCTAGCTCATTCTGAATAGCTAAATTTTACATGAACATGGGACTATTTTCCTGGAAACCAATGTTCAATTCAAAGTTTTGTCAGTGATTAGTCATGAAATTTTTTTCCTAGTCAGTCCTCAGAGTAGGAACTCTGATAGATCGTTTGAAAATTCTTATGTCTGTGATAACTGGATGTCTAATTACATGATTCAACAACATTATTTTTTTTTTGCACACGGGAAAAAACAATCCAATTCTAATAATACTTTTCATTCTGAATTCAAATATGTTATCAGTTTTTCTCTATCATGCAGGGATTTTTAGTAACACAGAAATTAAATTTCAGAAGATTGTATTAATGTCTGATATACTTACATGCATTATTGTATATAATATATTTACATGCATTTTTAACATTTTATATATATATCAGTTAAAAAGTGAGAGTTGGTGATTTTCTTCTGTATTTAGCATCTAGAACATCCCTTTTAAGTGTCCAGTAATAATCAACAAGCGTACTAGGGCTCCACTTTACCTTATACTATACCTCTTTTCCATGATCATAATGTCTTGATACGATTGCTCACCATGTTCATCGCTGACGGTGCCAAGATTCTCAGAAAAAATCCAAGTGGGAGTGCAAAAAGCGAATTTCAAGTGACATATTACACCCCATATTTCTAAATGAATGTAATAGTTCACTCACAATGCCATGATATATGTCTGCTTTAACATTTCCCAAAAATTTTGCTGCAACACTTTTGAATAAATTCCATGCTGTTCTTTCAATTGGTATAATAAAATTTTGAATTTTCTACCTTTAATTAAATCTCCTATTTGAGGGCTGACAAAAATGCCTTCCTTAATTATAGCAAGGCTTATTTTAGGAAACTTTTCATTCAAATAAGCAAACCCAACATCATTTTTATCCATAGCTTTTACAAAAATTTTAAAAAGCCGTATTTTTATATGAAGTGGTGGTAATAAAACGTCTTCAGAGTAAACCAGTGGGATATGTTCTGCATTTTTGTATCCAGGAGTAAGTGATTTATGGTTTGGCCATTTCTTCTTAATGTAATGACCCCACTCGCATCCAAAACAACAAAATTTAGTATAGCCAAGTTGCAAACCAAGTAATAGTGCTGTGACTTTTAAGTTACCACAGATTTTCCAATTGTAGTTATTGTACTGAATTTTTTCCAAGAAGAATTTCATATTTCCATGTGATTCTTTCATATCAGTGGAATAAGCTATAGGTGCAGAAGAAAATTCATTCCCATTGTGCAAAAGGACACCTTTTAAACTAGTTTTGGAAGAGTCAATTAATAGTCGCCGCTCTGTTGTTTTATGTTCATGAACGAGAGCATCCATCGTAGATCTAATATTGTTACAATACGCCAACTTATTTTCTTGAGAATACAAATTTTTATGCTCTTGCTGGCGGTTATGGAAAAAAAACATACTTTAGTATCTCGCTGAAGTAGATTCCACCCCTTTAACCTTGATCCCAAAAGTTCAGCCTGAATTTTGGACAAATTCAAGTCCCGAAGGAGGTCGTTTAAATCACCTTGAGGTAACAGATGTGGCTCAAAGGAAGAGGTACTTGCTTCAAAAACAGAATCATGTTGCTTTTCATATGATGAACTACATCGTCTTCTTAATCTTCATTCTCTGTAGTTATTCTAATTGGAGGCTGTGGTATAGACAAATCCACACCGTGAGGAACTGGTCTGATAGCAGATGGTAAATTTGGATACATAACTTTGTGTTTGGATTTACTAGTTATTCCTTTCATGTTTGTTATGCAAAAATAACAACCCATTGAATGATTTTTGTTCCCCTCAAACCATGGGAAGTGCAAAATACATATATTGCGGAAACCCTTTGTCCAACCAATCACTTCACACAAGTCGAACAGCAAATATGAGGTGCCCAGTTATACCCTACCTTACAGCCAAAATATATTTCATAAAATTTTTTATCAATAGAGTAAAATTTCGTCATTGAGCTTTAGATGTTAGTTCCCCATACACATAACAGAAAATATCAGGATGATTTAAACAATTGCTTGGCAAACTGCCACAATGTCAACTGTAGCACAGCTGCTCAGTAACAATCAAAATATGAAAGAGAACTCACTAAATTCATTGTATACACAGTAAATGTAAGTTCACTACTAACATCGTTTGCTGAAATGCCATGTTTATATCGCGTCTGTGTTGCCCCTACCTTCTGATCGCCTTTCCTGCTGCCAGTCTTCTAATTATTGTCTGCCTACTAAAATTATAAATGGCTACTAAACTAATAAATTAATAAAATATTTATATAATACATATACTAATATAACACTAAAATATATATGTGTATATATATATATATATATATATATATATATATATATATCGGGAAAATGACATAGCCAACAACAAAATAAGTCAGTTTTTGCAATATATTTATAACTAGAAATGTTAATACAAAAAACTGTGGGTGATGGAAAAATTCTGATTCAAAATTTGAATTCAGCATGAAAAATTACATTAGAAACATCGTCGTTCTTCCATGTGCCAAAATCTTCGTTAAACAATGTTATATTTACTCTGCAAAACTGCATAAAATAGTAACTGTGTGTTGTTTGGGAATTTTGAATGAGTACTTTTTTGAGTAATAAAGTAATCTGAAATATCATGCATAAAGCATACAAGTATATTATAATTTAAAATGTCTTATTTCTTGAAGAAACTAGTGGTATAATTTATTTAAAGAGAACAGGGTGTGTGTTGGGAAGAGGACCAATTTTGCTTTTAAACTTAAATAAAGAAAACGGTAATGATCCCTGAAGAAAAACATCCTTTGTAAATTATCTCTAAATTGTTCTTTTATAACTGATATGAAGAAAAAAAAGTAACAGAATGGTATTTGAATGTGATGTTTTGGTTTATTTATTCCATTTAGGTGCTTGTGGAGGTGAAGACGATCATGTAGATTTAAAATCAAGATCAGATCTTGAATACAATCCAAACATTTACCACAGTATTGAAGATTTAAAACCAAATATGCCAAAAAAGGAGCCATTTTATGATGAAATAAAAATAAATTGTGAAAGTTAGTTGAATTTTTTCAAAAATAAAATGATTTTGTATTATAAATGATTGTCAGTCTGCATATCAGTATTTGTTTTGAAAGGATCATTTCTCTTCATTGTGTGTTAGGCAAGTCAAAAATGAGGATCTGTGTTGTATGGAGTAGGTATTTTATTCTTAACTAACATATACACTACCTTACAGAGAAAATGCTCACACACACTATCTTGAGGATTTTGCTGCATTGCTGTGCAAATTACAGTGCATACATAAGTTGACAATTTTCTTAATGAATGCAGTTTCAAATTGGACTTATATTTAAATAAAAGGGGAAAACTAGTCTGTTAAGCTTTTTTAATTGTCCTAAAACCACAGAAATTACTCTTTTCCACTACTATTTTTATCAGAATAAAGTTTGAGTAGTAAAAATGTTTAGAAAACGTCAGAAAAAAATTCGTTGATCTACATTGGCAAACGTTCGCTAAAAATTTTTTCAGAGGTTTTGGCATAAACTTATGTACAGCTGGTTGGTCTCAACATTGTATTGCAGCAAAAACCTGACATGATACAACAACCGTAGGTGGAATTTGAAGACAAAAAATAAAGGAAGAAAATGTGAATCACCATAGGAGGACTAGGCACCTAGTCAGAAAGCATAGATTGACATGTCCAGCTGCAAACAGTAGCTGCTCCACAACTGGCAATATTCTGTGAAATATTCAGGGAATTTGGGAAGCTAACCAGTTCTATCTAGCTTAATAAATAGTACAATGTTGTGTTTAGTGGCGAATTTTGCTTCTGTCTAAGCAAGGGGTTCTCAACCTTTTTTTTGGCCATGACCCACAATCGACAAGATGATCGACTTTGTGACCCATGGTTATAACTTGAAAATGAAAGTACTAATGTAGTAATATAAGTATGTAATTATCGGTGGCATAGAAAAGGAGGTCCCAGGAGTCCAAACCCCCATACAAACGAGATAAATAACATTGGCTCTAGCTTTAAAGTTTTTGTTAGCATACAAACATGTTATGCTTTTAAGGGGTGGATTTAGGGGGATGGGGCGATTGCCCCTTTGGAGGACATCTAAATCCGGCCCTGTCCCAAAAAGGCTGCCCCCTGAAAAAAAATTTATCTGCACCACTTGTAATTATTCATTATTACACAGAGTGTAAGCAAATTTTTGGTTTTTGAAATTAGTCAAACCAGTGCCACAACCAAGTGAGAGAAGGTTACAATTTTCTATATATAGAGGGAAGGTATGGATAATAACTTAATGTGAGACAAATAGTATGAATAATTGCAAATTAAACCTTTTATAAAACAGATTTCAAAAATAATTACTCACAATGGTTCAGTGTGATTGTTGGCTTTGCACTACTGCTGAAAGCTCTTCAAACCGTGGTTGTTTTTGAAAGACAACACCTCAAATTATGCTCTGGTTGCAGTCTGCTTCTTATCTTAATTTTCATGAGAGTGTCGAAAAGCTTGCTTCACATAGGTAGGTAGGCAAAAATGGAAGTACTATAATATGTATTAAAAAAGCTTTATAAATAATGTGTGTGTATATATATATAAAAGTTTTCCTCGCCCATTCTTGGCGGAAACAGGGTTTGGGACGAGCAGAGCGCCATGTTCCCAAGCCTCTTTTTACATCACTTCTTAATGTGCCATGTCTAGAAACTTCCTGACAATGTGACACGTGTTTAGGATTGTGGCTTTTTGTATTTCAATGTAGGTGTTTGGGTCAATGTTGAGTATCTCCAAATTCGTCGCAAGCGTTTTTGGTACTATCCCTGTTGCTGAGATGACTAACGGGATGATGAAGATCTTTTCCATACCCCATATATCTCGTACTTCATGTCTGAGATCTTGGTACTTGGTGATTTTCGTTGTGTAGGTTGTCTGTATGTTATTGGTGTTGGGTACTGCTATGTCGATTAAGTACGTGGTCTTATTCGATTTATCGACGAGGGTTATGTCAGGACGGTTATGTGGGACTGTCTTGTCTGTTATGATTGCTCTATCCCAGTAAAGCTTGTGTGTTTCGTTCTCATGCACGGTCTCTGGCTCATATTTGTAGTACGGGCATTTTTCTGTCAGAAAGCCAGCATTCGCTGCCAATTTCTGGTGGACTATTTTCGCTACTTGATCGTGTCTATGTTTGTAGTCTGACTGCGCAAGGATCTTGCATCCTGCCATCACGTGTTGGATTGTCTCCGATGCCGCATGACAGTGTCTGCATTTGTCGCTTTCTATGTCTTTTCTCTGGATGAATTTCTGATTGTTCCTTGTTGCGATCACTTGGTCTTGGATGGCTAGCATGAATCCTTCTGTCTCTGGCTGGAGAGTGCCTTTGGCCAGCCAAGAATTTGATGCCTTTTTGTCAACGTGTGGTTGTTGCAGGTCATTGTAGTGCCTGCCATGTAATGGTTTTCCGGCCCAAGTTCTCAGTTTCTGTTCGTTGGCTGTTTCGAGGACACGCTCTTCGGTACTACACAGGTTTAGTGGCGTGTAATTTGCATCTGCTTGTATTATGGCTTGGATGAGTGGCGATCGGGGACTCTTCAACTGGAAGTATTGCCTCATGCTCTGGATCTGCTTGTCATGTAAGTCTTTGAGGTCCGCTTGTCCGCGTCCTCCTTCTTCCCGGGGTAGTGTTTGCCGTTCAATTGCCGTTGCAGGGTGTAGTTGTCCGGCTCTTCTCTGGATGGTTCTCATTTTCCGCTGGAGTTGTTCTAGTTCAGTGTTGGACCATTTGATGATCCCGAAGGAGTAGGTGAGCACTGGTACCGCATATGCGTTAATTGCTTGCGTGGTGTTCTTCCCGCTCAGTTTCGTCTTCACAATGCTTCTAAGTCTTTCTTGGAATGCTTGCGTGAGCTGGACTTTGACTTTCTTGTGCTCCTGCTGCCGTTTTTGCATTATCCCTAGGTATTTGTAGGTTTCGCCCTCGTCCAAGGTCTTCAGTAGTCTCCCGTCTTCGAGTTCGATGCCTGGTAAATCTTCTTTGCTATTCTTCTGTATTTTGCACTTATCGAGGCCGAATTCCATTCCTATGTCCTTGGAGAATGTCTCTGTTATACTGATGAGTTGTCGGAGTTGGGTGATTGTTGGCGCGTATAGCTTGATGTCATCTACGTACATGAGGTGGGAGACTTTATGTAGGTTTCTCTTGTCTTTCTTCAGCATGTATCCGTATTTACTTGTGTTCAGCATCCTTGACAAGGGGTTTAACGCCAAGCAGAACCACTGGGGGCTTAGTGCGTCTCCTTGAAAGATTCCGCGGCGGATGGGGATCTCGGCCGTTTCTATTTTACTGTCTGGCGTGTTTAGCTGTAACCGGGTTCTCCATTGTTTCATGCTGCTCTGTAGGAATCGGATGATTGAGGGATGCACTTTGTATATGCTGAGTATTTCAAGGAGCCACGAGTGCGGAACAGAGTCGAAAGCCTTCTTGTAGTCTATGTATGCGGTGTTGAGTTTTCGCTTTTGTTTTCTTGCTTGTTCCAGGATAACTGAGTCGATGGTAAGCTGCTCTTTACATCCCAGAGTCCCTTTCTGGCATCCCTTTTGTTCTTCCGCCATTAAGTTGTTGCTTTCGCTGTGCCGGCTTATTTTTTCAGAGATGCACCCCGTGAGTATCTTGTACAGGGTGTTAAGGCACGTAATGGGTCGGTATTTCGCTGGGTTACTGGTATCCTGGTCCTTCGGTAGGAGGTAAGTTATTCCCTTGCAGAGGAATTCAGGCATTTTGCTGGGGTCTTCAATTATCGCCGTAAGTTCCTTGGCTAATGGGCCATGGGCGCTGGTAAATTTCTTGTACCAGAAGTTGTGTATGCCGTCAATACCGGGTGCTTTCCAGTTGTGCGTACGTTGGATTACCTGCTGGAGTTCCTCTATCGTGATGCCCGTGTACTCCATCTCCTCTATTCCTCTCGTAGCCTCCATTTCTTGCTGAATCCAGGGGGCGCTTTTGTGCTGTACTTCATTGGACCATAGTGTCTTCCAGAAGGTCTCTATTTCTGCTGGCTTTGGGGCTTCGTACTTGTCTTTGTTCGCTGGTGTCTCTCGAAGCTTCCTGTAGAAGGCCTTCTGGTTTGCTTGGAATTGCATGTTCTGTTGTTTTCTGTTGGTATAGTCTTTGTATCTTCGGAGTCTTCTGGCGTATACACCCAGTTTTTGTTTGAGGGTATCCAGATATTCGCTGATGTGTTTATTGGGCTCTTCGTGTCTTGTATGAATCCTATTTCTCTTAAGGGCCATCTTCACTTTCCTCACTAATTTCTTACTCCTATTTCCCTGCATGTACTGGGTTATTCGCCCTATGCTGCTGCGGAGCTCTTCTATTCTTTTTTGCAGTCTCACTTGCCATGGTGGTTGGGCTTTGTTTCCTCTGTTACTTCGGCCTTCGTTCCTTACTTCGTACCCATTGGCGCGTGATGCCGCTACAGTTGCACAGTATATGGCGGTGTGTATTTCCTGTAGGGAGTTGTGGTTCTGTAGGTGTAGTGGCAGGGTATGTTCATTGAGGATCTTGGTTGCTTTGCAGAGTTTCCAAGATGCCGGTTGATGTGGTATTCTTGGCCTTGTTGCGGCATCCGAGCCTTCATATTCCGCCAGGGCACATTGGAAACCTTCTTCCATTTTCTCCACGTCCCTCCTCTCTTCATCTTCCATGCTCGGTTGTGGCACTAGCTGGTGCTTCTGGGTTGGCCACACTGGTTGACGTGTTTGCTAGGTCATTGGCGACTTCATCTCTTAACCTTTGTAGTATGGGCTCTGCTAGGAGGTTTCTGGTTATTATATTCCTGCGTTGTGTTGTTATCCTTTCTATACTGATGTCCAGGTGTGGGTACTGTTGTGCGAATTTGGCGTGAAGTGTGGGTCTGTAATTTGTGAGGTTAGTTTCTAGCTTCATGTATATATATATATATATATATATATACACACACACAAACAGTTTTTTTTGTTTGGTTTTTTTAACAACATATATATATACGTAGTTTGTTTTTTTTAGTAGTGGCAACTATTTTCTAAATACGTAGCATACATGGAAGGTTCTAAGTTTTACAGGCCTTCAATGTGTCCACCAGCATTGTGTACAATGTTTGCCCATCGACACGAAAGCCTTTGGATACCATTGGCACTACCTAATCTCTGGATGGTCCGAAGTGAGCGATACGTTGCCTGAAGATAGTTTTCAACTGTTTGAAAGTGAATCTCACGCAGTGATTTCATCATCTTAGGGATTAGATCGAAGTCACAGGGACTTAAATCCAGAGAGTATGGGGATAATAGAGCACTTCTCAACCCTAGCGATTGAACAAATTAGACACAGCTCCTGCTGCATGAGCCCTTGCACTGTCGTGCAGATGTATCTGACACATTTTCTCGTCCTTCACTGAAGGCTCTTACCCAGCTTGTTACTTCTCAGTAAGGTAATGCGGATACACTGCAAGCCTCTTGCAATCCTTGATGACACTGTCATGCATTGTGATGTCTAGCATATTTGGTTTCTAACTAGCTCTTCCTTCGAAAACATTGCGACCATATGCTGCAACCACTCATTCACAAATGCTGTGTTACTGTTACCACTGTGCATGTTCGTGGAGAAGGAATGATGAGTTCATTTGCTCTGAAGGAGAGTAGGCATTTAACTTACCTGTGGTATAAATGACATCTCTTGGCTCCGTTTCATAGTGTGGCTACAGCATTGTTGCCACTACTAAAAAAACAACCCTGTATATATATATATATATAATATTATAACGCTTGGTTAACTAGAATAGGTTTTGTTTTTTCAATTTTATTCGAAATGAACACAGTGTTTGTTTTCGGAAACTGATGTAAATCTTCATTGCTTTGAACTTCAATGAACTCTTCCCGGAGACCTACAATGTCAGAAAAACAACTGGGCAAGTCTTCAACATCAATGTCAAATGGATTTGCACCCAGCTATATTTGGCCATATCTTCTAAATGTAGAGATCAAACTCAAAACTTAATTTTTGCAGATGCTCAGTTATTACATTTTTAGTCTTTCCAGAAACAGGTTTAAAGTTTTAAAAGAAGCCACTTTATTTTCTTCTAATCTTATTCCACAGTTTTAGTTTTCCTTAGAATGAGGTAAATTTCTCTGCTAAGCTAATTACAGTAACAGACTTCCTTCTACAAACGAGATCTCAACAGCTGCATAAAGCGATGAAAGAAGTGCGTGACTTGGTGGTAGCTATGTAGAGCACAGGCGCCAGGGGGAGGACAGGGACCCATCCCCCAATGTTGGCATTAGTGTTACATATCCTCCTTCAATTTCAAACAAAATGCCTTTTAAGGTATATTGTCCCCCCCCCCCCAATATTTTTATGCCGTCGGCACTGATGATGTAGAGATAGACTAATAACTGTGCCAAGTTGAGTTTGTCTTAGTCCATGGAAAGTAGGTCGGGTGAAATCTTTATTGAATGCCCTGTGTGTGTTTGTGTGTGTCATAAATGGAAATTATTGAACCAAGTAACATTCATAAGCACAAAATTTCTTCAGTTGTTAAAAAATTGTCTGCCAATAAGAACGTTCATAAATATAAACTGTTCATTTCTTTTAAAATTTTTTAGAGTGTGGATTTGCCTGTACTTTTATTATAAGTGTTATAACTAATGCTTTGGTTTTTTTCTCTGTAGGAAAAGAATCGGTTGTTGATGGAGATACATATGATCATTTACAATATAACAGACCAAGTACTGAAATCAATCCTCAGTATCATAGAGTAGCAAGCCTCATCAAAAAGGACAAGCAATAAACAGATATCATTTTAAATAAACATTTTGCACAACTGAGCTTCACTGCAACTTGGGCTGTATTTTATCTCATCCACTTTGGCCAATCTTTATTTTTAATGTTTGTTTTGCAGTCAGATCGTTGTTCACTTAAGTGATAAAATGTGTGTTAATATTTTTAGTAACAGAAGAAGTGATAAACTAATGAAGTGAATGAAGTTTTAACAATGTTATATCAGTGGTATAGCATGACTTCAAAAAAAAAAGTAGGCCCCTACAATTGTTCATAATCACACCCTTGAATAGAAAATTCATAATTCATAAATATATCATCACCAGTATCGTCATTATGATGATATATGTATATAAGAAGTGTCTGTTTTATTCAACAGGGTAACGATGAACACTTGGAGATGGCGCACTTTTGAAGTCGGGCTATTCTACTGATATATATAAAAATACATGCAAATTACATAAATTTTTGTTGTTTTTGAAACATGTAATATGCATATTCTACAGGGTGGTCCTGAACTCTACCAACGAAATAAGTGGGGTTGTTTGGAACACCAAATAAGGCATATTTGCCTATAAATATAAAATTGCCTATAAAATAGACATATTTGCCTATATCCCCGTGTCCGCAAAGGGGACGGTTTGGCTGTAGAGCGTAACTACTGTTTACGTCCATCACGTTGCTACGTAGCCAATTGCATGAATTAAATACAATTTTTGATACATAATTTAAGTAAATGAGCTAATAATACAAAAGGGACAAAGAAATCCGGAATTCAGTTTCCTGTTCCTGATCTGTGTTACTATGTAGTGAAAATAAGCCTAAAACTGCCTTTTTTAACACACTGGAAAAGAGTTGGGAACTGCCAAGTATGTGTAACAGGTGAAAAACATCAAAATAAAAATTTTTTGTTCAGTGAATTTTTTTCCAAAAATTAGCCGTTCGGGCACTACAGTGAATTTAGTATTTGCATCCACCCCATTTAAGGTTTCCATAAATGGCTACAATGCGCCATTTCACAAAGTTTTAAAATTATTTAATGTGAACAGACATCGGGCTCTCTCCAGCGATTTTTTAAAATCAGTTAAATTCACCGGAATTCTATGTGTAGAATTCATTCAATCGCAACTGAAGCGGCGAATTCTACACATACAATTCTTGTGAATTTAACTGGTTATAAAAAAATCGCCAGAGACATGCGTTGACCTTAAATAATTTTAAAATTTCGGGAAATGGCACATTGTAGCCATTTGTGGAAATCTTGAATGCGGTGGATCCAAGCATTAAATTCACTGTAATACCCGAACAGATTATTTTTTGGAAAAAAATTCACCGAACAAAAAATGTTTATTTTGATGTTCTTCACCTGTTGCACATATTTGGCAGTCTCCAACTCTTTTCTAGTATGTTAAAACAGGTAGTTTTGGGCTTATTTTCACTACATAGTAACATAGATCAGGAAACTGAATTCCGGATTTCTTTGTCTCTACTGTATTATTAGCTCAATCACTTAAATTATGTATCCAAAATTGTATTTAATGCATGTAATTGGCTACGTAGCAACGACATGATCGTGAACAGTAGTTACTCTCTACAGCCAAACCGGCCCCCTTGCGGACACGGGGATATGGGCAAATATGCCTTATTTGGTGTTCACAACAACTCCTCTTATTTTGTCGGTAGAGTTCAGGACCACCCTGTATAATTATGAATGGGCTTATAGCTTTTGTGCAAAAGGAATTAGCTAGAAATTTGACCGTTCAAATTTTTTGACTAAAAAGGCTGGCATGTGATTTTTATTCCTAGATTATAGTACAGTATAAACAGTTACAATATTGTAAATTTGTCTACATTATATTCAAAATCAATAATTTTATAAAATTAGTATTTGGTTTTTGAATTTGTGTTTTTCAATTTTGTGCATATACAAGTCATGCTGCAAATGATTTTGCTAATATTTTAATAGTTTTACTGTTATTTAATTTTAATTCTACATTTGACATTAAATATGAATGCTATCATAACCAATTCTACACTTTCAAATTTACTTAACCTGCTAAAAGTGAACAACTGCCCTTTAAATAAAATTTACCAAATCGTTCTTGCTATACAAATAGCTACATTTATTTAAAAAAAATTATTATTCTTTCCAAAGGCATAAAATGACAATAGATTTGTTCGCTTGTATATGATTTTTAACTTAAAACTCGATGCATGTAAGTTATATGTGATTACTACATAATTATAGCTTAAATATTGTTCAAATTTTTAATTTATTAATTCGATGGAAGAACAAAAAACTTTTATTGAAAACACATGAACATAAAAAGCAAAGTGTATTAGATTTTACCATAAAAAATAAACCCTCCCAATTTAAAACTATGCTAATAGGTGTGCCTATTAATTTATATGTTAGGTAACTATTTGTTTTTTATAAAATGCTGAGCTCTTTGTATCTTCCTTTCATGCCTATTTTGCATTGTATTCTAGTGGCAATACTTGTTCATCTCTGTGTTTCATTTTATGCTCTTTACCTTTTAATTAATGCATGTATTACATATTGCAATTATTTTTTATAATTATCTGACTGCAGTTACGTTTTAAGACAGTTGCTTTATGTGTTTGGATTTTGAAACTTAAACATACTATTGGCTAATGATTGATGAAATAGATGTAAAAGGTTTAAAAGAATTATTTTTATGCCAAAGTCTAGGGATAGTTAGGTGGATTAGTCTTCCAAACCCCAAAATTCTTCTGGTTTTAAAGTCAATTTACATTTAGCTGCTATTTTAAACTATGTCAACCGTAAGTAGTTGAATTCTGTATTGAAGTATGTGAACCTTTATTATTCTACATTTTAATAATTGCAATTTACCTAACACTGAAGTAACTCAATGTTAGATCAAATTTAATTGTGTAGGAACCTTATATAACACATTTGGATTGTGAATAAAATATAGGCAACATACTTCCAATAAGCAACATTCGATTTTTGTCACATATTATGTATAAGGTATATTCATTCAAGCCAGTAATAAGGTAGTAAATTTTGGTATTCATACTTAACTTACAGGAAAAGGGGATTATATTGTTTTTAAAATGTAACAGTAAATCTGTTTTATTTCATGAACCAGATATTTGGATGTTAATTATCTTGTAACAAGATTGTTACAAATGTTATATCTTGTATCAAATTTATATTTAACATGTAGTTTGTTCACATGATAGGACACAATGAAATTTAAATAAATTATGGGTTAATGTGTAGGTTATGCATTCCTCACACAGTCTAAAATTGTTATAAAATGTATGATAATAACAGTCAATGGAAAAGTAATAAGCTTGTTTAGATGTAACTGATCAATATTTGATTTGCGATAATTATAGGCATTAAATCTTCCATTTCTAAATTACATTTTATTTAGTCATATAATTTTAAATGTTTTAAGTTTGTTGCTCATTCGCTTAGTTGCAATAAAATTTTCAAAATCTGAACACAAATCCATGTACAAGAGAGGTGGTTTGGGGGTTAATCTCTCCACCCCCCACCTCCATTTTAACAATATTATTACAAATTCTTTATGAGAGAGCGGGAAATTCTATCCCCACCTCCATTTTCAACACCCGCTTTTTTTTTTTAAATCTTGTGCATAGGTTTACATGAATATACTTCAGAAATTTATGTAGAATATTTCTGTTCACAAAATCGTAACATATTTTTAGTGCTTGTAATCTTGCTTGCCTCATAAACATTGGGACTTCTATTATAGAAATAATTCCAAATCTTCCTTTCAAACTTTTTCCGTCAACTCTCCTGCAATACAATTTTCTTGTAGGTTAAACAAAACAGGAATATAAAAAAAAAAGGGGGTATGGGATTCTAAATCCTTCAGTTCCAAAATAAATGTTATCTTCATTTTAAGGCAATTTACCACTGTCAACTATAGAGGGTACTGCATTATAATGGGATTTATCACAAACTGAAAATATATGGACCCAAAAATAGTCTTATTTTTTAATCCGTTACAGCTTACTGTAGTACAAATTTCAATTCTTTCACAATATTTTTAATTGTCATAGGGAAAAATGGAGCAAATAATTTATTATTAGTTAATATAAAGAAATTATGTCTGAATTATATCGTAGGTAGGGCTTCAAGTGTAGTAGATAAGAAACATAGCTCTAAGGTTTTAACAGTTTTGTATAGCAAGAATACTTCAAAATTATTCTAAATTGTCTTGCTAGCCTATATTGCAGTTCCGAGTTTTTAATTAATATTTAAGCAAAAATTGCAGAGTGTTTTAGATTTTTGTTGTTCTGTCAATAATTGTATCATCTTAAAAATGTTTTATGTAGCTTAGTTATTTGAAATTTCCTTCTAAATAACTTCAAAAAATTAAAGCTGAAGATTTTTCTTCTCCTGTATCAAAAATCAGTCATATTTTTCAAAATAAGTTTAAGTGATGGCATATTTTTTTATGAATTTCATTCTGCATGTAAATTTTAGACTTGTTGTTAGAAAGTCATTATCACATGCAACAAGTTCAAAAAGTTTTCAAATTCCATGTGTCTGATTTGCTCTTATTCTAATAATTATATTGGATTTATTTTCACATCTAAGTGTTATTTGTAGACCCCTATACACAAAAAAAATCGTTTTTCTACATACACATTTCGTTCATATGTATGCAACTTTAATTATGTATTTTGTAATTTGTTTTTATATTTATAGGCAGCATTTTTATCCCTTTTGACATATCGGTAGATATGCTCGCAATAATCTATTTTTAAAATTATATTGCAGCTGTGTAGTTACATAGGTAATTGAAATGTAGCTGAAATGAAAACGTACTTTAGAATTATTAGTCACTTTTCTGGCATTCTATTTCCTTTATTACAACATGTTTCATAATTTAGCTAAGGGTAGCCATCTCAGGAAAGTATCAAGTAAAAGGATTTTATCAGCTGGAATTACTATACTATTACAGTTTATACAATTTGGTATTTATCATTGAAGTACACGGTATAGATTCTGTAAATAATATCACCAAATTTCAATTTATTTTTATACATTGTATGGTGAGTTCCTAGTTTTAGACTTTTACACTCATATCTTTCAAATTATGTAATGGCATTTTAGAAATTTTTTTTTTCCATCTAAATTTTGGTTTAGAAGCAATTTATTTTTCGCTGTATTAGTAAAATATTATTTTATGTTACAAACTTTATACAACTTCTTGAGTTAGGATGCATATTGAATTAGTCTTTTTATATAATTTAACCTTGCACTTTTTCAATTACCTAACCAATTGCATAATTAACATTAAATTTGTAAAACACATTTTGTGAAATATTTAAATTTCTATGTAAGAACCACCTTCTTATCTATATAGATATGATTCTTACGTTTTTATTATGTTTTGTGATATTTAGTTTTGCTTGTACTGAATATTTCGTTTTGTCATAAAGTCTTGTAAATATTGTGAATAGACAAAAGTGATTTACTGAAGGGAAGGAATTATGTAATCATCTGATGAATGAACTTAGAAGTTTGTGACTAATGGTTTTGTTACAAAAAATATTCCAATAAAATGTAGACAAAATGTTCTTGTTTTGATTAATAACTGATCACACACACATACAGTGATTGATCACAGAAAAAATTAGATTGTTTTTGTTTATTGAATTAAGCGCCAGTATAGCTTTTCGTGAGGGGAAAGTATTTAGAAAACTGATTTTATGTAACTTACATAATACTATTAATACAAATTACATAGTTAAAGGGGAAGTGCAGTTTATTTATTTATTTTTTAGTTACAAGACTAATAAAAGATGTCTCCAGCACCTATGCTATACAATGAAATATTTGCGATTTTGATTGCTAGGGGATTTGCCAAGTGTGCAATGAACCCATCAGTATTTTACATATTTTAACTTAATGCCCTTATTTTAACCTTGTGCATATTCTTCCTTTTAACTCTTCATCCATTTTAAAGGACCTTGCTGACCACACATGTCTTTAACTTTTTACAGAAAACTGGTTTTTACAACAGTCTTTGATTTTGCCATGTTTGGCTCAGTATGGCCCAGATGCTTTTGTGCCATGAAATTCCAAACAGATTGCTTGGGGAAGGTTCTTATAATATATATTTATAATTTGCTTTCTCTTGACAAAACATGTCCCAAGTAATACTAATGTAGATAAAGGTGAACTCTACATAGAGATTTTATCAAAACAAAATGGACATTTTCCTGAAATTTAGTCTTGATAAGGTTTATATCTTAAAATTCTGCTCACTGAAACATAGCTAACGTATTCTTAACTCTGTAGTTGTCAATTTTGAAGAGAAGGACAAATAATATCTGACTTGGTAATATATTGTTCAAAGAACTAGTTGGAGCTTCAAGAGTAGCCGTTGGAACAAAATTTTTCTACAAACCTCTGCTTTAAAAAATTGGGGTGAGGGGTAAAATTAATACCTTACTCTAGCATAAAGGTAATGCATTCATATGTCATGCTATTTATTAACTGGAGTTCAATTACAGTGGTACCATAGAATTTGTACCGTTCTTCTGCCCACCGTAATCTGGTTTTGTTCCCCAGGCAACAAAAATTCGGATTCCTCAAAAAATTAGTGCTAGTACAACATGCAGGGGCAGCTGTCCGATCCCCGTTTGGATGAGGGTGCTAAACTGAAGTCAAGTTCAAAATTTTTTAATTGACCCAACAGTAGAAAATCTCTCTAAAAAGGGAAAAGTTTTGAGACA
>QLNU02015360.1:66244953-66262679 GCA_006491805.2 Dysdera silvatica
TGGAGTCAGAATTAATTAACGGCTAAAGTATGTGCGGCTTATAATATGTTAGAAGTTACCGTCAGACGTATAGACGATATTCGATTCTAAACTTTCTATGTAGAAGCAACCACAGACCCACACTATAGTTTGATGGATTTTAGTCCTTTTGACGAATAGCCGTAATCCGCAATTGGCGTAATTTAATAGTTAATAATGTGGGTATTGTCAAAGTGGCGGATTTTTCTGACACAAGAAAAAAAAAATAGTGAAAATTCTCACCGTTAGGTGGCGCTATTTGGCACTCAGTTAACAAAATACATGTAAACTCATGTTTGTAAAAATTGCAACACCATGAAGGACTCGTCCGAATTGAATGAAATTTAATGTACAAACGACCTGTGTTGATACAAATAAACGATTAAAATTATAGAAAGGCAAAAATATATATATATAACAAATTAAAAATCAGTATTTAGTAAAGGCACCACGCGCTGCAATAAGTGATGCTATACGACGTGGCATGGAATCAAACAGATGTTGAATGTGTGCCTGAGGAAGAGCATTCCAGATTGCTTGTATGCGACCCCAAAGTTCATCTGTAGTAGCTATGGGACGAGGATCACGAGCGAGACGCCGACCAACGAAATCCCACACATGTTCAATCGGCGACATATCCGGCGAATAGGCAGGCCAAGGAAGAAGCTGTATCTGTTGTGATGAAAAGAAGTCTTGAACATTCCTGGCAATATGTGGGCGGGCATTGTCCTGTTGAAATACAGCTCCGGGAATGCCTTGAAGGAAGGGAACAACTTCGGGCTCCAGAACTTCATTGATGTACCGGTTGCTGTTAAGATTACCCACAATTCGTAGCAGCTGAGATCGTCCATGATACGCAATCGCACCCCAGACCATAACGCTGGGGGTTCGTCCACTATGACGTTGGATAACGCACTCCGGAAGGTGGCGTTCACCGGTATAGCGTCTAACACGGATGCGGCCATCACTGTACCCCAAATTAAAGCGGGATTCATCAGAAAACACCACTTGTTGCCAATCAGCACGCCAGTCTCTATGTCCATGAGCCCATTGTAGCCGCAAGTGTCGATAGTTTTGCGTCAGGAGGATCCTGTATAAAGGAACTCTTGCACGCAGTCCACGGTGCAGTAGACGCCGACGAATTGATGAAGCACACAATGATACACCTGTAGCAGTGCACCAACGTTCTGCCAACTGTCCAGATGAAGCAAAACGGTCCGTCACCGCCATGCGGACCAGGTGTCTATCATCCCGTGCTGACGTCACCTTTCGGCGTCCACTCCCGGATTTCTGAGTTGTCTGGTTCTCTTGAACCCACTGCTTCCACACTCGCATCACTGTGCTGCTGTTACACACTACGCGTCGTGGCGCAGTGTGGTAACGCGTTCGCCTATTGCGCGGCTAATCCGGGTTCGACTCCCAACAGTGCAAAGAACGCTTACTCAGAGATCTCATAAAGATCGCACTGCTCACTGTAGTCCGAGGTTTGGTTCCCTAGGCCTTAAGAGGTTCGGATTCCTCGGAAAACAGTAGGTCCGGGCGCAGCATGACCACTGTAGTCTTTGAGCCATAAAACCACAAAACAAACAAACAACACACCATACGAGCTGCTATTGCACGATAAGAAAACCCTCCTTCACGAAGGCCGATCATTCGTCCCCGTTCAAACTCCGTAACTTGCTGAAATGTCGCCCTCTTTCGTCGTAGAGGCATAGTGACGTCTCATGTAACGTTTACCACTAGCAGATAACCATACACGCCCCGCTACAGCCCTCTATTTATACGGATCCATCAGCAGTTCAGAGGGCGCTGTTCAGCCCACGCACACGCGATGACTCTGAAATTCTAATCATTTGAATAGCATACCCGAATTTTCATTTCCTGTAAGTTTCAGCTCAATCACATGATTCCTTCATGGTGTTGCAATTTTTACAAACATGAGTTTATTAATAATGAATGAAAAGTAGTTACTTGTTTCAATTTCTTTGAGAATGTTTTTGAGAATGTAACGAAATTTGATACAAGCTTTATGGTTGTAAGCCGTGGAACCGCAAGTGATAAACCTGAAAGTTATTGGATCTTTGTGGAATTTTGCGGTAAGGAAGAGGAAAAGGAAGGAAAAATCGTTTTTCATCTTAAGCCTTTCATTGAAAGCTAAAACTTCTTAAAAATATTGGTGGATCATCCATGGTGGTTCCCAAACTTTTTGGCCAACGGAACTTTTTTAAAAAAAATTTGACCGTGGAACCCCTGACTCCTTTCACTTTGAATATGTGTTCTTTAGGTAGGGCCTCTATATAAGTTAGCTACTACGCCCCGCGCGTGATATTAAGATAATAATGCAGTGATCGTAATTTTATAAACAATAAGGGAACCAGGCGTAGACCCCAAAATCCTCCGAGTAGCACTGGGACTTCAGTTCCGGTTGCCTAAGTAAAACAACCCAAAATTCTCGCCAACATCGCCAAAGATCATCTGACATCACAGCTATAATGAAGACGACAATGATGATAAAAAGTTCGTTTGCCTAAATTTATTTATATCTTTTGTTTCTTGAGTAGCTTTATTATTAACTATGCAAAGAGAGAGAGAGAGAGCAAAAGCATTTTCGATTGCAGTCAATATAAAACGTTTCAGCATAAACAACTCGTTACACTGTTTAATGTCATCCACATGTCTATGGCGTTTCGGAAGTTTAAAACTATCATTCTGTTAGATTTCCTCGACACCCTGATATCATCTTCCTTTCAAGTGGGATTTAATTTTTGGAAAGAGCAAAAAGTCGCAAAGGACGATATCTGGAGAATATGGTGGATGCGGGACCTGGGGAATTTAATGCTTGGCCATTCAAGGAGATCAAATTCAGCTGAAAGCCGGTCTGTTTGGTCTGCAGAGAGCAGTTTTGGCACAAACTTGGCAAACACACGTCTCATACTCAAATCTTGAGTCAGAATAGATTGAACTGAATTGTAGCTAATGTGGTACTCTTCAGATAACTCACGAATAATGATTCGACGATTTTCCCGCACAGCTGAATGCACATCTTGGATGTTTTGATCAGTTTTTTTGGTTGACGGCCTCCCCAGACGTCTGTCATTTTCGACAATTTCACAGCCATCTTGGAAACCTTTGAACCACTCATAAACACTTACGTGGCTCATACTCTCTTCTCCACAAACTTTCTTCAATTTTGCTTAGGTCTCAGCATAGGCATCGTCAAGCTTTTGGCAAAATTTGATGCAGATTCTCTGTTCAACTTTCTGTCATAATGAATGCGACGACAACACAGTAATGACGTTTGTTCAAAACGCTGCTGTAAAGAAGTGGTGGGAGCTATGACGTTGTGACTTTTGGTGCATGTGTGGGAGGGTTCAAGGTCAATATCTGCCAAGCGTCTTCGCTCTTCGTGTATTTCCTTAAGCGTTGAGCACCAGTCCTGTTACTTTTTGATCACACCTCATATACGTCTAACTGTCAAATTACTCATTGTCTAAAACCTATATTAGATCTGTATAGCATTCTCGAATTTACCAGAAGGAATGGATCTCAGTACTGTGCATTTTGTGACTTCAGAGATTTTTTCTGCGGCCCTGGGCAATTTTTCTTACTTCTTGTCAGGCTAGTTTTACAATGAATTCGCCATAAGTCGAATTCCTGGGGACCGATTAAAACGTCGAGTTATCGGAAGTTCAACTTAACATTTGTCGTTGATTGGACTTGTATAAAACGTAAATTACTTATCCTAAGTTAGACATCATTTTATACAGTAACTTCGTTTCCAAAAAGCAGAATATTACATTAAGAATTAGAAGTTATTCATTTTATGTACTGTATTATTTATTGCTCAATGCAACTTTTGCATTACCTAGCCATATTTTAAACGCAGGAAACGGTACTTACATTAATTATATTTTCTCAAAAAATCGGATTGTTTTTGAAGAAATTCTCATTTTATGAAATTATTTACCTTTTGTAAAAATACGAACAAAATTTCGTCGACGTTATCTTTACTTTCAAGATACCGTAGCGCGATAGATACCGCGTGGCGAAATTTTGCCTTTTCACTCTTCATAGTCTTAACTGGACACATCTTTTCCTTCAAAGTCCCGAATGCAATGCTGTGCCTTGTCTTGAATTTCTCAAGCCATCCAGGACTTGCGTTGAAGCCATCCACTTTCAACAGACTATCTTAGAATCATAGGTGTAGAGTTATATAGGCCCGTGGGACTCCAAGACCCCCCACTCAATAATTTTGAGAACTCCACGTTGATGCTTAATATCCACATGTTTTTCACGTAGCATCGTACCGATAACAGGAATTTTACTGTTCTGGCTCCTGTACGATTCAAACCATTTTCGAAAAAACTTATTTAACGTCAGGAAAATCACGCACTTTTAGTCTATTACATTTCGGATTGACATTGCCCTCGCGTCTTTTCAAGATTTTCTCTTTACTCATCAGAATGGTTGATAGCATGTTGGGTGGAATGCCATATTTCTCTACAAGATCATTTTTCCTCGAGTTTGGATTCTTCTCAAAATTTTTTGTTTCAGATTAGGAATATTTTCTTTTACACATCTTCAAATACTACGTTTAAACAAAAAAATATCTCGTAGTATTCACTAACCCCTCTAACAAACACTTCATTATCTGAAAAATAGGGTTTAAAAATGGAAGCAGGAAGTTGGAAAGATTCCGATTGGTTAAAAACTCTTACGATGGGTGACGACGCGGCTTAAGTGAACTTCGACTTCACCCGCGAGCAGGCGCGCGGATTAGAGGAACGCGAGAACGCGCGCGGGGTGATTTGCACCCCATCTAATTATATAGCATTATTTCATTAAAAACGTCCAATTTTACAGGGAACAATAAGTGGAATTTTCTCTTTGTCACCCTACCCCAAAGATTGTGACTTTGAAGGCAACAGGAAAGAGTTTGGCCAGTTTCAAAAGCAAGGGTGGACTGTTCTTTTAACATATTGTAAGTTGTGGGGTGTGAAACACACCCCACGCCTGCTCGCGGGTTAAGGAAAAAATCTACGTTGAATTTTAATAGACGGGACCGGGACTTAGTAAAAACTTCGACATGCACGAATATTCGACTTATCAGACTTCGACTTATCGTGAATTCACTGTATTGATTTTTTAATTTTCGTTATTACTCCTATAGCGCAATTACATTTTTCTGTTATTTTCCGATATGAGTCACCATTTTTTAATGCTAAGATGATTTCTTTCTTTACTGTTTTTGGCCAAATTTGCATTTTACAATAAATTGCAAATGACAAACAAAAATCTTTAAATAATTTGCTTGGCACTTTTTTCCATTTTATAAGGAAGCTGTTAAATATCTTCCTATATGTACCGATAACGTGTGATGGCGATAAATCTGGCTCAGGTGTGAACGAATTCAAGCCAACTTTATCTCCATAAGAGAAATATGAGCGATACACTGCGCAAAAATAATATTTAAAACAAATTACACACAAACGCAGTTTAATTTGAGCAGGAGAAACATTTTACAATTGTTTCGGTGGAAATTGTGACGATGGTGGACGCTTGATTTTCCACCGAAACAATTGTAAAATGTTTCTTCTGATCAAATTAAACTGCGTTTGTGTGTAATTTGTTTTAAATTTTATCTCCATACTTGCCAAGAACGAACCCACAAATTCGTTCACAAAATACTTTTTACTTTGTATTAAGATAAATACAGTATTTGTCTAACGATTTTGTTTTTAATTATATGTTATGATTCCCCATGGATTACTGAAGAAACAATATGTTGAAGTAATTATTTTGCATTAAAAATCTTCAATTTTAGGCCTAGTGTAATCAAATCGTGGACTGATGTGAACGATTCTGTAAGTCACTATATATGTATCGTGGGGTGATATCAATCACCTGTATGATGCCTTTATGAAGGAACGACTGGCAACATACCGCCTTTAATTGGCAATAAATACTGCCAGACACCAATATAGTAAAAGAGACCAATAATGGGTGTAGGAAAAAAAAAATGAAGACAGGTTGGCTAGCAGTTTGTTTACCTTGTAACAACAGTGAAACTCCTCTTAACGGACACCCCTCAGATATAGTTACCCCGCTTTTACGGTCGGATAAAAATTCCCCGGTAGAAAGGATACGTGTTCCAAGCTGTAATTTCCTTTAAATTCCCACGATTCTTAGTTGATTTATTCAAAATTTTAGGGTCATTGCTCTAAAACACAATTTTCTTAATAAAATTGTAGAGCCGCATATTTTTTATTTACAACTTGAACAGAATTTTGTTTGTAGAATGTATGATTTCCTAAAATTTTCCTTAGCGCCGCTATGCCTCAACTACACCCCTGCTTTTGTTCGAGAAATTTGGGGGATTATTCCACTGCGCTGATATTTTTTAGTTTTTTCTCTTACTCCTTGATAATTTAAGATTACTGATAACTCAGGGATAACACAATTGCCACGTAGTGATCAACACAGAAAAGCTGTGTCTTTTCTGTAAGTAAAGTAATTTTTTCTGTGTTGACCACTACGTGGAAATTGTGTTATCCCCGTGAAGGGTAATAATATCTTACATCCTTATATATGGAGAGAGAGAATTGTTCTCGTTCGTCTAGCGGTCGGTCAGGTCACACCGGGCCGCATCATAACATTCCGTCCATGATTTCGGCACCAGCGTGGAAAAAATCGTAAGTTTTCTGGTACATTTGTAAGTCATCGTAAATGATTCGAGCAGCGTATACCATTTGTTACGCTCATGTAGCTCGCGTGTATACCCAATTTTATATTTTAACATTCTGATTTAGGATTTAAAAATTATTCAAGTCAATGTGGCATACTCCATAATCCAATCACGCATATCAGATTCATTTTTCATATTTACGTAGAAGCAGTTTTCATTTCAGATTTTCCATATTTAAAAGAATTAGGTAGATATTCAACCTCAACTGTAGTCATCTTTCTTAATTTACTACTACTTTTAATATTTGAAAAATAAATATATGTATTATCTATACAGCCATTGCATAAGTTAAGGCAGTATTAGTTTTATTATAGATACTTCGTTGATTTGTTATTTTTTTAATTCAAGAATTTTATTGGTATTGAACTTATTATTAACTATATATCTTTGAAATCTTCTGTTCTAAAAACTTTCAATCAGTGTCTCTTTTACCAGCCTGCCATTTTCTGTCAATCTTGTAGTAATCATCGATAAAACGTGGTGCGCGAAGTCAGTAAAATTGTAAATCGTTCAAATAATTGTTTAGTGCAATGCATTTTATTTTAATTATTTAATTAACTACTTAACAATTAATTTATCTAACATTTTATAATAACCGTTGAAGATTTGTGACAATAGATGGCACCACGAGTTTGTGACCGTAAAAAATCTCGCTCTCCTCTCCAAAACGTTGGCCCGGTCATGATTTGTTATGTATTGAAAATTGGCAATTTAAAAAAAATTGATATTAACCAAACTTGCCTTCTGTTTTCTAAACGTTGATTATCGCTGATATTTGATATTAGCTGAAGGGGAAAAAAGCTCTTCTAGTAACGCGCCCACCCCACATGAGTTTGACGTCATAAATCCAGCATGGCGAATTTACGAAAAAAGTTACGATTTTTTCAATGCTGGTTCCGAAATCATGGACGGAATGTTATGATGCCACCGAGCTCAACGGATTTTTCAAATCCAGGATGAGGACGGCGTCTGTTTCTAGTAAAACAAACAACAGCTCTAGTATGAGCTAATAAACATGGGTGTCGGAATTTTCACGTATCCTTGATAATCGTTTCTTCTCGATTTCAAATACTCCTTTATATAACACTGAGTTTCTTTGACAGTTATCAAAGAGGGTATTCTCCTTGACCAACAAGTTGGATTTAAAATTTTCAATGTTATCTGAGATTCTCATGTAATTTTGTTAGGCAAATCCCATAGTTTTATAATGTTTTCAAAGAATGAATAAATGGCAGCAAGATTTGCAAAAAACATCCCAACTTCCTTTTAATCTACAACTGTCTTTCACAACAAGGTTTGGCCCTGCGGTGGCGCAGTGTGGTAACGCGTTCTCCTATTGCGCGGCTAATCCGGGTTCGACTCCCAGCAGTGCAAAAAGAACGCTTACTCAGAGATCTCATAAAGATCGCACTGCTCACTGTAGTCCGGGGTTTGGTTCCCCAGGCCTTAAGAGGTTCGGATTCCTCGGAAAATAGTAGGTCCCGGTGCAGCATGACCACTGTAGTCTTTGAGCCAAAAAACAAACGAACACAACAAGGTTTAAGTTGTGACTAGCACAATGGATATATTCAGAATTTGGTTGAGGTAAAAAATAGACTAAAATATTAAGGAAAGGGAAAAAATGAAGTGATTTGGGAAAAACGAATGTTCTTTCGGAATAAAAACCAAGACGCTGGATGGGAGGCTATTGGTGTGACGCACAACCTATTTTTTCAGCCCTGGACTATGATCCCTCAGCCAGAGGTTGAATTTGGGGGTTAACCCCCACCCTGACGACCATATTTTTTCTCAGGGAATCAAGAGATAGGCTCAGAAAAATTAAAAAAAAAATCTAGCCACGCCACTTTGCTCTCCACGGGGCTCCCTAAGCATTGGTTGCTTTTACTACTTTTAGCTACGCCCAAGCCTGGCGGCATTTTAACATTCCTTACATTGCTACGCACCATTGACCAAAATGGAAGTCCGTAATTGGCCAAGTTGCTAGAAAGGCGGTGCTACATAGTGCTCAAAATTCATTACCAAGTTAGTGATTTTGCCCAAGATTTATCACCAGTATTACGTTGACCTAATTTTCAGTCATGATGTCAGAAACTACAAATATGCCGATTACTTTCAACAGTTTAGCATTAACTTTTAGAAATAAAATTATAAAATATTCCAAAAATTCATTACTTGTACGGTCTAGCCTTCAATGAATGTAAGATGTCATAGGTGTAACTTAGGGGATTAAATATAGCGTAAACTGGGGAGGCAAAAAACAAAAATTGTATGTAAAAAAGTACAGTTTTGCCTAAAAGAGCAGGCGGGTAAAGTGCCCCGATTACGCCAATGGAAGATATAAACCTCTGGGTAAAGGAATTCAAAATGTGCAATTTTAACTAGTATGAAAATTGAGCATAATTTCAGAGTATGGGCAAGTTAAGAAAAACTACAGCGCAAAATAAATTTAAATACAAATAATATTATAGACAAATATTATTGGAAATACAATTTAATCAAGACATTGGATATTAACGCACTCTCTTCAAAAAATTAGTGAGATTAAATGATCGGATTGCAATGTTGCTCAAAATTTAAATTGCATGTCACATGGTCGCAGGGTACCCATCATAGATTTCCCTTTTGGTCAATGGTACGTAGCAACGTAAGGAACGTTAATATGCGGCTCGACACGACCATACAGGTGAACTAGGCGATTGCTTTAGGCAGCACCATGACAGATTTTTCTTTTAACGATATTTAATATAGAAGAATTATTCGTGAAAACACTATACAAAATATATGTAAAACAATTTGACTGACAACGTTTTTTAAAAATGTAGTTAAAATTTATTTAAAAATCAAACGTTTTCGGAAGATAATGGATCCTCCTTCTTCAGGATGATTGCAAACAACTTATGAGAAGTTGCCAGATGTTAAATGGAAAAATATACAGAAAAACTGAGTTTTCTCATAGTTTCCTGTTCAATGAAGCCAAAATCATCTTTCAACCGCAATCCCCTTCTGATCTTAACTTTCTTGGATCGTTGTTTATTTACATTAACAGACAATCTGTATATTCACGAAGATAGAAACGTTTCTTTTAGAAAACCCAAATTTTGTCATAATTTTTTTGTTTATAACATACACAATTTTCAGTCAAATTTCACGAAACTTACAGAACATTTGTCAACGTACAAGAAAAATATTATACTTAAATTAGAAATTAATATATTGAATAAACGATGAGATATGAGCATTTGAAAAAAATAATTTTTGACTGCACATGCGCGGAAGACATAAATAATTTTCTTCGATAATTTTCTAGTCAATAGTATAGGACAACTTTAAAAAAAATACCAGTCGGATATCTTGAAAATTCAGAAAGTTATCGACGATATAGTGAGCCGTATTTCTCTAATTCTCTAAAACTAACTAGATGATAAGGGGGTTTTCCACAAATTGTCATATTCCAAATTACCAAACACCCCTGTTCTGAAAATGAAATATTCCAGATTTATGCAAATAAGGATCAAAAGTATCCGCACACCTGCATGTTTTGCTTCTCCTTTACAGAAGTCAAAAACCTTGCTTGGTGCAGAATGACCATTGTTGTCCTTGCGCCATAAAAATACAACAAACCAACAAGAAGTCAAAAATTAGTATGAAGTGGGACCACCTTTTGTTGCAGTGATGACTGCCACTCTATCTGGGAGGCTATCTACTAGTTTCTGGAATTTTTCAGTGGGAATTGCATGCCATTCTTGCAAAAGAATAGTAGTCAGCTCTTTCACTGATGTGGGCCATTTTGGCCTAGCTCGCAGTCGACGTTCTAATTCATCCCATAGGTGTTCTATGGGATTTAGGTCTGGGCTCTGAGCAGGCCAGTCCAATTCCTCAACATCCATGTCAGCAAACCAGCTCTGTACAGCCCTTTCTGTGTGGATAGGAGCACGATCTTGTTGAAACAAGAATGAACCCACTCCAAACTGTTGTCACAATGTAGACAACATGGAACTGCCTAAAATGTCGAGATAGCCTCCCGTCTTCAGAGTTCCCTTCAAAGGAATTAAAGTGCCAAGCTCGAACCATGAGAAACCACCCCAAACCATTATGCTTCCACCACCAAACTTAACTTGCGGCACAATACAGTCAAGTAAAAAGCGTTTACCCAGCATTCTCCACATCCAGTCTCTACCATCTGATTGCCAAATAGTGTACCGTGATTCATTGCTCCATAACACTTCACGCCACTGCTGCAGGCTCCATGTTTTGCTCATTTTGCACCATTGTAAGTGCCGCTTAAATCTGGTTGCGGTAATGCTTGGTTTATATGCAGCTGCTCGGCCATGAAAACCAAGACTTTGCAGTTCCTGACGAACTGTTTTTGTGCTGACGTTGCATCCAGAGGCTTTTTGAAAATCCGCACGAACTTTTTCCGCCGATTTCATGCGGTTCGCTTTCACAACTCTTTTCATCACTCTGCGTTCCCTGTCTACTAGACGAAGTGGTCGACCAGGTCGTGGATGCACCGTTGTAGTCCCCGTATGTTCCCACTTTACGATAACATCATTAACGGTGGAACGGGGCACTCGTAACATCACAGAAATCTCACGAACAGATTTTCCACAGCGGTGACAACCAATGACTTCACCACGTTCAAAATCATTTAGCTCGCCCTTTCCTCCCATTTTACTTTTCTAGCTTTGAAATTATAATTGTTAACTCGTCAGACTTCTTTTATACTTGTCTGAGAGCTAGAAATTTGACGTCACTAACAGAATCCACCACGTAGAGGGGTGTCCGGATACTTTTGATCCTTATTTGCATAAATCTGGAATATTTCATTTTCAGAACAGGGGTGTTTGGTAATTTGGAACATGACAATTTGTGGAAAAACCCCTTATCATCTAGCTACTTTCAGAGAATTAGAGAAATACGGCTCACTATATCATCGATAACTTTCTGAATTTTCAAGATATCCCACTGGTATTTTTTTTAAGTTGCCCTATACTATTGACTACAAAATTATGAAAGAAAGTTATTCATATCTTTCGCGCATGCGCAGTAAAAAATTATTTTCTTCAAATGCTCATATCTCATCGTGTATTCAATATATTAATTTCTAATTTAAGTATAATATTTTTCTTGTACGTTGACAAATGTTCTGTAAGTTTTGTGAAATTTGACTGAAAATTGTGGATATTATAAGCAAAAAATATGTGACAAAATTTGGGTTTTCTTAAAGAAACGTTTCTATCTTCATGAATATACATGTTTGGTTTACGAAAATGCACACAGGCATTAAGCATAGCTGGTTAAATATTTTCTGAAAGTTACAAATAATTTCCAGCTTTTTATGATACAGGGTGATCAAATATATTTTTTCACTTTGTCAATATGTGGGTGGTCCCCTAAATGCACAAGTCACCGAAACTTTATTGGAAAGTGTGCATTCAAGTATGTTCTATATATCCCCACAGTTAGCGAATAATTGGCAGAGTAGTTTTTAGAAATTCGAAACAAAAATCTAAAGTGTCCGGATACTTTTGGGCATATAGTGTACCTTTCAATGGTGTGAGCAGTACCGCTGCCGTACTAAGTACTAAATGCTTGGAGGATGCTTTTTTCTTTTTATATTTTTGTATATTATTACAAGGCATTGAGAATTACAAATTTTCTCCAACAGTAAAATCACAGAATTTTTTGCTTTTGATCATTATTTATTTGCGTATTATGAGATAAGCTATGATTATCACACTTTGTTTTAACCAGAACTATATAGTGAGACGGCAGAATGTGCGGCTTGTTTTTTCACTTTTCGATTGTTGTGCCAATTTTTTTTACGGGGGGCACACATCGTTTGCCTAGGATGGCACATTTGCTTGCGCTGGCCCTAGCTATGCCTCTAAGACTGCATGATTAATCATCTGGGTGGAGACTGGCAGCTCAAAATGAATGACAATACATTTACAAACAATTAAGTTTATTGGGAATTAAACTGAGCCCAGAAAGTTTGAAGGTTATAGTGACTGTTCAAGCATCCTGATGGTAGACTGCTTATACAAATCACTGTATAACTTTTTCATATTTATTAACATATGTAAATTTATAAGCATTGAAATGTGCATGTGTGTCACTATTTAGTGATTTTTGTGATAAATAAATACTTCAACGTAATTGAAATTGTTTAATGCAAACAACTAACACCTTGAAAATGTGTTAAAACCTATCAAAATGCAATCATTTTATTTTACCACATGCCGAAGCTTGTTACCGATTTCACAGATAAGTATATATATATATATATGTGTGTGTGTGTATAAAAGAATGCACAATATTTCTAACATCTATTTCAACAAACTATATCTACAAGCAGCACTATCACATTGCAAAAAGCTGCTAGAGAAATATACTGCTAAAAGCAGTCATAAAAAAGCAACAATAGAAACTAAACACATGAATTTTTATTTTCATGCATTTGATACTATGGTGGGCAACACGACATACAATTAAGTTATCAATATAGTTATTAGGATATTAAACCATGTCTACCAAATAGGAAGTAATTCAAGTATTAAATTGAACACATTTAGAGAAGAAGAAAAAATTAAACTTTCTTCCAAACGAATTATGATTTTAATATGAACACAGAAGCTCTATGATTAAGTAACATGTGACCAAACCTCAAATAAAAGAACGAGTTTTGACCTATACATGTAATTTAAAATGTTTTACGACATTGACAAATTCTACCGAAATGAAACAAGAAAATTAGAGCATTAAGCATATATACAGGCTTTGGAATAGCTGCCAAATATTTTACGAAATTTTCTATACAGTGTACGAATTTTTATTTTATATAATTATATCATACAAAGTATAAAAGAAAGCGATAATGAATATATTTTTTCTGTTTTAAATTACATCATTGCAGCTGATTGCTATTGTTGTGCAAAGTCAAAATTTGTATTTTACGAAAAAGATTACATAATATTTGGCAAGTATACCTTAGTCATAAATGTCAGAATCACATTTTACAAATTAACTTTCCAGTGGTATTTGCCCCACAAAGAAACAGGTTTTATTACATATAGATGAGCTTAAGGCAATTTGTAATTTAACAAGTGCAAGCTACATACAAAGATTTTATTCATTAATCATGAAAGAACTGAAATCAAATTAAGGGTTCTGAAAAGCCTCTAAATATTTTATGAGCACTTCAGTATTATATATTGAGGGTAGTTCTCACCATAAATAAAAATCAGGACTAATATCATTGTCACACTATATGCACTTTTGCATATTTTTATAACTCGTGCTTATGGCTTATATAAAAATTGTTTATATATTAAATTTATTCAAACTTCTATGAAATAAACATCACATATACAAAGCATACATCAACATAAAACAGATTTTCGAAAAGATTTGTACTTTCACTGATAACCATGGACAATACAAAGTTTTACATAAATTTATGCTACCTGAAAATAAATCTATTAGGTATTTTATAATTTGAGATCGAAGATAAATTAATAAAAAAATTTTCCACATAGGAAAATAATCATTTCGCGAAAACTTGAACATTATCTAGACAAAATATTTAGATAAACAGCAAAAGGTATATACTGTAAAACTAAATCACATGGTTTAAGCTTTATTTTTAACAAATTGCATACAATATCATCACAGTTTCAATAAGACAATATATCTATTTGTCATAAAATACAATTAAACCATTCAATATTACATTTTATTTAAGTTATTAGGAAGAATATGCATAAGGAATGAAAAATCAAGATCATATATTTTTACAGGGGGTTTCAATAGACATTGAATCCACTACTATTTTTGTTTTGTCTATCGATAATAAGGTGAGGTAAAGGTTTTCCATAAATACAACAATAATAGTCTGTTGTATTGCTACAGAGACCCCATATGTTTTGAATTATATATTACGGATCATGTATATATTGCATTAAGATCCATGTAGATATTGAATTATGTATTAGACGAATTTTTATGGTTCAAGGACAATGGGTGTCATGCTGTGCTAATAATGTACTATATATACATATATAAGGCTGCTCACATATTGCATAATGTACTGAGGACTGTTTACATATTGATTATATACTAGATGCTGATCCCATATTGCATAATATACTAGGGGTTGTTCACACTTTGCATAATGTACTGAGGACTGTTCATACATTGAATTATGTACTAGGGACGATTCACCTATTATATTTTGTAGAAGGCATACTGACTTAGGTACTGAGGAATGTTCACATATTGCATAATGTACAATATAGAGACTTCACATACTGCACAATGTATAATATAGGGACTTCACATATTGTATAACGTACTCAGGATCGTTCACATATTGAATCACTAGGGTCTGATCACATATTATATTAAGGGCTGTTCATACATTGCATAATATATTAGGAGCTATTCACACATTACATAATGTACTAAGAACTGTTGATATATTAAATTATGTAGTAGGGACCATTCACATATTGCATTTGTGTTGCATGGTGTATTTATTACCTTACATACTTAGAATCGTATTTTTATAATACATGTTGCATGCTTTACACATATGCATTACAACACTTTTGAATATATGCATGCATACACATGTTTTTATGCATGCACACATGCATTACATCCTGTTTTCATGCATGCATACATAAATTATGTTTGCATTTGTTATATATGTACATATATTCACAAGGAACCCCCATTATATATGTTTAGGTAACTGAATTTGAAACCTGGTGACTTTAAATATTGATCTTGGTCCATTTTAAAATCTGCTTCTTGCTTTTTTAATAAGAAATCTGCAGAAGTTATAGTTCAAGAAAGATATTGTGGAAAATTAAATACCCATAAACTGTATAACAAATGCAGAGAAAATAGCATACAAAGCAGGGTCTAGTATAAATTAAATATCAGGTTACTCATTCAGAGATAATCTGTGTGGGGTTATCCAGTGGTATGCATTATTTTTTTATCAATAGCTATGAAAGAGTTGAAGTTTGAACCAAAAACTTACGGTTAAAATTAAACTATGATTATAATTTTAGTATACTATTTATTAGTAAAATGGATAAATTTTTAATCTTAACTATCTTTTATTTGTTCATGTTCTATAACAAAAGAATAGTTAATGATCATGCTGAGCCAAAATAAAAATGCCTAAAACATGTCATCGTTGCCATTAAAATTGACGCCAAAAATTTAATACAAGTTAACCACACTTTTCATACATTTAAAATAGTAAATATTACTAAAAAAGTAGAAATTAAAGCAAATTGTGCATGGACAGCCAATTGATTATACATAAATTAGAAAATAGCAACTACTTTTGAGTTAAATAGTTCGGCAATTTCGTGCATATTTTACTATTTTTGTATAGCAATTCCGCGTTTGAATTTTTTTCAGCTACTTTTTTAAAAATATTTACGACTCATAATTTGTAATGAGAAATTTTAAGTTTCTAATTTTATCAGGGAAGTTGTTTTACTATATCTTAACATCATACGAGAACATACACCAGAATAACATGATAAACATGGTACACAAAATAAAATTTTTCTTTACCCATCAATTATATACTTTTCATATAAATGAAGGGTGATTTAAAATTCGTTTTCCATTTTGGCAAAATGTTGGGCCTAATGTTAGTTTGATGCAATAGCAGTTTAGCATACTTGAGACTTACTTCACCTATGGAGCAGTTAGTTCAATGAAGCTGCAATGGCTCTGGCTTTCTTTTTTTTAATGGCATTATGAATATAGAGGTGTTATGTTAACTTGGTATCAAAATTTAGTCATAGGTATTTGACTTGTTTATGTCAATATCATCACCCAATGGAGCTAATTGTCATTTGGCAGGTAGTGGGTACAGAATTTATTTTTATTTTTTTTTATTTTTTGAAACAGTATAGCCAGAGTTTAAGAAATGTTAATTTTGATGTTCCATTTAATGGGCCAATCATGCACTATATTTAGATGGGGTTTAAGTTTATTTTTAGCTAGAGCAGTTGTTTTGAAACTCGTTCTAATTGCTGCATCATAAGCATAGAGAGGGGTTAAACGATTTTGCCTGTGTTGTGATGTGTGCTTGGAGGAGGGGATATCTTAAATAAATATTAAGTAGGGTGAGACTAATGATTAACATATGATTGTAGTATATCTACCCGTATGTTGCATGGTTAAAAGTGCATTTTGCTTAACTTGGAATTTCCCTTTTAGTGGTAAGAAAGTTTAATTAAAGAAATTAAGATTCCAGGGATACTAGGTTTCATAAGCCTATAACAGGGGCTATGACGTGAAACCTTATCAAAACCCTTTTTTATGTCCAGAAATGCAGCTGTGGTTATATTTTTATTATTGAGGAATTGGTTAATTCTAGCTTTATTCTTTATAGCACATTTTCTATTATTTATTTCAGTTTTACAGCACAAGGACAGAAGGATCATGTTGCACTGAGAACTACCGCTTTCCGAAGAATCCGAACCTCTTAAGGCCAAGGGAACCAATCCCTGGAGTATGGTGAGCAGTTAGTTAGTAAACCACCTTTTTTTGGCATAGCTGTGAGTCAAATTTGGAATAACTGTATGCGAGGTAAACACATTACCACTACATCATCACAGGAGCTGGTACTTTTCTGAAGAAGCTTATTAATTTTGATGAAAAAGTATATAGTAGAGGCGTTTGAAAGGCTATGAATTTTGCTTCACACACGGATCATAAATTACATGACACATATGCTGTCATAACTAGACACATTGCAAAATTATACTTAAAAAAATAAAAACAAAAAACACCTAATTAGTATAACAGCAGATAATAAAAACTTAGTTTGAAGCTTTTCAGTAACCATTGTTTAATATTTCTACCTCAATACTGTTGTTTCATATAAAGATTCTATTTCTCTGAATATTTGAACAAACATTTCTTATTA
>QLNU02015360.1:66271323-66282115 GCA_006491805.2 Dysdera silvatica
TTCCTCAAGAAATCTCCATCACAAGTGGAAGCAATTCCCTTGTGTAATTGATCAGCCACAGCAGTAAAATAAATATTAAACATATTAGCTGAGTCTGTATCCTGATCAATTCCATTTCCCTGACTATTACAATCATTTTTGGGAATTATATTTTTCCATTTATCTTTTGCTTGTAAATCAGGCTGCTTTAAATTTACCAAAATAGTAACTCTTCCTACCCTATTTAATCTTAATTATTTTAATTTTGATTATCTTTTCTTCATTCATTAAATAACACATAGGAGAGCGTTTTATTTTATTATGTAATTTATTTCTGATTTTGACCAACTCAGTAACCTCTGAAACCATCCATGGTAATCCTCTATTTTTAGTATGTGAAGTAGTAATCATTATTTTACTCATATCCAACGATCTCTCCATTAGAGCCATAAATTTCACAAAAGCATCTTCAACATTACCAATATTTAAAACTTCTTCCCAATCCATCACCTGAGCATTACATATAAGTCTACCATAACACAGTTTGTATTTATTAAAATTACTATTTAGAGGCAACAATGGTGACTCATGAATTTTAAGGTTAATAGCCTTATGGTCAGTTATCTAAATATCTGTAATAGTACCACAATAATTAGTTATATCTCTGGTTCTCATAAATAAATGGTCCAAGCATGTTAACGAATTTCTACCCACTCTAGTCCCGTCATTTATTAACCAATGAAAATCATGTAGTGCCAAGCACACTTTGTACTCCTGAATTGGTATACTCACCTGATCAAATAAATTCAACTTCATATCCCCAATAAGTATTACTTCATTTTTGCCATTTACAGTTTCAAAAAAAGCACTTAATTCAGCTAGAAAAAATCTTGGTTGCATATCGTGATATCGATAAACACAGATTAATAAAATTTCACTATTATTATTTTTAATTAAAAGTGTAGTACATCTCCTAAACAAAAATTCCAATCCAATTCCTCTACTACAAAATTTTTCTCAACGTAACACAGAATTCCCACTGTTCTATGATTTGTACTGAATTTGCCAATAATCTTATGACCACTAATTTTATAAAAACTAATTTCTTCTTCATTTATCCATATCTCACTTAGAATCAAAATTTCAGGCAGTTCAACTGGGTAATTCATTTGTAATGCAGAAATAAAAAGATCAAAAATTTCCCTTATACTATGGATATCTGAATGAATCAATTCCAAATCATACATCATTCATGATCACTGTAATATTACACATTGAATGATACATCATTTATCCGTATCTTATTTAGAACAAAAAATTAGGTAGTTTGCCTGAATAATTCATTTGTAGTATAGATATAAAAAGATTAATTTTTTGTTTTTTTATCATCCTACGGATAATTGAATGAATCAATTCAAAATTATACATAGATCTTTTACCTTAGTATTATAAATTCACAAAATCCGAACACTTCTATCTCAATCAATGGTTGATTGTATGTTTATGCAAGGATAAGAAGGGTCATTCTGCACCTTATCTCAATCAGAACATAAATATAGCACTCCAAAACAACAGAGCAAAAACAAACTCACAACATACACACATGGTCGTAATATAAAAAATATCGATTTAAAATATAATTACAATTTATTAGAACCACACACCTATGTTCAAAAGAAACTACTGTCAATTAACTCAGCCTCCCCATGAATCCTAACTATGGGAGATTTATCATCTAATTCCATAAAAACTAATTTCTTCATTTATCCATATCTCACTTGGAATCAAAATTTCAGGCAGTTTAACTGGATAATTCATTTGTGATGTAGAAATAAAAAGATTAAAATTTTTCCTCATACTATGGATAAATCGAAGTTTTAAGCATTTAAATCAATAATTAAAAATTAAATAACAGATAAAACCTGCGAATTTTACACTAAAATAAATGAAATATTCAAACTGTTAGCCTATACATGCACGCAATAAACGGAGTGGCCCTGACTCGAATCCGGGATGAGGACGGCGTCTCTTTTTCTCATAAACAAAAATAGCTCTAGTTTGAGCTACTAATACGTGGGTGTCAAATTTATTTGTAATAAAAAATCCCCCACGAAAAACTCACAAAAATCTCGCCCCGATGGATTTGTGTGTTGACCAATATTTGGCAATTGTGTTATTCCTGTGAAAGATAATAATATGTTACATCCTTTTATATATATATATACAGAGAAAGAGACCATTGTTCCATGTTCTCGTTTATCTAGCAGTCAAAATACTCCAGATTAAATGGAGGGACCCTGGTTCAAATTCAGGAAGGGGAAGGTGTCTCCTTTTTTCCTAAACAAAACAACTCTAGATTGAGCTAATAATACGTGGGTGTCAAATTTATTGGTAATAAAAAATCCCCCACAAAAAACTCGCCCCGGTGGCTTTGTGTGTTGACTATTATTTGGCAATTGTGTTATCCCTGTGAAGGGTAATAATATCTTACATAATAAGAAAGCGGATTTATTTATTATGAAGAAAGAATACCCAATAAAAGGGAATTACAGAGAAAGTTAAAAAAAATCATATAGAAAATTATGATTCCCATTCACCTTGGAGAAAACAATTTCCTGACTTTTAGAGGGTTTCCACTGACATTTTGGACAAAATACTCCAACTGATTGTAAACAAAACTTTGAATTGAACTTTGGTTTCAGAGGGAAATAGCTTCATGTTCTCATGGAATTCAGCTACTCAAAACAAGTTAGGAAGGTTTTCCCCTAACTTTTCGAAGTTTAACCAAAAAACAAGTTTTTTTTTCTCTGACTTTTAATAACAATTTCAGGTTCTTACTGATGCTTCCAGGTGTGTGGGAACTCTGTTTAATAATTAATTGAGCTGTATTGTACAAACGTATTTTTTCGAAAATTGAGAACGACATGACACCTTTTAATTTTTTTCAAACATATAATAAATAGCTGACATTCTACTAAGAAGTCAGCACTAAAACATTATGTATTAAGGACAAAAATTATAGGAGTTGTTTGTTTAGATTTCATGAAGCACTGAAAAAATTAAGCAAGTGTGTGTGTATATATATATTATTTTTAAAAAAAAGAAGAGAGTCAAAAATAATATTGTGGCCGAATCATGCGTTTAGCTATGTTTGATTCTAACGTTAGCGCTCACCGGAATAGCAAACCAATGTTAATTCTTTTCTTTTTTGTTATAACTTTGTTGTTTTAGTTTCATTAAAGTTTAATAAACTTTCGTCATTATTTGGCCAAGAACACTTGCATGAAAACCGAAGGATACTGTGAAAAGATGCTGCTTCTGATTTAACGTTATATGGTGACAACCCCCCACCTCATAATATGAAAGACCTGTGTAAGGTCCAAAAAGTCCCAACAGAAAATTTATTCAATTCTAGACTTCAATAGAACAGATTCATAACAGTTTAAAAGAGACTGATCAACAGAAGATCCAGAAAAAAAGATAGAAAAGAGATATTTACTTTTTTCTAAAAAAATATAATAGAAATAAAATACAGGGTACCAGGGAGGAAATTACATAAAAAGGTTAAACACTGGTAAAATAGCAATGAAAAAGATCACTCAAGCTTTCGGACGTATCAGCAGCAGTCCTTCATCAGGAGTAATGATTACTTCTGATGAAGGACTGCTGCTGATGTCTCAAAGCTTGGGTGATCTTTTATTGCTATTTTACCAGTATTTAACCTTTTGTATGCAAAAAAATGTAACTTTTTATTAATGAAATACTCAAACACTTTAGAGAAAATAGATAATGAAGAGATAACCCTATAATTAGATGGGTCTGTCTATCTACTAATTAGATGATACTTCCAGACCCCTGCCACACCTGAATGTTCTTTCCATGTAGTGAACAGAACTGTATCATTAACTTTTAAAAATTTTCTTTTCAAAAATCCTCTGAAATTCACCAAATGGCAAGAAAGTAACCTGCTATCCAATGCAAGGCACAATTGTGATGAAAGCCTCATCATGTCACTCAAATTGGAAAAGGACCAGTGGCAGCTTGTCAGGTGATGCGAGTGAAGCCCCATTTCACCTAAAAATTGGTCACTTAACAAATGATTTTTTTTTAATTTAAATTCTAAATTCTCTCTATTTATTTTTTTGTCAGATTTAAAATTTGATTGGAAAAGTAAAATTCGAAATCTTATTTTTATCTTTACTATTTTTTTTTTTAATTTAATTCTTTTAATGTAATTGGTATTACATTCAGGAAAAAAAAGGCTATGTTTCTAAGTCAACGTTTTCGTTAAGCACGCCACGGAATTTCTATTCTGCCAAGAAAAGCGCCAAGTGATGTGACAATAGGAAATTCAAAGTTGCACTTCAAAATCTTTACTGAAGGAAATACAGGGATCACATTCGCACCAATGCCATTCGTATCAGCTTCGTAGCAGGAAAAATGATCATTTGTATCAGTTTTGTAGTAGGAAAAATGGCTTTTGGTATCGGTTTCATAGCAAAAAAAGCTTTTGCATCAGTTTTGTAGCAGAAAAAAGCTTTTGCATCAATTTTGTAGCAGAAAAAAGCCTTTGCACCAGTTTTGTAGCAGGTGAACACCAGAAGTTTATTATTTTGTACAAAAAAAGGGGTTCACATATCAGTTTTGTAGCAAGCAAAAAATACTTCAATCAAATGAATGTGCATGATAAAAATGAAAAGTAAAATATTTCATTGAAAAAGTAAAAGTTCATAAACATCAAGTTCTTTGTTTCGTTTTTTATAATTTTGAAACCTCTTCCCTGATTTCCTCTTGAGAAGCTAAAATCGTTGAAATACGCAAATTAGCTTTTGTCAACGATATTTGTCCACTTTCGACTGCAGATGTATTTTTTCTTTGTATGTAAATTTATATGTTAAAAAATATGACTAACGACATGTAAATTCGGTACATGGTGTATCAGGGAGAAATTCCTCTATTTTGATGGAAAAATACTAAAAAATTACCAACAGTTGTTAATTACACCACATTAAAAAAGTTCACAATTCTGCCAGTAGGTGATGCATCAAGGACCAAATCGCATATGGAAAAAAATCATCACTCGTTAATTAACGTTAAAATCGTTAATTTAGCCTTTTTTTCACAGAAACAGGCAGCAAGTAGCATTTTTGTTTGCTGCGGGGAATTCGGATTATAAATTATAGAATTAATTAAATATATAGATAGATAAATTTAACATTGAATTAATCTGCAAGCCTCTGCATGTGTAGATAACGAAAGCAGAAGGGGGAAATATCCCGAAATATATGCCGCAAAATCTCGGCGCAATTCGTGCTCTGTTTTTTAAAGTATCCTGATGAAATTTTTCTAAACTTTTAATAAAATGCTGCGAGTAAAAAGTTATTCAAAATATGGTAAAACTGCGAGTTCACATAAAAATTTAAATACTTTTGATGCTTCGCAAAACGGCCATTCCTTACTACAAATATCGCGATACACTTGCAGGTAAATTGTCTGCCCCCTTTTTTTCCCCCAGCTGTTTCACAATCACGGCTGCGTTTCATTTCGTTGTTTTAATCCAAATTTGAAGCAAGTTTCACATACAAAGCTGGACGTAAAAAATAAGAGAAACAAGTATACAAGCCAGAAGCATTACGTCCAAACATAGAAGGCGCAGGCCATCTGCAAAGTGTGGGTTTTTTTTTATCAAAAAACCATAATATATGAATTTTTGAGGAGCTGATAGAAAATTACATGTGAGAACCTTGAATGAGGTTTTCCTTAGTTTTCTTAGTATCGACCATACAACCAAAAAGTGGAGTGAAAATCTGTACAAACTACAGAAAATTCATACAAGTTGGCATCTCTGGACGCGAAAGCGCAGAAATGAGACAGGAAAAGCTATTTTCTCCTGTCACCTGATGCTAATGTTTTTTAGCCAAGTAAATATTATTGGATAGAAACACTGGTAGGAATTTTTCGCAGAGTCCATGCACATGTGCAGAAAGCAGAACCGGTCCTGTCTTTAAATGCTAGTAGCAAATAACCAGTTCATCAATCGTCATGTTACATGGGTGCTATTGGTGAGATTAAGCGCCAACGATTTAGAGAAGAGAAAAAATACTAAACAGTATAACCAATAATGATGTAAGCTAGAAAAATGGCCCACTTTGTGAAATAAATAAGTGATTTTGGCGCAAAAATGGAAAAATTTGCACTTTTGTTATCAGTTTGTAGTAACATTTTCGTTTTGGCACAAAAACGGGAAAATTCATGCTTTTGTAGCAGCATTTTCGATTTGGCGCAGAAGTGTGATCCCTGGGAAATGCTTTGCTTACATGGTTATCATGGTGACGGATTGTTTATGGCGAAAGCAATGGGGCCCATTAGCGTCAATAGAAGCGACATTTGTGACGTTTCATCGTGGCAACACTTGCTACATAGCTCATCCATGAGTAGGATTGTACGAATGCGAAGAGGACAAGGGGAGGAGGAAAACGGAAGGGAGTAGAGTAGTCAGAGTGTCAACTATTTAAATACATTTAATGACTGAGTTTTCACTTTTGGTTGTTGTTTTTAATGATACTTTTGGACTTAAAAACTTTGGAATCAAAACCCGTCTGCGTAATAGAATGTTAGAAGACAGACTTAGAAACTTGTCAAAAATTGCAATTGAAAAGGAACTATTAAAAGAGTTAATAGAAACTCAACCATTTTTTCACATCATCGACAAGTTTGCAAGTCTAAAAGAATCGAACTTATATTCAAAAAATAAAGACTGGGTAAGCATATATTGCATATTTTTATTTTGTTTGTTGTCTCCACATATTATCTCTGTCTGTACAACATGTAGTACCATATCAGGCCCAATCGAAAAATTTCAGAATAGAGAGGGGAGTTAGTCAAATCCCCCGTATTGTTAATGTAAACATTTTGCTGGCTATAATATATATATCATTATAATAAATATACAGTTACTATTAGTGGTTTTTTTTTTTAGAAAGAGGGAATTTATTGGCCACTTTTCCGGTTTCTTTTTTGGGGAGGGAGGGTTCGCTGCTTCACCTATTCCTGAAGTCACGAGCTGCCACTGAATAGGACAGCCAAAAATTACAGCGTAAGTTTGGATCTCAGGGCTGGTGTGCTGAAATAGAAATTATGTGGTTTAACTGTGATACTTGTTCATGACATGCATGGAAACACTGGATCTCAATATTTAAGTTATAAATACTCTGTTTAAGAATGAGAACTTTTTTTTTTTCAATCGGAACATCTCTGATTTCATATATTCATTTTCTGCCAATAAACTTTATCTCTCTTTCGTGGAATTGGTTAGCTCAATTTTCAAGTCTCGACCACGTTTCATAAAAGGCATCAGATAAAAATTTAACACTATCAAGTAATGGAAGAAGCCTTATGATATTATCAGTGACCAATTTTAAATTCATTACATAATTTTGAAAGAAATCATCCTTTTCAGAATCCATAGATCCAACCATGGGAATTTTTGCTTAAAAAATATAAAGAACCGGGGCATTGAAGTCTCTTAGCCTTCGACAGCTTGTGAAACTGGTTCACTGTAGCCAATACATAGAAAATTATAATCTTTATTACATTGCATATAACGCAACTCTGCGATCAAAATATCAGCAAAATAATTTAAATATAATTCGAATATGACTGATGTTATCTCAAATTCGACGGTGCAATGTAACCGTTCCAAACTATCATAGTTTATCATGTTTTACACAATCAAGTGCTATCCAGCAATACTTTAAACATGTAAAAGTAACACAACTCTCACTCAGAAGTTGTTGACGAAGCCATACATGCAGCGAAAAAATTAATATGGCAATAAGTAGTTAGTAATATCTTAAATTTAAAGAAATTAACAACTCGTGTTCAGAAGCCAATAATGCAGCAATATTTCAAATGAAAAAGTCAATATGGCGATCAATAGTTGGCAACAATTCAAAAATATTTGATATTTAAATAAAAAAACTGCCAAAAAAATACCAATTATTCACCATTTTTTAAGGCCAATATATCATATGGTTTACAGCAACTTCCAAGAGAGTTATTTAAGAATAAAATCAGTTGCAAAAAATCAATCACCTCTCAAAGATGACTTTAAATGCAAAACCTAGTTTGTTTACAAATATCTGCTGCTCAGGTCAGGTTCTCAATGCAATCACACAATCATTTTTGTAATAAAATAAATATTTCATTATTATATATGCACAATTATAGTGACATATAGCAGTAGTAACAATGTTTTAATTTATTTTCAGATTTCTCCCATGGTTGTATAAAGAAAACATGATAAGCAAGGATCGTATAATTCTTAAGAATAATTACATTTCAATAAGCAACATTCACATTGCATTTAAAATTTCTTTTAAGAAAAAAACTTTTTCCTATTGCTTATACACATTATATAGTTATTTGAATTTAATATTTTTTCCAAAACTTTGTTGTTGTACTTAAAAACAGTTGCCACTGGCTTGCAAAGTAAAATCATCACTAAATATTCTGTGAAAACAATCAGTCTGAAGTATTTTCATACATAGTTTCAGAGGGTTCTCTCCTGTAAGTTCTGTAATAGGTTCTGAATTCTAGTAACACATTTTTCATATAACGACCGTTTTCTTCAAAGTGATAACTGTCACTAAATTTTGGTTAATATATTTTAATAGAGTTCCTCAATATGGACTCCAAACAGTTACCAATTCAGCATTTCTGCAGATCAATTAGGCTGTTCTATGAATCATAGTAATTTTTTTTTTTTTTAGTTTAAATTTTACACATCTCAAGACTGTTTAGATGATTTTCGATGAGATAAGTGACTAAACGGGCCATTGATTTACCTTTCTCCCTTGTGAATTAAACCTAAAACTTTGGAAAAGTACTGTTTAAACTATTATTATGAGGATGAACCGAGGAAATTTTTTTATTGTTGTTAATTTATCCTTACATTATTTGTGTGTGACGTAACATAGCCTAAAGTTGATCAGCTCTCAACATGTGTTAGCAAACAGTAACAAAACCCCTTTACAAAATTCTAACGGGAAGGGATGATTTGGAGAGAGATTTTGGAAAAAGGGCAGATGAGACATAAATGAGCAGGCAGTGAAGACACACACCCATCTCTCTACCTTCAATATCAGGCCCATTTTTATGTAGCCTTTATTTTGAAGTGGAAGTTCTTCCACTATGTATATATTTTGTTCTTGTTTTGGAAGGGCAAGAACCCTTGCTGCACAGTGTGTTTCATCACATAGCTTTAGAGGAAATAAAGTTTTTTAGTTACAAGAAGTGTACACGTCTGTAATTCCATGTTAAATTAGCAAGTGTCTCACACTTTTGAGCTTCTGGGACAAGACCCGAACAAAAATGCCTAATAATGAGACACAAGACTGTACCTATAGAATATGGTGGCAGCGAGCGACTACAATTGTTTCCTTCAATGCCAGTGCAAGAGAAGATGACCTTAACACACCCTTTTCCACCACACTGAACCTTGTACATTTCCAACGATTTTTTTTTTCTTCGGGTACATCTTTCTGCAACTTTAAGAATGCTGATCTTTAAAGTAGAAGCCGGACTGCTTTTCCTCAACCTGTACCACATTGCTTCCTTGGTTGTGGGAGGGACTTGTGATCTCTTCTTCCAAAGCACACCTCTACCTGACCACAGACTGGTGACTTTGAAAGTTCATACAGATTGGATAATCACAACCAAAATTTTAAGTCTACTTTAAGCCCAGGTCTAGAGATTTTACATCCTACATCTTTTAATAATTCCTAATTCATCTTGAACTTTATTTACAGTTTTCGAATTACTTGATTTTTCTCCACACATGCTCTAAGCCAGGGATTATACAGTTTTTACTGTTGTGCCCAGAGATTCGTTATAACTTGGGGGGGGGAGGGCAGTTATCTTTTAATCAGTGAATATAATTAAAACTATTGATATGAAAGGTAAACAATCAAGACTACAGATATAAAGTAGGGATGCAAGTTATCAATTTTCTTTTTTTTTCTTTTTTCAATTTTATTGAATGGCAAGTGACCAGCAAAGGTCTCACAAATGTAGGTTCAAAAATAAAAAAAAAGTATCGAGCTTGCTGAAAAAAAAACTTCTGTCCTAATAAAACTCACTACATCAGTGAAATATTGTGTGTTTAAAATATAGTTAACATTAAATATGTTGCTATGTAGATAATGGTTACTTAAAACTCCTTTATTCAAGCAGTTTTAATAAAAAATTTATTTTATGACTCCAAAATATAGTAATGGCAACTGGCATCTTGAAGTAATACCAGATACACCAAAAAGTTTGTAAAAACTTTAAGAAATCATAAAAAAGAGCAAATAATGATTAAAAAAATGCACATTGCATTTAAAGGTTTCTAAGAAAATCATATTTTGTTACGAGGAAAAAACGTTTAGCTTAAAAAGTCCCATGCAGAAGGTGCTGAAACACAAAATATTCAGTAGAAGTATGTAAAATCAGACTTGCAATAAAGATGGATGCAGAACTGATTTTTGTAGATAGCTAGCACTAAATTGGAGAATTTATTTATGTCGGCGCTGAATTAGAATTAAACAGTGTCAAACAATCAGCGTTTATTGGTGTGTAGTGGCCCATACGATGAGTATGAAATGATTAGATGGTAACGTTAAAGAGAAAGAAGTGGAAGAATTAGTGGGTTCCAATTACAGGCTTAAGAAATATTTATTTTCTTTCGAACGTTTCACCATCTAATCACGCCATACCATCGGCGTTGGTATCACTACGCCAATAAACGTTGATTGTTTGATATTAGTTGATT
>QLNU02015360.1:66296038-66307543 GCA_006491805.2 Dysdera silvatica
AATGAATACATGCTTACAGTGTGAGCGAAAAGCTAGAACTGAAAAAATAATAAGGAAAAAGAAACATATTGATGGATATGTGTTGCTCTGTATTGGTAGAGAACGAAAGCGAAAAGTGATTTAAAATAATAAAGGGGTTAAAATTGAACGGAAAATTAAAAAAGAGTGGAGAAGTGGGAATAAAATAAGAGGAATAAAATATAAGTAAAAGGAATTAAAAGGAAAAAAAATATTAAATGGATAAAAAATAAATAAAAACCAGAATAAAAAATTAAAAATGGAAAAAATTAAAGAAAAAGGTGATAAAATAAGACAAAAGAATTAGAACAAAATGACGGTGGTTAAAGAAAAATTAAAAATAGAGGGGAAGAAAAAGCTTAGAAAAATTTGTGTAAGTAGGGAGTTATTAAGGAGAAACAAAAGAGTTTTTTGTAATACACAAAACACGTATGTTTTGTTTATAACGAAACAATACAGAGTTTCACCAGGAGATTCCATAACAAACAGTTATTTCGACACTGGCGTAAGGTTTAAAAACACGACGTTTCGGGAGCCAACTGCTCCCTTTGTCAAGTGAAGGCAGAATCATTCTGCCTTCACTTGACATATGACTGCACTATGAAGCATATGTGCATAAGCAAGAATTCTACAAGTCAGCCATTGTCAAACATGATTGGAATTTAGACTGTAAGTTTGTTCTACAATACCAGTATTATCGCTAATTGTTCTTCCTCAGATCTTAACTTTCTAGAAGTTTTCTATATATATATATACAGGCTCCGTACAAAAGTTTAGACACAACACAAATTTGAGTATAACAAAATACTATTAAAACTGAAGAAGTAGGAACTTTAATATTACGAAGTATGAACACATGTAATATGCAAATTAAAAATTTGAGAACAGAAATCACATCAGTAGCGAACTTGCTGCAATATATAACTTAAAATAAGTAAAATATGTGGCACAAAAGTTTAGGCACAAACATAAATTTTAGCACTTGCATAAGGAAATGAACAATTTTAATAATCAATGTAGCCACCATTACTTCGTATTAGATTAAATACGCGGTCGTTCATTGAAAGCACAAGATTTTGAAAGGTTTCTGGTTCAAAATTAAACCACGCTTCTTCTATAGCCTTTTTAAGTTCTAAAACGGACGGATATTGCTTTCCATTGGCATACACAACATTCGTTAGTATGCCCCATACATTTTCGATGGGATTACAGTCAGGACTAAGAGCAGGCCAATCGAGAACTGTAATATTTTTAGCGCTCATCCATTCTTTTGTTGACCTGGATGTGTGGATGGACGCATTATCTTGTTGGAAAACCCAGTTTCGTCCACATAAAAGTTCGCCAAAAGGTAATAGGTGACTTTCAAGAGTTGCCTGGTATGCCTTGGAATCTTGTTTTCCATTCAAAAACGCCAAAGAAGTCTGTCCATTGAAGCTAAAGGCTCCCCAAACCATGACTGAACCTCCTCCTTGACGTCTGCTGAACCGACTTAAGGGGCGTTTTCGAAGATCGTGCCAGTAGTGCGAAAGGCCATCGGGACCATCTAAGTTCCACTTTTTTTCATCACTAAATAACACCTGCAGCCATTCGTCACTGTATGATATGTGCTGCCTTGCCCATTGTAGTCGTGCTTGTTTATGATGTAATTGCAAGCAGGGCTTGCGGCGCATTTTTGCATATCTCAAATGCCTGCATTCTACAATCCTTCTACGTATGGTTTCTCTTGACACTCGCATTGCTAACGTGTTTTTTATTTGATTTGCAGACAGGCTTTCATTTGAAGCCAATCTTCGTATTTGTCTATCATCCCGAATGCTGGTCACTCGAGGCCTCCCAGATCGTGATTTTGGTTGATACTGATCACCCCGGGATAACACTCGATAAATGCCTCGCTTTGAACGGTTCAATGCAACAGAAATTTGAGTAACAGATTTACCTTTAGTTTTCAGCCTCCAAATCTTCAAAATCTCGTCATTCGTAAATTGCTTTGACTTCGGCATCGTTCTAAGCATTCTAAATTATTTCAGGCCTTATATAACAACTCTGGGAAACGCCCCTTCGATCACTTGGGAACTTCGCGCCGTTAATTTGCATAAATCTGACATATGTGCCTAAACATTTGTGGCATGCAGATTCCAATATTACGGTGTTGGGATATTTTGTTTCAGTACTTTTGGTAATCTTTTAAGTTGCACAATTTATTATTGGTTCTAGGATTATTTAGATACAATATCGGCGAAGTTCAATGCAAATTCTCGCTTTTATTTATAATTTGCCTCTGTGTCTAAACTTTTGTGTACCTCGTAGTAGAGTCTCCATATAACGAACTTCCATTTAACAAAGTTTTCTATTTAATGAAATTTTCGGCGGAACCTTGACTTTGAATGGCACTAACATGTAAATTTGTCTCCATATTACGAAAAACAATTTCTATATAACGAAGTTCTTTTTATAAAGAATTTGATTTTTTTTTTAATTTACCTTTTACAATTTTTCAGCGGGATGGTTAGCTAGAAGGAATAGTTGAGCATTTTAAGCAAAAAGATGGAGGTGAGGTAGCCTTCTGTATTGTGGACATATGACCAGTTGTAATAAATAATTCTATTGTTCTAAACTGTCAGAAGCAGTGGGGTTTTACTAAAATGTATTATCACTCTGCAGGTGTGGCTAAGCCACGAAATTCAATTCTCACACACACACATGTTGCATTGTTTGAAAATGGGGTTGGCCTCAATGGAGGGAAGGGGGCATGTTCAGAACATCTGGAATAAGTTAAAAATTTTGCTTTTGTTTTTATGTTACCAATTCAAAATTTCAAGGGAGCTTGTTTTCGAAAGAAAAGCAAGCTGGAAATTCTGTAAAAGGCCATTTCTATTCAGTTAGTACGTAATGTGTGTCACACACAACTTGCTTGAAATGTTGAGAAGAAAGTGTTTGAGTCTTTCGGATAAAGTGGAACTTATAAATGATGTTGATCAAGGAATGAAAATGAAAGATGTGGCCATAAAGTACAGTATAGCTGGAAACAGTGTGTCAACAATTTTAAAAAATCATTCTGCAATTACCATTTAACAGGAAAAAGGAAAACAGTGTAAATGCGAACAGAAAAAGATTTAAACCACGTTCATATGAAAACATCTACGCTGCTGTTTTCAAATGGATAAGAATAATTTGGGATAAAAATCTGCCACTCTCCGGTCCTGTGATCCAACAAAAAGCCCTGCATTTTGCTAAAGATTTGGGGCACTCGAAAACTTCGAGCAAGCATTGGGTGGCTAGATAAATCTAAAAAGAAACATGGAATCTCGTATAAAATCCTATCAGGAGAAAACGCAGATGAATCAGAAGACATATGTGAAAATTGGAAAAAAGATGCTGTAAAACTTTGGAAAGATTATCAGGCAAAAGACATCTTTAACGCAGCTGAAACTGTCAAATTTTTTAAGTGTCTGCCGAATAAAACTTTAACATTCAAAGGCAAATGTTTTGAAGGGAAACATAGTAAGCAAAGAATAACTGTGCTACTCTGTGCGAATATGACTGGTGAAGAAAAATTAAAACCGCTAGTTATTGGAAAAAGTAAAACCCTGAGATGCTTCAAAGGTGCAAAAACTTTAGAGGTGGATTATGAATTCAATAAAAAGTCATGGATAACTTCTGCATTTTTTAATAAGTGGCTATTAAAATGGTATGTCCGATTGAGAAAACGACATAGTAACATGGCGTCGATTATAGACAACTGTCCTGCACATCCCAAAGAATGCAAACTGAAGAATATAAAACTAATTTTCTTTCCTCCCAATACAACTTCGAAACATCAGCCATTAGACCAAGGCACAACACAGACTCTTAAATTGCGTTATCGAAAACGTATCCTGCAAAAAGTTTTCCTAGACATAGAGAAGAGCCAATGTATAGGACAATCTTATTAATTTGAGAATTTCTATATCGGAGATGATGAAAGCTTGGGAATGTGATGTGACTGCATCCACTATCCATAACTGATTTGAAAGTAGGCTTAAAAGCTGATATCGAAAAAAGGAACCAGAATCTGATATGGGCTTGGCAGAATTACTAAGTGCAAAATGGCAAAAGCTGAAAAACAATGGGGGGTGTTGAAGAACATGCAGAGTTCTTTGATTTTTTTAATGTTGATGAAGATGTTGTGACCGCTGAATATCCTATGGAGCATGAAATCTTGCAAAATGTTAAGAAATGTAATGAAGAATTTACAGTAAGCAATGATGATGAAGAGACTATTGAAAAACCTTCACAAGATGAAGTGATAAAAGCATTCAAAACAATTACAGTTTGAAGAAAATGTTACAGATGACGTATTCCGATATTTACAAAAGTGTGAGAATTTCTATAAATAAAACGTTTTTAACAAGATACTTGTACAAAGCAAAATTAGTGATTATTTCTCTGTTTCAAATATGTTGTATGAGGATCATACATATGAAAGGTAAGCCTCGGTCTTTTCTTTTTGTTATTAATATTTACGTATTTGTATATGAAAAATATTTAAACTTGTTGGAAAAAAAAGTGTCTAATAAAATGAGTTACTGTCTAAATTCACCCTTTTTCATTTTATCGAAATTAAGTTTTACAATTTATGTTAATTTCTATTTAACGAATTTTCCTTATAACGAAGTTTTTCAGAGGAACGATGGCACTTCGTTAAATAGAAACTCGACTGTATATATATATATATATATATATATATATATATATATATATATATATATATATATACACATATATGTGTATACATACATGTATATATATACATATATGTGTACATACATACATTGTTTGGTTTTTTGGTTTTACGGATCAAGGACTACAGTGGTCGCGTCACTGGACCTAAGAAGCCCGGTGAACTAACCTCTTAAGGCCTGGGGAAACCCTGACTATTAGTCAGCAGTGCTGCATCTTATGAGATCTCTGAGTAAGCTCTTTTGCACTGCTGGGAGTCAACCTGGATTAGCCACGCTAACAGGAGAACGCGGTGCTACCACACTGAGCCACCTTAGGCCACATATTATACATACATGTATTATATCATATAACATTATAACAGGGTTCATACACATTTCAATTACATGAAATTTAAAGTCTTTTTAAGGATCTTTAAGGACCAGAAATGAAAAAAATTAAAGACCTATTAGCAAACAGGAATCGAATAAATCAGATATAAGCTATGAAAATGACTTTATACCTATAATACTCTTTTAAGAATTAAGTAAAGGTTAGGGCGTAAAGTTAGGGCGTAAGTAAACATAATCTCAGAATTAACAATTGTAAAACAAGAAGAGTTGAGAATGAAAAGCAATTCCTTAAAATTGATTAAGCAGTTTGCTTCAAACAAATTAATATAAATCAAAATAAGGTCAATAATTAAAGTTAATGGGTTTCAGATTTATATTAAATTTTAATTCAATAGATACTACTTATAATTAAAATTTTATTCGATCGATGGAATTGAACATTACAGACAGCACAATCCCAGTTGTAGAATTTAAGTTGTGCCAGTTTTTAAAAAAGTTGGGCCAAATTCTGTAAAAGTGCACTGTGTAGGGGAACCTTGACCAAAAGGGAGGTTTGACCCACCCTTGATTTTTTGTATTTAAAAGTGTTTCAGCCTTCTTTCACTAGAGAGTAGTTAAGTCTACTAAAATGCTGAGACAGCCATCCTAGTTTCATGCAGCTAGCTCAAAGAAGTGTGGAAAGGTTCAAAATAAAGTGTTTTTCTGCCTAAAAAGTAAATATTTTAGACGTCAGATGCCTTTTTTCAATAAACCAAGGGCTCATAAGAAGCATTCCATAGAAGTTATGAAGGCAGCCATAAAGAAAGTTGCTGATGAAGGCTTTAGTGTTCATAGCACAGCAAAAGGTTATAGCATTGATTAGAAAACTCTGGAGAGGCATATAAAAAAATATATAAATTGAGTGAAATTAAGGACGACGTGGATATACAGACTAATTACAGAAATGGGCAAATTTTTAACGATGCCAAAGAAAAACTCTTGGAAGAATATCACTGTCATCCAAACTACATTATGAATTAACTCCAAAGACTACTAGACGGTTTGTATATGACAGTTCGTAAATTTTAATTCTAATGCCAATAAAAAAAACAATTGAAATTGAATATGAAGTGAGAAAAAAGCAGAAAGAGAATAAAATTCAAAAGAGCAAACATGCAAGAATCCAGAAAGTACTAAAGAAAACTGTTCTTAGTAGTATGGCTGAATCAGATAGGCTATTGATATCCCTTCTAATTATACTGATGAAGACATAGAAGAAATTGAAGAGGGACGTAATCAGTTTAATGTTGGGGACTTCGTTGTATTGAAATTTACAACAATGATTTGTGTTGTTTTGTTGAATGGGTGACACATGAACTATTAAATGATGAGAGTGAACTATGAAGTAACCGTCTTACAGAAATGTGAACAAACATGTACTTTTGTTTAACATGAAAATGAAGACTAATCTGTTGTTTATCTAACAGATACGACAAAATTGCCATACAATATGTCTTCTGATTGCACTAAAAAAGTTGAAGTGAAAATGCAGTTTGATTTTGTTTTCACATAATTCATGCTACTGAGATAAACATATAAATTGAAATTACGGGATTACCTATACCTGTTGTAAATTTTAATGCTTCTAAATGGAATAAAACATTTAACATCATTAAGAAGGATATTTAGTACTTTATTGTATGGACTATTTTCATTATTTCTAACATAATGCTATAATGTACCATTAATAGTTTTACAATACACATTCTTAAAATGATTTTAGAAAGTTTTAACTACCATATTAAAAGTCTTATACTTTAGTGTTTACGTAACTAGTAAAATATATTTAATATTCCATTCTAAAATTATGCGTTCTTGCCTAGGTCAAGCCTTCCATACCATGGGTCAAGCCTCCCTTATAGAGGGAGACTTGACCCTCTTGCATATGTTTTACAAAATAATAAATTTAATACAGAAAACATTTATTATTTACAACATCATAAATATATTTGTGTTCCTTATGAAAATCTACATTATATTCACTATCATATTAATTTCTAATTGTAAAAATTAAATTTAGAAAATTACTTTTATGAAAACGTGATCAAGGCTCCCTGGGTTCCCCTACTCTTTTTTAGTTCCTCCTGTTCTAGATACAAAGGTCAATCACAAATACGGCATCTTCGTCAGGAAACCACGTAAAAACAAAAATTCCAAAAAATGTCGTTAGGTCACCAAGTTGAATCTTTCTCAATCAGAGGAAAAGATTGTTGCCACAAACCATGGGACTCCGATTCCAGAATTTCAGGAAAATTTAGAAAAAAAAGATGAAATGTCGCTAGGGGTCACTATCACCTCTTTTTCTTTCCTCCTATACGAAAATTTTGCCTTTGTTCTCTAGCGGACTACTATATCAACCGTTAACTCGTGGTTGTTTGTGAGTTTTACGGCACAAGGACAGCAAGGGTGTTGCTGCATGGAGATCTACAGTTTTCCGAGGAATCAGAACCTCATAAGGCCTAGGGAACCAACCCTCGAACTGCAGCTGGTAGTTTGATGGTAAACTATTTTCTTGGAAGGGGGGTATCATTGAGAGTCAAACCTTGGATAACAGCAAACGCCTTACCATTACACCACAGCAGAACCCATCGTTGACTCAATGCAAAATTTGCTACAAAATGTATTCATTAACGCTAAATTTTTAGTCTACTTAGATAGTATTATTAAATACATTTATAAAAATACATCGAATCATTAACGAATTTTAAGCCCACCTCCTTGTAAAAAGCATCTAGCTGCGGTCTTAAAATGGGGAGAAAGAAAACCCAGATTTATTATAAAGGGGAGCAAATTTTTAAAAGGTGACTTTTACCTTTTTCTTTTATGTTATAGTCAACCTTTACCGCAGAATTCTGATGATCATTCCTTCATGGGAAAATGCCCCCTCCCCATCTTTGCTTTAGTATTAAATTATGAAAAATTCCATGAAAAATAGCCACCTTCCTCAAACAACAGGAAAATAAAAAATTTTGCCATCAGATAAAATAAATTCATTGATAAACATATCATAATAATGGATATAAGTAATCATAAAGCCCAATTGAAATAAATTTATTTCAATTGGGAATATATTTCAACTGATTTTCCGTCATAAAATATTTTCTTGAGTAGATAGCTGGCTTAACTATGAAGACCAAGTAGGACTATCTGATCTTCTAAAAATGGCTGGGATGAATACTAGACACATACATAGTAGGGTAAAGCTTCTCATAATGGATATGTAATTACAAAATATACAGTGTGGCAAGAGCAGGGGAAAAGGCAGCAGTACCTAGAGTGCTCAAGACACTCAAGCTGCACCTAAGGACCTCGACCTTTAAATATGGGTTTCAAAGAGGTGTGGAATGTATCGGTCATTCTTGTTCTAAAATATACAACAAAGTTCAAGTGAAGGAGTTCTCTATGTATATTCCCAGAGAGTTAGTTCTTCTCTATGCATGTTCCCATTGTTCGTAAAAAGGCATATTAAAATCTGTATGGTGTGAAGTTTCATGCTCGTTCTTTATGTTGATTCACACTGTGTGAAGAATGTCAGTAACAAAAATTGAAACTAAAATATGTTACAGAAAAATGTTGAGAAATAAAAGAACGAAGTTAAGGACTTTTTGCAGACTTTGGGTGAAAATAAGGACTTTTAAGGACCAAAAATCGTTTCCTAAAAAATTAAGGACCTTCAAGGACTGTACGAACCCTGTATAAGTGTATTACAAGAGTATTATTAGGCTATTGATTTAGTAAAAATGCACGGATACGTTTTTTAAACAAAGGAATTGAACAGATATTTTTTATATTGTCAGATAGAGAATTTCATAACTTGGGTCCTAAATAACCCATGCACGTCCAATATTTATTCTACAAGAAACAGGTCAAAAATCAGTTATTTGAGGTTGGATAACGATAATTTGGGATTAAAAGAGGTATAAGATCAGGGAGTTTATTAAAACTAAGTCTGTTAAACATTAATAGGAGGACTTTCTGTCTATGAATCAAATCGAAGTCAAGTAAATTATGTATAACTTGTAAATTCTTATATCACTTGAATAGTGACAAGGTATGAAACACCAAAACTTTTTTTGGAGTTGTGTAATTCGATTTATGTTAGCACGTGTGGTAAGAGCCCAAATGGAGGTATAATAATTAAGGCATGAATAAATTAAAGAATAATATAGTGATAAAATGATATAAGTCAGAATAAAATGCATAATTTTATCAATAACTCCGATATTTCCACTAATTTTATTACATAAAGAATAAATATGATTATCCCATTTCAAATTAATCTGAAAATTAACTCCAAGAAAATCAGTATTATTAGAAAGTAAAACCAGAGAATTATCAACAGAAAATGTTAAATTGTGAGGAATATGTTTTTTGTTGGAAAAATGTATTTGCCAGTCCTCGAACGCCCGCAAGACAAAGTTTATATAAAAGCCTGTCATGATTGTGTCAAATGCCTTAAATCAAACAAAACACCAATGACTGAGTCAGAGGCATTCAGAGATGCATAAATAAAAGCAGTAGCAAAAAGAAGAGCCTGCTCTGCTGATTTATCATCAACAAATCCATATTGGTTTTCAGAAATTACACTATGATGTGAAAAAAGATAATAAACAAGAATAAATTAATTTTTCGAAGATCTTAGAAAAAACAGAAAGTACAGAAATGGGCCTATAGTTTGTGACTTTGAATTTTGAGCCTTTTTTGAAGACGGGTAATTATGGCAGTTTTTAATTTCAATGGTATATTCCCTGAAGATAATATAAGATTAAAAATGTAAACAAGTGGAGGTGAAATGATATCAGACACAAAAGGAATAACTTTTGGATGAAAACCATCATGGTCGGCTCTTTTATGTGGATTAAGTTTCTGAATAGTTGAAAGAATTTCAGGAAGAGTAATGGGTTAAAAAAAGAAAGAATCCTGAATATTAGTTACAGCAATTTAAATCAAAGTTATTGGAAGCATTATTAATATCAGTAAGGGAAGCAGGAAAATTCGCAAAGTAATCTATTAAAGCATCACCAATCTGAGTTTTATCTGTGAGAACATTATCATTCATAATAAACTTCTCAATGGTTTCTTTAAGAGTGACAGGTTTACCCATTAGTTCTTTAATTTTTGGCCAGTAACTTTAGTCAGAGGTGCTAAAAAAATTTTAAATAGTTTTGTTTGGCCAATTTTTTTTAGGGTATTACGAAAAGAATGGAATTTAAAAAGATTGTCTGGTGTCTTATTTTTAAGAAACAAGGAAAACAATCTATTCTTTTTATGAATGTTAGAAAATAATTCATTAGTGAACCAAGGTTTCCTGATTTGCCTGTTTTTATGCAACAGTTTAGGTTGAAAATAAATTTTATACACAGAGCTAAAAAGAGTAGAGAATTGACTGAATGCCACTTCAGTACAGAACTCCAGTCAGTTTTTGATAAAAATAGTTTGAAATTAGAGAGTTTTATTTCTGAGTAATCACAAGCAAGACATGCATTTTGCGATGAACGTCTATGAAAATCAAGGGTATTAGCAGAAAATAGAATAGGTAGATGGTCACTAATGTGTATGAGAGAATACAGAAGAATGTAGGTGCAAAATTTGAAATTGCGAGGTGGTCAATAATCGAGTCTGAATTTAGTGTAATTCTAGTAGGTAAATTGATATAATTATCAAAACCATGAGATAAAATAGTGTCCGTAAAAGCTGTAATTTTTCTTTTTTAATGTATTAATGAATGAAAATAATCCTTAAAGATATGAAATTAATTCATGATTAGGTTTATTAGGAATACAGTAAATTGAAGATATAAAAAACCCGTTTGACAAAATAGTAATAATCTCGAAATTAGGGAATATACCCAACCACTCTGGAATAGGTTGAAAACAGATAGAATTATGGATATAAATCGCAAAACCACCACCTCTACCTGAAGTGCGGCTAAGAGCGTGACAATCATAATCTTGAATATGAGGTACAAAAAATGTCAGGAATGAACCAGGTTTCAGAAATGCATACAAAATGAACAATATGCACCAGACTATGCAGGAGGAAAAATTTATAATTTACATAGTAGATAAAATCTTAAATTAATACATGATTAATAAAAAGAAACCAGGTAATTAAAATACATACCAATATTGCAACAATTTTCTTCTTTGTTTCTTCACTGGAAATAAAATTACTATACTGAGAATTATTTAAAATTAAAATTATAAAAATTTCAGTAAAACTAGATGGATATAACTAGGAAAATGCATCTAATTAAATACTTCACAGTTTTTTTAAGTAATAAATAAAATATAATTATTGAGTTACCCAAAAGTTTGTGTTGATTTTTCTTGCAAAAGCAGTCAATATTTTTATACTTAAATCTGTATTTATCAAATTATATATTTACTTTTTGTTC
>QLNU02015360.1:66307643-66318624 GCA_006491805.2 Dysdera silvatica
GCCATCAACGTTGGCGCAATGTCCAAGTTCATGGCGCCATCTATGATTTTAATAATACATTAAAATTAGTTCAAAACTGAACATTCGTGTATTTTTTATGGGTAACTAGTTCAAAAGCACGGGTCTCAAATATTAACTGTTCTTAAAAGACCCGTTCACCAAAATGAACTACTTTACCCATCCCCTACTCTCCAGTAACGGCATTACTCAATGAAGCTTCTAGCTCTTAGCTAAATGCTGCAACTGCAAAAACTACTTTCTATATATGAATGTCATGACATCTATTGTTACTTTTATTAATTAAAACCTTCTAATATTCAATTTTTTATATGAGGATAACACATTTTGAGCGGATAGTACAAAGGCAATAAATAAATGAAATTATACTTTTTAAAATAAATTATAGGGGTTGCTACATACTCTGCAGCTGTTATGGACGAACCGCTACTGGATGTATCCATGAAAAAGAACGATTCTACCCATCACCAGTCTCCAATGGTGGATCCAGAAATCATTCAAAAGGGCGATTTGTTTCAGATTCCTATTTTTAGCCAAGTGTCCGGTACTTTTCATTTTCCATGATATGGCAATAGAGCTAGAAACTGGAATCGACAACCAACCAACTTCTTTATTATTACACGGATAATTGATAAATTATATGATGAGATTACACCCGCTTTAGCATTGTTATCTTTTTACTACTATATATAGGCGCCCATATAGGGGGGTGGGGGGAGCTCGAACCCCCACTAGCAGTTCAAAAAGTTGATTTGCCTGATTCATATGTATTTATTTTCAAAAGTTTTACAGTCACATTTTAAAATAAGGTACTTTTTAGCTCATTACTAATTGTCAAGCGGTATCAATTATTTTTGTAGTGTTTCGTTATCTTGTACATTCACTAAAATGTTGGACAGCCTTGAGTAGGGATAATACTTTTTCTCAGCCCACCCCCTAGAAATACTCATATGAGCGTCCATGCTATAATAACTTTAATTAGAGTTGGTCAAAAAAAACACAAAAACCATTTGGTAATAAATTAATTTTTTATTTGTCAACAAACTGTTAAATAAACTACCAACTTTAAATGGGGCGAACCCAAAGACAGGCTTTCCCTAACAGAAATACAAAACCCATTTTTATAGGGAATCACAACATATGAAGACGATAAGGCCTCACAAAGAATGACTTAACCTTTTTTATCAACACAGTATCTAAATTATTAAGTGTTTATCAGTAACATGGTTAACAAGATAGCATTTTTCATTAGATGAATTCTTCTTAAAGCAGCAGTATAAATGACATTATATCTCTTGTTCTCATATATGTAAAAATAAAAAACATCCGAATTGGTTGAGAATGTGCTCAAGTGTAAGAAAAATAGAGCATCCAGAGCAGCAAAAAATACAATTATGGACAAAGCAATTATATCACTACACCAAAGAGATTTGTAAAAACTTTCAAAATATAAATAAATGTCATCATTTTTGTTCTTATCAAGGGCTGTAACAATTGTGAAGACAACCCTTCAACCACAGAAATTCAAAATCAAACAATTCAGCAAAATTCGCATAAATGCTTAAGCATGTTGTTTACAGCCTTTCATTTATAACCTGGATTGAGGGAATAACTTCATTATTTTTTGTTTCACTTTAAAGCCAACAAAATACAAGATAACATATCAAACCCAGCCGTTTTCAGGAGCTGAGCTTATTCTTGGCCGTGACATGTTTGTAGTTCTTGATTTTGAGGTAACAAGATAAGTAGGATGAGAACGGGTTGAAGGACGACCATGGCAAAGTCGAAAGTCACTTCTTTGGTGAGGCAAAATGGTTGACAAAAAGTTTTTAGTATGTCCTCGAGATATCAGTCGTAAAGAAATCACCTTTTAAAAAAATGAACATATAAATTATGCAAGAAATTTATGACAATAATATATAATTAAAAACTATAATTTTGTAAGCTGTAATAAATTCATCAAAAAGTAACAATTTTCCATCGACTTTGAAACAGATGAAACTGTATCAAAATCATTTTGCAAGTCTTCTATATTAGCGTGATGATAATGTAAATAGTAACGGATTTACCAATATACTAAGTAAGATGAAGTCTACAGCGGCAAATTTTCGAAGACGTTTGTAAAGACAAGACTCAGCTGTTTAGTGGCTAATTGAATTATTAGGTTCAGAATGGTAACTAGGCATTGGCAAAAGGAGAGCTACTATGGGCACTGCATTGAGAGAAGCTCAGAAGGCAAAATGCGGCGAATTTTAAATAACCACGAGGGATGTCAAATTAAGAACTTGACGATGGAGTTTTACGGGGCAAGGACAGCAAGGGTCATACTGCACCCGGACCTATAGTTTGTCATTATACGTTGCCAAGGTCAATAACAAACGGCAGCCTGGGCCATTCCAGTGATTCTTAGCACCCCCTGCTTTCATGCCACACTGACCGCTGCCTTGATCAGGAGCACTCCAGCACCTGGAGACTAGGGGCCATGGTTTCTGGTGTGTCAACATAATGGAGGAATTAGCCATAATTTCACCACGCTGGCTAGACGGGTTGGTGAATTAGCCCTCCCCTTCCGCCTTTCTATCCGTGCAGCAAATATTAATTTGCCACATAAATAGAAAGCTCAGCCTGCACCACTTGAAGGCGGGGTAGGACACTAGGTTACTGGCCTGGCCGGTTCCACACATCGTCACATACGTTCAGCGTGTGGGTCTCCTTCCAGTTAGATACCAGCAACCCTTTTGCAGGCCATATACACAAAGTATAGTACATAGTATTTAGTACCCTGCTTCTTTTTTCTCGCAAGCTCTTCTTACAACCATTCTTTTTCGTCGATGCGTTAGAATTTCTGGTCTTCCTGTTAGTTTATTCATTCCATACATTTCAAATTCTTTTAGAAAATTATAAACTACACTTTTAGATCTTTTAATTTTTTTCGAAATTTCATGGCCACTGAAACCAGATTCTTTAAAAGCAAGAATTTTCCCTTTTCCAAGGTCAGAAAGATGAGTTCCTTTTGGCATCGTACAAAAAATCATACAGAATTCAGCAAGTATGAATTTTGTTTAGAAACCCAGTCTTTATATTTGAAATGGTCTTTTTATGTTTTCAAATATGCAAACTTTACTATAATTTTAGATGAAAAATCAGTTGTCCTCATATTTTTTTCCAAGATCATATGGGTTTAAAATTCACAAAGTAGATTTATACCTATCTATTTTTGGAAAATTTAACTAATTTACATGAAAAATAACTTAATTTTATCATGTTTTTCCCTAAGAAATTTGCATACGTTTCCGTCTAAAAGATTTCTAGATTTGGCGGGTTTTCGCTTGTCCTTATACTTTTTTCGCGAACTGTATGTATGTATATATATATATATATATATATATATATATATATATATAATACAAATAAACAAGAGGAAATAACATTTTGGTGAACCAAAAAAAAAAAGTGGAAAAACAAACACTAAACTCATAGTTTAAAATCAAATACAAAAAAAATTTACAAATTAATGACTAAATTAACAAATAAAATTAAACACATTAACACAGTTAAAATAAATACGATGGTTTATAGCTATTTCGGAAGCGCGTTTAGGCTTCCTTCTTCAGAACCCTAGTTACACTAATGTGACACACGTGCTAGAAAAACTATCGATGCCAAATTGCTAGTCCAAAATTAGTTCGGGTAAACCAGTTGTGGGTCCGTAGCCGCGTCTTTTGCTATGGGACGAATGAAGTTTCTCCAAATAGAGGACATGGAATTGAACGGAAGCTGATCGTTAACAGTAGAAGAGGAATGCGAAAGAATATGGAAGGCTTCAAAGAAATTGAGGTCGGCTGGAAGTTTCTTCACCAGCCGACCTCAATTTTCCTCACCCTGAAATACTTCCTAGCATTAACTCTATGGATCACATGCTTATGAAAGTATTGTTACGAAGCAAACAAAAATTTGTGATTTTTTTTTAATTTCTAGCAAATTGCTTCCCCTCTGATAATCATAAATATGTAAAAAATAACATGCACAATTGTATTCAGTGGCTAAGTGGTCACAATATTGGGACAGAAATACAATGCTGATTGCAATCTAGTCATAGCATATGGCCTATTCTTTCCGGATTACTATGGGCAAAAAAGATTATAACACAAATCTAAAACACATGGAATGTCAGAAACTGATTTGCATTATTTTTTTCTTACTTCGGTTTGATTTCAGAAAAAATTTCATAGAAAAAATTACTAAAAATACATTTAGCAAAGGTGGAACTAATGAAATGATGTAACCTATAAAACATGATCAGCTTTGCTCCCTCTGAAATTGAATTAAGTCATTGGAACAAGAACTTAACACATATTAAAGTTTAAATTAATTAAAAAGTCTAAAAAATGTAAAAAAAAAATACCAATATAATAATTATTGAAATATCATACCACAGTTAAAGTTACTGCCAGAAAAAGTAGAAGAATACCCCACCACTTCTCGGCTAGCCATCTTCGTAAGATAACAGCACCTTCTGGAGATAGTAACAGTTTACGAAGAGTTGCTAGAGGCCCAGATGGATCTATCTGAAAACATTCATTATACAGATAATTTAACCAATTATGCATTACATAAATATTAAAATGGCCACGCATTTGTGTGAATGACATATCCTAAAAGATTTATTTTTATATCTTCATGTTTGTGAATATTACATCCCAGTAAGTTGCTAATAAGTTTGTGAATTTTATATTCCAGTAAGCTATCTATATTAAAGTCAACAGCCTAATGTGACCTCTGAGTCATAACACATTTCAGACATCCACGTTTACAAAAATTGGAATCATTCTCAATAAGAGAAAATAGTTGAATTTACTAATGATTTGGGACTATAAAAATTTGTCTATGTTTTATAGCCTAAAGACAGTTAAAATCATTCAGTGCCATGATATACAGTTGTCCAAACTTCTCTCCATTGCGATCTTTACAGCACACTCCAGAGCTTTCTAAGGACAGATACTTTATTTTTATAATAACCCTGTATGCAAAATATACATAAAAACATCTTTAATCAATTAAAATACTTTAAAATCATACTATACTAATTTTTATAGTCAACATTTTCCATACTGAAAAAAAAACTTTTATTCTCGATGTCCGAAGTGGTGAAAAATATTTTTCCACATTAACTTTGTCATAAATCATGAATGTGGCAAAGTGCTTTGATTTATCCCCCCTGCTCTTCATGAAAAAATGAAAATCTTCTTTAATATTGACTTTTCCAAAAATACGAAGTTTAATTTCATTTAATTCAGATATAAATTAACTAAAAAATAAAAGATTAAGTAATAATAAATATATGTTGTGTTACGTAATATAAAAATCACTGATGGGAACTATGATAAACCTACACATATAGTCAAGCATATTTTTTATCGAAAAAAATCGTTTAAAAAAATTAAAAATAAATTCATTCCACAAAAAAATAAGTAGACTTTACGCAGAGATTTTAAATAATCTTCTATAAGACAGTATTAGAAACAAACTTTGAAAAATTTAGCATCACAATAATCATACATTGGGATATGATTCCTAAATGTTTACATCTCTACTAAGCATATAGTTTTTCCAAGATTTTAATAAGTTCTGTTCATCTATTTGTATGTATACATATACTCAGTGGAAGTAAAAACATTGGAATGCAGAAATTGGAAAAAAATAATAAAATTCTCATATTGTTTTCGTTTTGAGGGGGTTTTTTTTCTATAAAATTCTTAAATAAATGGAAATAGAAACAAATTCATTAATAAACTGTAAAAGTATATTTCAAACAAAATCATTGGTTCAGATTCAATAAACTCATTACACTTACAGTTGATATAAAAACCCTCCCTCACAAAGAATAGTCATACTCTATAAAATTGTTGGTTTATATATTTTACATCCCAAGTCTGTGCTATAAGTAATCTAGAACAGGACTGATGGGTTTAATATGATCTTAAACCATGATATATTTATAAATTACCAAACTCACTAGAATGTAACATAATAAAATCTTATATATAGCCTAGTAGACATGAAGGCAGTGGTTATAATCGCTGAGCCACTAGGGCTTTATTATACAGAAATGTAAGTGAAGAATCGGACGGAATTTGGCATTCCAATGTTTCCATGAAGTATAATTTTTTTTTGTAGGTAGGTATTTTATAAGAAAATTACATTTTCAAAAATGTGTATATGTTTCATTTATTTTCAAACTACTGTGGGGGCTAAGTTTATTATATAAACTTATATCATTATATAAGATAACAAAAAAGTTCTTTCGCTTTTTCACATGAAAATTAAAGAACTATAGAATTGTTCCAATTATAATTAGATAAATAAAAGCAATGTTTATTCAAAACCGATTTCATTGCTTATGACTTAATGCATATATGTAAAATAGTTTTATCTTTATCTATCTCTGTCTCTCTTTAGTTTCTACATAAATTAATCTACAATTTACAAAGTTTCTTTAAGTGATTAAAATAGATCAGGTATTCAGCCAAAATGAATATATATATGCAAGGTACGTTCAAGTTATAAAGTTTCCTAATTTTTTTATCAGAAATAGAAGCAGGTAGAAATGTAAGAGTTCTTTTAAAAGATGTGTCATTATGGTTAAATGCTCTGTACCATTTGACTTCGCACCAAGAGATTTTTAGTATTTTTTCCAACATCCAAAGACACTCTTCGTGGTCCCACATTTTTAAGTTATTCTGCAAGCAGTGGTTTTCCAGTAAACAAAACAGACCCCTATAGAAACGTTTGTGGCGGCCATGCAATAATGACATCAGCATCGTAAAAAATGTGCGCATCTACAGGATTATTTTGTTGAGATGTGACAGCTGTTTCAGTTTTCTTGGGTACATACCCTTTCCAAAATAAATTAGAAGACCTTAGAACTTGAACATACCTCATATATTAATAAAAAAGTGTTGATGATGATGTGGATAGATATTCTTGATAAATTAGACTTGTTTATCCTAGTGAAAACCTAAATAGAGGGAAAGTTTAAGTGCAAATCATCAACAACTATGAAAAACAGTTTGTACGCTGCACACTAGAACTGAATTCATTTATACTACTAAGATAGCAAAGAGAAGTTAATAGGAATTAAACTATTCAGATGGAGACTGACAACTCAGAATAATTATTTAAAAAGTTACAGTTTTCTGGTACTACCTAAGTAGCGTTTAAGCTTGTATGAATAAATGATCCAAACATCTGCCCAGAACACAATATAGTAATAAAATATAGCAAAAGTATTTTTACTAAATATGATGTGTGTGTGTGTGTGTGTGTGTGTAGAAATTTTAATATCAACTGTACCTCCAACTTAAAAAGACAATGACAATAAAATAAAATAAGTTACCTCTCTACAAGATTGATAGACATCGCAATATCCATTATAGTTATCACAGGGTGCTCCAGGTTTAGCATACAGATCAGGAACATCATAAGGAGCTACATTCCATTCAAATGATGACCTTAGGCACGTTAAAATACTGATAATCAATAATAACCAAATATTCAAAGCAAATTCAGTAACTTTAAAATCCATATAAATACATTAAAAAATACGGAGCCACTAAAAAGTAGAAAACAATAATAGCTACAACTGTTGATGACAACATATTATTAATAATAGATTAATTCTTGACTCTTTACCTACTATGGACCATCATACATGATCAGATGGAATAAAGCTTGCATAGCTATGGACCAGTATACTTATCTCAGTGCCTAGTGCAATGGTTTTAACCCGCCCAAGCCACGACCCACTTTTATGGTAGCCAAGTAATCCGCAACCCCCCTCTTTGTCCGCCGCTGCCACATTTAATTATGTATTTTATATTAATTATATATATATTATAAAGTTAACACTTACTCGTAGAATATTGAAATATGCGTAGCCATGTTGAAATATAAAAGCGTTGGAAACATTTGGTATGAAATTCCTTATAAAAATAATTGCAACTAAAAATAGTTGCGGCGACCCTCCAGAAACCTGTTCGCGACCCCCAGGTTGGGAACCACTGGCCTAGGGTTTCTCCCTGATACAATTGGGCATTTCCTTGCCGTTTCCTTGATGTTTTGTCCTTTTCATGGTGTCTACCCAAATTCTATTTCAAACTTCCCTGACTTTTCCAGGTTTCCAGACCAAATCTTAATCGATTTCTAATCGCCAATTACAGTACACAATGTAAAACACTGAAAAATTTGTGTAAATAAAACAAGTTTCAAAGCCATAAAATCCACTAAAACAAATCTCAAAGTTTTATAACTCAATTATAGTGAATTTACAAATACAAAAAACTGTATTAAAGAGTGTATTTCTTTACACTAAAAACTTGCACTAATTAAATATTTACAGCAACATTTTCATTCGGCCCTTTTTGAGTTCATTATAAAAGAGTTTAACTATATAATCGCAAAGCTGATGCTTCATCTTCTATTCCATTTAAAATGTGTATGACTGTATATAAGGCAAAGGAGATTGGTATAATAAAAATTCCTTACAGATTAAATAGTTTGGCTAAAAATACTTTCTTTTTTTCAAGTTGTAGTTATATATTTGGCAAACATTTTCTCCTGAGAAATATATAGGCTTAATAATTTTATATAAATTATATTAGTTTTGGTGCAAAATGGTAACTTTTGGAAGAAGTTTAGTCAAAAGTACAAGTTTTTCAAAATTTTCAGTATGCAATGTGGTACGAAAAGCACAGTTCAGGAAAATTATTTTAATAAGTTATTTATTATAACAATGAATTTCAAATTTTCCTGACTTGGGCCTTTGTATTTCAAATTTCACTAAATTTTTCCTGACTTTTCCTGTCAGAAAACTTCCCTGATTTTTCCAAGTTTTCCAGATCCGTTGACACCCTGCTTTTTACTCTTTTCATCACTAAAAGATAATATTGGAATATCGTAAATACTCTATATAAAAGTTTTTTCCCAAATTTCCCAGCAAAATTCAGCTTGTTTTTATGACAACATATTTCTGGTTTTACCCCAACAAATCCACAGTTGCTCTTTGCTTTAAACTGTGTAACATTACTACCCACTTCGTTTGTTTTGTTTGTTTTTGAGTTTTATGGTGCAAGGATAGCAAAGGTCATGCTGTTCCGGGGTCCACACTTTTTCAAGAATTCTGAGCCCCTTAAGGCTTAGGGAAACAACTCCCTGGACTACAGTGAGCAGTACAAGTAAGTATTTTTCTTATTGCACCATTGGCTGTTAAACTCGGGTAATGGTACGTTAGATGCATGCATTACCACTGCACAACCGCAGGGCGCACTGCCCATTTTAATGTTGAAAAGAACAATGTACTGATCTGTGTCCTGGACTATCAAGTGGTGTATAATATTCTTGCCAACTAGGTATGCTTGTAATATATTTTAAATCTTCATTCACGAAAATAGTTTCTTATAAATGCTTGACTACATTTAAATTGATAATATTTAAAGTTAAATTGGTAATCTTCTGCAACTACACCAAAATTGGTAAAATTTGGTAGAGAGTTCCATTAGAATTTCGTCTATATTTACAATTTGTTAATTTATATATTAACAATTCCTTGTTACAACCAAATTACTTTACGATATATACACTATAGGTTTTTGATAAATCTTTTGAAAGTAGTAGATTTATATCAAAACGTAGAATAGAGGACACATATTTGCAATTATAGGACTATTCTACCTAACGTAGGACAGCTGGAAACCCTAAAACTATGTATGTCCAAAACGAAAACATTTTCATGGCAATAAAATTGTGTTATTTTTATTTGAAAAAATCTTCCACAATTGATGTTAGTTTCAGTTTCTAAATTTGGTGCATAATTTATTATTTTGACCATTGAGTTGTTAGTTATTGACAATAATTAATAACGATTAACTAAATTACTGATTTTTGATCAATTAACTGATAATCAATCATTAAATATTAATTGATAAGAAAGAAAATTATCAAAAATAAATCAATTAAAAAATCAAGAACTACAAATAGACAAAAAGGTACCCAATGCATGCGACATAGCAAGAAGAGAAAAGATCTAGAAAAATCAAGCCTCTGATGAGTAATTCATAATTTAAATGGCAGTGTCTGGGATAAAAAAGCGTTAATGACATCCATGTTTCATACTTACTTGCAACTTAACTCATCTCCTGGCAATTTGCAACATAATTCACAGGATCGAATGAGAGGATCATGAATAGTACGAATACACTGACAAGATTCTAAACCATATGCCATACAGATGGATCCTGTGCATTCCTGGGGGTGTAAAAATTAAAATGTTGCACTAAACTTGGCCAAAACAATGCTTACCATTTACAACTTATAACTATTGGGGAAAAAAGAAAGAAAACTAGTTTTTAATTTAATATAAAACTTACTCCATTATAACACACAAATTCTTCACTGCATACAGTTTTGTTTGGCTTTTTAGTAGATGGTGGACACTGAGGTCCTTGACCAGTGCTTAAGTTAAGGAAATATTTGCATATATATATATATTACATACCAACAAGTTGATGAGGTAAAAGGAAAATCATGCATAAGTAATAAAAAGGACAATTTAGTCTTCTACACTCACACATATACTCATGTTTGTAAAATTGTAACACCATGAAGGAGTCACGTGACTGAGCTGAAACTTCCAGGAAATGCAAATTAGGGTATGCTATTCAAATGATTAGAATTTCAGAGTCATCGCGCATGCATGGGCTGAGCAGCGCCCTCTGATCAGCTGATGGATCCGTATAAATAGAGGGCTGTAGTGGGGCGTAGATGGTTATCTGCTATTGGTAAACGTTACGTGAGACGTCACTATTCCTCTACGACGAAAAAGAGCTACATTTCAGCAAGTTACTTAGTTTGAACGGGGACGAATGCTAGGGCTTCGTGGAGGAGGTTTTCTTATCGTGCAATAGCA
>QLNU02015360.1:66318724-66348293 GCA_006491805.2 Dysdera silvatica
AAAAACGCTTATTCAGAGATCTCAAAAAGATCGTACTGCTCACTGTAGTCTGGGGTTTGGTTCTCTAGGCCTTAAAAGGCTCGTAGTCCTCGGAAACTCTAGATCCGGGCATAGCATGACCATTGTAGTCCTTGAGCCGTAAAACTACAAACGAAGTTCACCCTATTCTGTTCTATAACTTGCAAAGCGTACTGCAACTGTTCTTCTTCATGAACGCGTCTTGGTTTTGTTGCACCTTGTATCAGCGCAACGCCTTTTTTTGCATGGTCGTTGGCAGTCACAAGAGAGCAAACAATTGCTGTGGCAGCATTGAAATCATGTTTACCATTCCATGTATCATGGTCTTCGTCCATAAATTCATTTGGGATGCCAAGCCGTGGGAACAAGTTTCGACTTCACTTTGAAACAAAATAAACCAGTGTCTTAATATGAATAGACTTTTTAAATCTTACAGATCCATCTTGACTCTCCTCATTGAAGTTCCTGCCTCCTTCGCTGGTGAAGCCTTGATCATTGCCTGTTTTGTAGCTGAGTTTAGATTGGGATCAAAAAGAGAGACTCAACAAGATCAAATCCTCTGACAAATACCATAAGTGGCCTGACATTTTTCGTGCTGTTGCCGATGCAACGTTTCTATTAAGGTAAGACTCCAGTTGTTGGAAATGCTGCAGGTCGTTTCTAGTAGCTATATGTGCCAAGAGTGCCAAGAACCAGAACTTAATGTAAACCTTTCGCTAGAAAGGCATTAAGATTCCTCAGTCTATAAATTTCTTTTTCTGTCAGCGTGAACTGAGAATGGAACATCCAAACCTTTAGACTATATATGGCTTTAGCTATTCAACGGACTTGGTTCATTAGTGCAGGAGTTCCGAACTTCATTGTCTGTGGTAGATACCTTCCAAGAAAGATGAGCATTACCTTCAGCAGTTAGCGATGATAACCTCATGGTTGATGATCTTGTTGTTCTGCTTCACAAAATACTAATACTTCGTTCTGAACATCAGCAAGTTCAGCTACAGAAAAATTATAAGATAACACATCATCATATTTCTCTTGATCAATAAATAGCTACTGCCCGTGAAATCTTTTGAATAGCGAAATGTCAGGTCCACTGCTTGGACCCATATACTCCTGAAAAGCTGCACCCAAAACCAGCTCAAGATAATGTTGCCTGCATGCAAAATGAAGAAGTGACCGGCCTAGTAGCGAGAATGATGAGAACTTCAACAGATATGCCTGTGCTCGAAATTGTGCTATCTAAACACATTATATGAACCAGGTTTCAAGCTTCCAGTTTACAATTTCATTGTAAATGGTTTGAACCATTGCGTGATCGGTTCCATTTATTATCTTTGGGATGGCCAACATTGTCTCTCATCATTGTGACCATAATAGATAACCTATCAATCTTCCCATTCCCTGTAAGGTCCAACATACGCTTGACATCCCAATGGAATTTGGGGATTGTGGTTGGTGTAAAGGCTTCTTTGATTTCAAAGGCAGCGGATTCTCTGAATTTTTTACGTTTAGGGTTGATAGTTGATCTGTTCAGAGCAAAGGTCTATGAATCTTGTCCAAAGGCTCGAGAAGTTTCGAAAACAACCATTATAGCAGCTCCGTCACTCAGTCCATTTCGATCAAGCATAGACGCAAATTTTTGGGAGAAAATAAACTGTGTCGTCCTCTCATAGTAGGCGTAATTTGTAGCACTGGTGTTTGGACCTTTAGTTGGGGAACTTTCTTCAGAATCTGAGTTACTTTCTAACTCAACTGTCTCTAATAATATCTGTTTAGAAACCTCAGAACGTAACCGTGTCTTCTTTAGTTTCATTGCTTCCTCTTTTTCCTTTGTCTGTTGTTGAAGCAGAACTTTGTCGACTCTCACCATGCAGCCAGGTTGTCTTTTTTATGTTTATGTTGTGATTGCAGGAAAACCTTGTCTTTGTCATTCTCCATATACTCCATTGCATTACCGTGTGCGATGCCAAAGAGGTTGTCGATTGAAGCTAAAAATTTGGCTTCATTGGCTTGCTGTGCCACGCTCTGGCGTTTGTTATTCTTCTTCAGCCCCTTCCATTCTTGGAAAAGCTTCTGCACCTTTTTAATGGAGTTTCGGCGATGCTTGTTTGGAATATTGGCACGGGACCAAAAATCTTCCACTCACTCAATTGTATGGATTGCTGCTGTTCGTGTTAGGGTGAAAATTGAAAATTCTCTTTTTAAAATAACTAATTAAATCTAAACACCCAGGAGCAGATAAATAGATAATTAAATAAAAAACACATACACTCTCTCTCTCTCACTATATATAAATATATGCTTAGATGTTGTTAAGTGTTTTTGTTTTTTCGATATTCTGCCGCCTGTTATTTAATTTTTTCAGATGGAGTTGTACCTCCAATTATTTGTACACTGCGTCTACAACACTATGCCAGATTAATTAACGTTCAAGAGGAGACACCTCCATTCAAGAGGCGGCACCTTCGTCCAAAGAAACCTTCATCATGGGCATAATAGGAAGTAAACAAGTTTCCTGTGCAAGGCATGCTTCCAAACAAAATCAAATTCTTTGTAACTTCTTTTCAAGAACTTTAAATTTAGTTGTTTTTTATGTGACAAACGAAAAGACTTGTTAAAAATGCCTGTTGAATTAACAAAGGTGTAAAATTTAAATTAATTTGATTTTTACTAGTAAAAAACACTCTTAAAAAAATTCTGAATATAAATAAGGCACTTATAATTAAATTCCTTTTCTTTTTAAAAGTAGGACCCCTTAACATACAAATCCACCTTTTTGTTTTTTTCCTACCTATCATATTTAATTTTTTAAACCCATTTTTAACTTGCAAACAAAATAATTTTGGCCAATCAGTGTACCTAAAAACTGCTATTTCGCTCCCTACAATATGGCTAATATCCATCAGCAACCGAAACCTATAAAAACTTAAGTTCAGACGAAATCCCTGGTCGAGGGGAAGTAAATAAATCATCACAGCAATAAATAGCCAACTCGTTGCACGTGCATAAATAGGTCAGGCCACACACGAGGCTGGGCGTCCAGTTCCAGACCACCACAATTGGCCAACAATTGCAATTTAGGCAGGCGAAATTGCCGTCTAATACGTTAACAAAAGCCAAATGAAAAAGTTGGCAATATATTGGCGAGAATAAGGATTTTAGCAGTCCTTACACAAAAAAAAAAAAAAAAAGTCTTCAAGATGGTGTTACTTTAAAAACGCTTACAAGTCTCGGTCAGCCAGAGAGAGAGAGAAATTTTGAAACACGAAGATGTAATTCAGACCAGGGGACCCCAACCTACTCCAAACATGGGCCATTAAGGGTGTAACATGTAAGTTAAAGTTATCTTTCTTTCTCTTCTATTAATCGATAATTATAAGTGCCTCCTCCTTCATTAAACTTATAATAAAATGTGCAAATTTTTCCTGGTGGTTTATATACCCCAGCACAATTCTCATAAAAAAAATGAGTAACTAAAAGATAAGTGAAAAATTGATAGTATGTAGAATGGTTAATAGCTCCAAATGCTTATATAAATGGCACTGTTATATTCTAAAGGAATTGGAAAATATATTATCGTGTTTATAATATAAAATAAAAGGCAGTAATTATTGAATAATTGTTTCATGTCTGTTTTAAAGAACCTGTTTTTTTATTTTGTTTATGTTTAACACACAACGCGTTTAGAAAAATAACCCTAGTTATTCACTTAATTTTTACGGTCTTGCATTTGAAATTTTAGGTAAAAGTCAACCAATGTTTACTAACCAGTATCAACGGGCAATTTACAAATTTATTCTGGATAAACAAATTTAATATTTAATGTTATGGAAATTGTGTTTTAATGTTCTCAAATAGTAAAAATTAAATCAATAAGTAAACTAACTAAAAATTTAACCAAACTAATTATAAAATACCTATAATAAATCATTTACATTTCATTAATTATAATTATAATATACTTCATTTAATTTTCATTAATTATTCTAAATTATTTTAAACCATAAATAATATTAATGTTAAAATTCATTCTAAATCATAAATAATATAAATAAATCTACTCAACAAAATAAATCCCCCATAACATTCGGATATCTTCATATAGAATCTCGTGACGATGTAGAAAATGCCCAAGGACCTGTTCGCCAGATGGAAGCTTGCCGCCTTCAATATTCTCTTTAGTACTATCTAAATATTCATTTGATCACGGTTTGGCAGCCATATCTATCTATATATAAATAAACACAGTTATTAGTTAGTGCAGAATATTATATTTAAAAACCATTTCTGCTAATGTTGAGATGTTGCACTTTTAGCAGTATTATAATAACTAGGTTAGGCTAATTATAATTAATTAAAATAGGCTTTACTGTTCTTACGTATGTTATTGATGATTCTAGTATATGCTGAAATGGTCTAGGATTATTTAGGTTGAGAATATAAGTCCTACGATGCTGGTGAAGCAGATTTGAATCCAGTTGTAATTACCTGCGCATTAGAGTTTTTGATAAAAATTATCAATTTGGAAATGAAAAAAATGTGAAATTAAAACAAAACAAACAGGATGGATGCTAAGAATCAAAACAAACCTTTGATTAGCAAGTATGTTTATCACATGCACCATTCCAAGAGATGGTTAATGTAATATTGGTATTCACTCTGCCTTCCTGCTATGCTAAAAACTGCAAAACAGATGAATTGGTAATCACTTATTTAGATACTGCCTAATGTACAACTTTGGCTAAAAATCTAATGCTATCCAATGCTTTGTCAGGATGAGAACTTGTCGGTGACATCCTTTATACAGTGTTACTAATGGACAGAGACACAAACAGAGGCTTACAAAAGGCTTTTGCAGAACTAAGAGCAGGGAGAACCATTAGCTAGAATATCCCTCCTTTTCTATCAAGTTAATATCCCCACAACGGGAAACCGGCTTTTAACATTCGGTGAACCCTAAGAAAATATAGTAAGATTGCCCCAAGGAAAGGAGTACTCAAATTGAAAATACCTTGGGGACACACCCACCTTCTAATTATGCTGGGCTGTTGTGCTAAAAAAAAGGTGATGACCCATACCCTGGTGGTACTAAATTGAGATATCGATAGGTGACTAGCTTTGTCTTGAAACTAAAAGGGTGGTAAAGGATATATGTAAAACGGGCCGGTGATTACAAGTAACTGCGATACCGTTAACAAATAATAAAAGTAAAGGACCCGAAAGAGACTGAGAAACGAGATTTAAGAGTGAGAATGATGAGAAGTGAGTATTGTCTAAGGAGTAAGAGCGGAGGGTGACATTTTTTGTAACTATCTGTTCCAATCTCTGTATTTAGTGAGTTTTCATTCTTTTCCTCATTGTGGTTTGATTAGTAATATTAACGTTAAAATCGGAAGGGAATTCCTCGGATTCTGTTTCAACTGTACTAACGACCTTACCTATTATATTATACTGGTAGAAATTATTATTGTCATGTGATGGTTTAAAAGAATAGTTTTTGCCGATACCTTCACCAAAAACTACTCTCGCGGGTTAGAGAGCATATCATGTCACGATGAGAACTTGTCGGTAATATCTTTTATACAGTGTTGCTAATGAACAGAGACAGGACCCATAATGGATCTTTGTATAACTAAGAGCAAACAAAGTCATTAACTGGAATATTCTTTTTTTCGCCGTTTCGTTCAGTTGGTTGTAAAATAAGCAACAGAAAACATCAAACGGTAGGAACTAAGGCCTGATACGTGGAAAGTATGAAAAATGAAATTGCAGTTTTCAATATGCCGGTTAATTCGATCAGTGAGAGAGAAAGCAAACAAACTGCCTGGAAAATATCAAGTGCGTAACAGCAAAATTATATGGCTGTTTTATTGCAGACTAGGGAAAGATTAAATGTCTTTTATTCGCATCCGGTTTGCTTTAAAGGCCAATTCAATTTTTTTGGGGATCTATACGAGCAATAATATTTTAGCCGTTCTTTGACAAACAAAACTTTAATATCCTGTCAGAAGGTAAAGAGTGCAACGACGTATCTTGAGAAAGCTAATGTAATGTTTGATTCCATTTTTGGCTAGCTCTAATAGATAGTGATTTACTAGTAGAAAAGTCTCAAATATAAGTCATAAGCAGCAATAATTTCTGTGCATTTTTATTATGCTGAGATTTCATTTTTTTTAGTATTTCATCTTGAATATACGTATGCCTTATTTAGAAAATTTAACAAAAAGAGAGAACGATTTTTTGTTCATTGTTTAGCACAAATACATATATCATTAGGTCATTTAAAAAAATCTTGTTAAAATATGTATCAGGCTAATTGATTACGCAGTTGAATTCCGTTACAATGAAAAGCGGTATAATATAATTTCCGTTCAAAGTTCCGTTATTCCGTGAGATTTGTTGCAACGGGTTTGAACTGTATTTTCGTCCGTTTGGTTTTGTTAGACAGTGGAATCTGGGTAAGTTAACCCGTCATGGAGTAAGCAATTTTATTCGAGTTATCGCGGCAGAGAGAAAATTAAAAAATGATAACTTCCAAAATTCTAGTTTAAATTGAAAAAAAAAAAATTATAAGTTGCTAATTATTTCTTACTTTAATGCAAATACTTTCATAGACATTTTTGTTTCTATTGAATTACATAGTGAATCAGCACTTACTGCGATGCACAAATACATTTGTATATGTGGACTTGTTTAAAATAAAATTGACTCAAACATTCTTAAAAAATCCCAAGTTTTTGTTTTTCTATTGAATATGCACTACCTTCAACACTATGTTAGTGTTTCAAAGCTGCTTCTATACCATCTTAAACATACATACACACACACACACACACACACACACAAGCGACGAATTATATTCATGGCTTGTAAAGCTTTGGTATCGATTGGAAAATGCCATGTTTATTTAGTAAGCTTTTTTGTTTATTAATTATTGACGGATTTCTAAGTAGGCACGTAGGTTCCGGGGCGGCATTTGAGTGGCAACAGCAAAGAGCCCAAAAGTAAAATTTCCACTGACAAGTTCAACCATCTTTAAAGCAAAACTTAGACGTATAGTTGCAAATTTCATCTCTAGTATTTCAGATTTTTTTTTATATTAATCGAAAAATGGTTTAAGTTATCCAGCCTTTCTGTTATGGATAGGCAGTAATAATTTCGGGTTTTATTATACTAGTTTGAATAACCATATAAAAAATCATCTTCACATATAAATAGTTAAGTGTGCGATATGCTTGATTTTTCCAGCGTTATTTTCTTTGTAAGAAAAGACGGGATTGGCCATACAGACTTTGCCTAAAAGCGGCAATTTTCTAAACCTGCCACCCACCAGGAGTGTTTGCACATGTAAGACGCTTTACTACGCTTAAAATTGCTTCTTTCGTTATTTCTGCAGTAGCAAAACCATCAACTGTCAGATATTATTTGAATTTTTAATATTTGTTTTTTAAAATAATGCCACAGCCATTTTCTCTAATCTCCATGTCAAAGGAAAATCTTGCATGTTTGAAATCAATTTCTAATAGTTGTTTCTGTAACTGCCAAGCAGAGTCTATTATTTCTAAAGCAGCTAATGTCGTAATTTTTGATATTAGCATTAACACCTAGGTTCATGTTACACTATTGTACGAGTCCTAAAAAATCATGTTTGAAGCCTTTGTAATATAAAAAAAAGGCTATAAATTAGATGTTACATTGGGAGGCAAAAAAGCATGGTTCGACTGCGTAGAGATTTTCCACATAGGGAAAGGAGGTGCAATTGCCGAGAATTATTACAAATTTTCTATTTTCTCTGAAAAATTTCTTGGGAATTTTTCTTAGCCAACGTCCGAAAATTACAAGGGAGATGAATTTATGTCGACTAAAGTAGATATCCGTTTTGAATTGTCGAGTTAATTATGGGATTTTTCTCCATACACATCACACGACTGAAAAAGATCTTAAGAAAAGTCGAATTATGCGAGGGTCGAGTTTTACTGGAGGTGCGAGACTTTACTGTATTAGTTATACCATTACGCTGATAAATTTTGCTATTTAGTGAAAATTTAAAGATGTCACATGCTCTCATATGATAAAAAATTCTAAATATTTAATTTAGAATTAATTTATTCTGAAAACTGGACTTTGTTTTTCAACGCTTTTAAATATTTTATTTTAGTTTACTCGCCGACAATTTGAAATTTCTGTACCGAAAATAAGAGAGAACTATTATTTTTTTTAAATTTACAAACAAACAACATTTTATAATTAAGTTTTAGCTATGCCTTCCCTGCACCTACGATAAACACAGTTGTGATTGGACGTGATGGTAAAATTCAGAACATTTTTGAATTACGCGTTTCATTTTTTTCATTAACTATCATGTATGTTACGGAAAAATGTCTATAAAGCGTTTCATAACTTTGGGGAACGTTAGTAGAATTTAATTAATTTTCAATTTCTCAATAGCTTATTTAATATCACTACTAGTGACAAGGAAATGCTTTATTTAATTTTCACAAATGGGACATTCGATGGCGTGGAAGTTTATGTTCATATTTAAAACTTCATCTCACTCTCAAAATTGTTTAAGTTGATAGATTATTTAGGGATTGAATGGGGAGACATGTGCATCCCAAAATTAATTCCGCCTTTTTTTAACGCATGCTCGACGGATACAGCTAACTAAATTTTATATTATGTACTAATCGAATGGTACATCTTTTTTTCAGTAGACACATTTTGATTGTAGCATTATATACAGGGTGGCCATAATTTAATGAGAGGTGTTTAGAGCCCAATAGTGAAAAAATTATTCTGCCAAACTGAACAAAATTTGGTGTACATTCTCCTGGGATAATGAGATTTTGATAAATAAAATAAAAACTAGTTGTTGGTTGGTTTTATTTTTATGGTGCAAGGGCAGCAAGGGTCATTCTACCCCAAACAAGGTGAGGTCATACACAAGGTTTTAGAATGAGAGTAAATTAAAACTGAAATGGTAAAAGCACATTGAAAGTAATTTAAAAAATGTATGAAAGGAAACTATATAAAGAAATCAAATGAAGTGGGGAAAGCCACTATTAGATAAAAAATTAAAAATGATTTCATGATTAAAAGAATTGCATAAAATGTCACAAAGGGTAAAATTATTTTGGTAAAAAATAATGATAGTTACTTATTAAAATTGGGACAAATACATAAAATATGTGAAACATTTAATGCTTCACCACATGTGGCACACATCGGGGCGCCTTCTCCCTTTAAAAGATGATGAGAGAAGCCTGTGTGCCCGATGCGAAGTCTAGCCAGAGTAACTTCTTTTCGACGGTCGCTCCTACAGTTTTCACAGCAATGTCAGCTTGTTAATTTCCGACAATACCAAAGTGACCTGGAATCCAACAGAATTTCGCAATATACTGTGCGTTTTTTATATCCACGAGATGTTTGTAAACTCTGTGGATTCCAGTGTGATGCGAGACGTTGAATGAAGTCAGGCTTTGCAGAACGCTGAGTGAATCTGTACAGATAACAGTTGGAGATACGGCATTATTCAAGATGTATTGTAAAGCTAATCCTATGGCATAGATTTCTGCTGTGAAAATTGAGCAGAATTTTGATAGTTATTGATACTGTATGACATTTCCTCAGATACACACCGACATATTCGTCCGCTTTTGATCCGTCTGTGAAAATGAAGGGTCAGCCTACATACATACTAGACAGATCAGCGAATGCCTGCCGGTAGGCTATGTCTGGGGTATTGTCTTTTGGATAGACGGATAGGCGCATAACAGATATCACGGCCAACATCAAATATTCAACTATCAACACAAAGCAACTAGATCTTTTGTGATATCCTTTCCATGTTAAAAAGAATTTCATTTCTTAAAAATATCTTCGTACATTCAACTCTGATTTACGACAATTTCTTCTTGCAATTTTTCAAAAATTGACAAAAATTATTGTCGTCCATTGCTGTAATTTTTGATTGCAACAATTTCACTAATAAACATAAAACACACGAACACTAAGTTCACGTATTTTATTTATTACTTCTCAGATGTAACCTCGCATCCAGTGCCTGGAAATTTATAAGATGGACGGGCAGTGATATCGAACAATCATCGTTTAAGAATTGTTTTGTCTGCTTTTATTACACTGGTCGTAGGTTCACCAATCGAAAAATCAGACATCTGTCCAAATAGAAGAGTTAAGCAAGAGTTGAAACGGTTGAAATTCCAAACCACACGACTAAACACGACTGTAGCAGAAATATAAATTGAGATCACACGCAAAAAATGATGACAGTCATAAAATTTTAATAATTTCTTGACCCTTTGGTTTTGAAGTGGGAATAAAGCGTCTTTTCTGTACAGTACAAATGTCAGTAAATTGAACTTCTTTTGTCGTTTCACTGATAACTACTACATCGTCAATAAATGTATTTTATGATTGAAAATTTTGCTTAATTTCAATTTATATTTTTTTTTATCACGCAGCGTCATTCAGAGTCACTCTTTTTAGAAATGGTTTAAGTTTCCGAAAGTGAGACTAAATTTTATAACTATTCTATGCAATCCCCAAGTGATACCTAGTGTTAAGTTTTAATAGAATTTTTATTGGATAGGGTTCGTAATGCATACAAAGAGACTAATTTTTTTTGTTTATTTAATGACGCAAGGATAATTAAGAATGTGCTGCTCCAAGACTGACAGTTTTTCAAGGAATATGAACATTTGTGACTGAAGGTATCAAACACCGGACTATAGTTCAGCAGGGAAGAATAACACGCGTTCAATATTATTTAGACAAACTAGGATTTTCGGCATGGCAGAAAAACGTGTTACCACTACGCCACCTCGTGGCGAAGAGAATGAAATTAGTACTCAGTTCACACCTAGATAAAGCCCTGCGGTGGCGCAGTGTGGTAACGCGTTCGCCTAGTACGCCGTTAATCCGGGTTCGACTCCCAACAGTGTACAAAGAACGCTTACTCAGAGATCTCATAAAAAGATCGCACTGCTCACTGTAGTCCGGGGTTTGGTTCCCTAGGCCATAAGAGGTTCGGATTCCTCGGAAAACAGTAGGTCCCGGCGCAGCATGACCATTGTAGTCTTTGAGCCGTAAAACTTCAAGCAACCACACCCAGATAAATAATGTATGTCGTTCTAACCTCTGTCTTCGTAACGATATCGATATTTGTTATGTTAAATAATTTTGAGACCCATGTCAAAGCTAAATTTAAATTTTTTTTTTTTAGTATAGGAGAAAAAGAGACATCATCCCCATTCTAGAGTCTCTCCGTTGGCCCGGAGTGCCTTAACCATTAGGCCGACAAGGACAACGCTCTCTTTCTCCGTATGTAAAGGTGTAAGATATTATTACCCTCCGCAGGGATAACACAATTGCCAAATATGGTCAACACAAGAAAGCCTCCGGGGCGAGATTTTTGTGAGTTTTCGTGGGGGAAATTTATTAGGATAAATAATTTTGACACCTATGTTGAAGGTCAATTTAGAGCTTTTTTTAGTATAGGTGAAAAAGAGACATTGTCCCGTCTTCGAATCAAACTAGGATCCCTTCTTTGAGCCCGGAGTGCATTAACTATTAGGCCAGCGAAGATAGGGACAGCGCTCTCTTTTTCCGTATATGAGGTTGTAAGTTATTACCTTTCTCAGGGCTAACACAATTGCCAAATATTGGTCAACACAAAACGGAGGATTCTGGTTCGACTCTAGGATGGGGAAGATATCTCTTTTTCTCCTTTAAAAAAAAAAGCTCTAGCTTGCGCTTCAACGTGGGCGTTATAATTATTTATCATAATAAATTCCCCACGAAAAAAATCTCAAAAATTCTCCCGGAGGCTTTGTGTGTTGACCATTATTTGGCAATTGTGTTAGCCCTGAGAAGGGTAATATTACCTTACAATATGCGTTATTTCTTACCATCATCAATCTGAAAAGTAGATTATATGTACCTTCCATTTATTTTGAATTATTGCCAATCCTCGTCTAGGATTTGTTTCTGTCGCAGCATAATCTTTACTGCCCTTGAACTATAAAAATAATCTAAAATAAAAGGTTGCACATCAGAATTTCCAGCCTCTTCCACAAATACAACATACAGACCAAATATTGGAAACCTTTGTCATTTTTGTTTTGCATTTATATATTTAAGGTCCCAAAACTGCGCCATGAGATTTATGCGATAGAACCGACGTCTTAACGTGACATCTAAACCGCGAGACATTTACACATAGCCAAGCTCACCGGGAATCGAATCCAGCCCAGCAAGCCCAAAAAGGCGGCAGTTATGACACCGGGCGCGTTTCCATCATAAAAATGATATTATTTAGCACGTTTAGAAAAGAGATTTTACCTGAAAATTTGTTGCTTGCACTTTACGTCTGAATGCAGTATGATCCTAGTTGTCCTTGCGCCATAAAACCGAAAAATAGAAACCCTATCTTTAACTGATTTCTAACCCTCTTTCGTGTTCATTCCAATTTTTCAGTATAGACTGTTGAGGAGATCCTTTAGGGTAGAGCAGTGTTTCTAAATTTTGTGTTTTCACAGACCACCATAAACTTTCCATTGCTTATCGTGAACAACCATGACAGGGAAGGTGGTTGTCAATGACTTTACCCGGGAGAAAATGGGAAATACGTTGTCTCAAACTAAGATTGCCAACTCTTGTTAGTAATATTGGTCCCCCCGGAATACTACCATTTGCGATCTAAATAATTTTATTCAGTGCATCATAATTAAAATATTGGAAGCATCCAGTGTTAGGTTTTTACATCCTAATATGAAATTATTAAATTATTTAAATATCTGCGAGGGAATCACGTTTAGATAACTTTCCGTCGGTATCAAGAGTTTATTAGTCGCGGACACACTTTTTTAAGCTATGTGAACTGTGTAGTTAAATAAGTTATTCAGGGCCAGATTTAGAATACAAGGCGCCCGGGGCACAACGACTTTTGGCGCCCTTCTCCATTGACGTAACAAGGGGGCTAACCCCCTAGAAAATTTCTTCTAAGCATTGAGGTATACGGTTCAGCTCCCCTAGAAAGAAGTTAGCTCCTAGACTTCGAAGTTAGTTACGCCCTTTCCCCACTCGCCATGCTAGCAGAAACAAATAAAATTCCGTCGTTCTGCCCACTTAAATGCGACGGATAGGAAAGGGGTGACATTTATGACTAGCCTACCTTATGTGCATTATTATAAAATATAATAACGATACTTTTGTAAATAAATTTAGTTTATTTGACGACGATTTTTTGGATATTCGGGGAGGGGACAAGAGCGGATGCAGAACAAAATTCCAGGGAGGGCGCAGAGCTTGAAAATTTCATTTGTAAGTTTAGTTTTATGTATTTTTTGCTTGAAAATAATTATTTTTAATGTAAATTTATTATTCTCAGGGGGGAGCAGGCCCCCTGCTTGGATTCGTCCTTGGGGGAGCAGGGGGTTGTTTCAGGCAATTCTTCAGAATTTCAGATTTAGAAAAAAGGTGGAGGGCGCCTTCTCGGGGAAAGCTGATCGACAGAATTCTACGGTAAATAAATTGCAATTGAAAAAAAAAAAAAATCCGCTGCCTCTTGGGCCCTGGGCAAGTGCCCAACGTGCCCATTTATAAATCCGGCACTGACGTTATTTCGTTATTGTTTCTTCCGAGATTTCTTGAAGATCCTGTGAACCACTTGATATGCCGCTATGGACCACATTTTAAGTAACCCTGCGGTAGACTGAAGAGTCATTTTTTTCGTTTCGTAATTTTGGGGTTGATTCGAACTTCCGGTAAGCCCAGGCCCTCGTCTTCGATACTCTGTGCAATCTGAAACGTTATTTTTTAAAACAGCATCAGGTAAAAGTACAATTACACTTATAACCACCAGATCTCAAGGAAGTGGATGTTTTTTTATTCCAGTAATTTAGAAACTTACTTAAAAAATCCCTTCTTTTTATTTTTCGGCGCAAGAACATGCAAGGACATGCTGCGCCGGAATCTGCAGTTTTCCGAGGATTGTGAATATCTGCTGCCTAAGAAATAAAACCTCGGACTCCGATACCCAGAAACAGCGGGCTCTATAGTACCATTGGAATCAAACCTGAGTTAATGGCACGTAGGACGAACATACGTAACTTATACGCCACTGTAGGGCTTAAAAATGACGACGTTCAGGTGATATTGGGGTGGTGGCGTAGTAAATGCTTTAGAGTAGCATGATCTACCATTTGTCATCTTCACTGATTGTCAACATGTGTAGGTTACCATATGATCGATTTATTTGTATTTTATTCGATTACGTTTTACGGCGCAAGGGTAGATAAGGTCATACTGTACTGGGATCTACAGATTGCTCAGGAATCCGAACCACTGTTTCCTAGAGCACCAAATACCGGACTACGGTAGGCAGAAAAAAGGGGCATGAGGTCTAGGGCACTATAGGAATTGAACGCGGGTTAACGGCACAAGAAACGAACGCGTTACAGCTACGACATCATAGGGCTTGTTTGTGTTTTATGATACAAGGACAACCAAGATAAGACTAAGTCAGGACCTACAGTTTGCCGAGGAATCTGAATCTGATTTGTTTGCCCAAGGAATTAAACCCCGGAGGACGCATCTGTAGCAAAACCTAGAACATGCTGGATACCGGCTGAAATCAAACCCGGAATAATCGCATGATAGCCAAACGTGTTACAATTACGCGAGCTTACTTTGCTTTAGGAGAAGGATTGTGCGTTTCGTTCCTTCAGATATTTTACGTGGTGGTGGTGAAATCTCCACTCCAGTTGGAGAACAGGCTTTTGTTGAAAGAGACCTTGCGCGATAGGGAAACGAGAAGAAGCATCTTTGTCTTTTGATTTTATAAAGGGACAAAAACAGAACGTGTTTAGGAAAGAGGAATAAGGCATGACAGAGTAAGGTGTGAATTCCCTCTCTGGAAATGGCACACTGCGTCATGAAATTGTACTTGTTCATATTGTAAATTCGTGTGAAATATCTTTAAAGAAATTAATAATTGGTTGGCTGATTTTTATACTTATGGCACAAGGACAAAAAGAATCATTTTACGCCAAGGATATTTTATCATGTTTAAGCATTTTTTTTTTAAGTGTGGCTGAAGTTGGGAACATTCGTCTTCTTTAAAGTACATTGCCATTACTGATATTTATTACTAATCGGGCATGCATTTTAATAATGCTTATTTCTTTGTGCTTTATGGAGCAAGGGCATACAAAGTCATGCTTTAGGATCTACCGTTTTTCGAGGAATCCGGATCTCTTTCTCCTGAGGAACTAACCCTGACTTGTGGATAATTAAAAATCCAGATAAGCACTGAAATGAGATCCCGATAATTTCCATGGTGGCGAAACGTATTACCACTAGCCCACCGCTAATTTCAGCAACAAATGCACAACAAAGGGATAGATTTAATAAAATTAAAAAATAGTTTTTGAAACGTTTTAGTAAGTTTAAAAAGTTTTCTATCTTGTAAAGCAAGTTCACTTAGGATGGCATCTGCTATCTTTACGCCAGAAACATTCAACTAATCTGTAAAATAATGCTTTTTTAGCAGGGATTTTCCGGTAAGCTTTGATCGAAACAAAAAGAAACGCTGTAGCTATAATTTTCTGCAAAGTTTCAGTGTGAATGAAAATTATAGTTAAAGTTAATCATGCTATGGAAATGCTGCTGTGTAAAGGCTAACGAAATGTGTAGATAACGTATCGCTTGTAATTAATAGAGGTCTGTGACTTAGGGAAGAAAGCTACTGAAAGTAAATTACAAGTTCTTTCCAGTTACGATGCCAGTCGTGAAAAAGGTAATAGCAATGGCACTGCGGAAAATTCCTTTGTGATAAAATGATTTTAAGACGTGACTTAGTTAATAAAAAAAGAAAAAATACGTATTCAAGATCGAATGGGTTTATATGAAACAGTGCCAAAATTGACAAAATATATTTTTGAATAAAGTTTTTTTTCAATAAAAGTTTATATGTTCTTTAAAAGTTTTCAAAAAAAATTAATTTTCCTTTAAAACGAATAATAATAGTTTTTCATTTACTTCCGACGGTTATAGGTCATATCGTATACACACATGCATACATATTTTGCCAACAATTTTTGATCTTTATACAATTATATATATATATGTTACCGGCAAAGTATGAAACGCCGGCATTCTATAAAATGCCTAGGCAATGAATATAATGAGGGACGTTTTTAGGCAAAGTATGAAATATGAGAATTATTACATACTTTCCCTAGGCATTGTATATAATACCTAGGCATTCTATAGAATGATAAATGCTATTTAGGCAAAGTATGAAAAAAGGTCCTGATAAGGCTATTATATAAATGACGTGCATTCCTCAAAAATACAAATGTTATTCTGAAAAAATAATGAGAGTGCCATTAAAAAAAAATTATTCAAAATACGTAAAGAAAAATGAAAGTTGTACAAAACAAAATTTATGCCTTTCTTATTAAGGGAAACAAAATTTTCATATAAAAAATAAGAAATTAAAATTAACCTACTTGTTGCAACACGGTAGGCTTGAATGCCATTTTGAATTACATTTCATTACATTTTTCATGCAAAGACATTTCATATTTTGGCACTTTGTTTTACACATACATTTGACGAATCTTTGGCCGCTTCCACTGGACTGAGAAATTGTAACTGACCGGAGAGGAATTTCGTGGTCAGGAATATCTTCAATTCTAAGCGAGTTCTTAGGGCATAAAGTGAATTGTGATCTCGCATATACTTGTTTTAAAATTCCTTCAGAAGTTCCAAGTCGGTAGAAACCATCCCCTGTCACACTCATTATAACTGCCAATATATTGCGCGAATCACCTTGCCCCTTGTTGACGTCAGGAATAGGAACTTGCACAGTAGTTCCCAAAGAAGCAGTGGGAAATTTTTTTCCGAATTCATTTTCATTTTTTTGGCTTGTATTTTCCGATTGATTTTAGAATTTATTTTACCTTCAATAGCATTTTCAGTTTTGAAACAAAGGGTGCACAAAATATCCATTTCATCATCTTTACTAGCATGGCCACAGAAGGTATGAATTTTTTGACGACACTTTTTGCATGCAAGTGCATCACTTGTTTCCTTTAAGCACACACAACAGGTATCAGAAACGGAAATCTCTTCGGTAAGCATGTCTTCATCATGTTGGTTTAATCCACTATCGACTATAATCTCATCCATGTTTTTGAAACAGGCTCTTTTTCTTGCATAATCTGATTAGTTTCACTTTTTTCCATTGTTTGGACGCTTTCTATTACTTTTTCTAGCTGCTTCTCTGTATTCATGTCTTTAAGAACATCTTCGGGTAGAAAAGACGTTGTAAGCCCTACTTTAGGTTTGCAGCCAAAAAGAGCTTCGTATGGTGTTCTTTTGATCCCAGAATGATAAGCTCTATTTTTCATAAATTGAACGAAACGCAGTCCTTCACTCCAGCGGTCAGATTTGTTGTCCTGCATCCAAGTACAGAGCATATTTTCGATATCTTGATTAGCTCTTTCGACACTACCCTGGCTTTGTAAATGGCGAGGCTTCCTATGGACGATCTTCAGTGCTGGCCAAAACTCCTTCAAGCTGGTCACCACATTATTGGCAAATTCCCTACCATTGTCAGACTGTAATATAGATGGCGCTCCAAGCAACGAGAATATGTCCACTAGGTTGTAGGCTACTTCTTCAGCTCTTTTTGACGTTAGAGACTTGAGAATCACAAATTTTGTGAGATGATCTTGGTACACCATAATAAATTTGTATTCTCTATCTGGCTGAGACTGAAAATCAATAAAATCTACCTTTCAACGGGAATTAAATTCAAAAAAAAAATCATAGGTTTAACAGCAGTGGTGCCCTTTTTAATACCTTTTTGTTTTTTATGGCAGGGCTAACGAAGGTGGATGTACAGTTCAATATCATGACGTGTAACGTTTTTGTATTTGGTTGAAAGTTCTTTCAACATTCTATCCCATCCTCCGTGTCCAATAGCCAAATGAGTTTCATGAAGTACGTGAAATAACTCAGTGTCCGTGACGTAATACTGTATTGTACTGACGTCTTCTTTAACAGGATAAATGAGTTTACTTTTGTTTTCCACAATCATCACATCATAGCGATTCAGCAACCAATAGTCCCTGGGTTTCTTCTTAGTAGTCAATTTGTTTGGCTTTTTTTTTACATCATTTATTAACTTCTGGTAAGTAGTTTCGGTTAGGAACAAACTATTTTTTGCAGCATTAACTCGAAGCTTAGGCAGTTCATCTTCGAATCGTCGTTGCATGTCTATAGACCATGGCTCCTTCTCCAACACTACAGCTTGCTCCTCCATTTTCATGCAGCACAGTAAAAAACTAATTTTTTGTTGAACAAATTTAAGTAAAATTGCGTATTTTGACACTCCCGAACAAACCGCAAAGTGCAACTGACAAATTCTGAGCCTGAGGCGCGCGTTAAAAGTCACGTGCCTTGCCACGTGATATTCGAAATGAATCGGAGATGTATTTAATACTTTGCCGGTTTCTCATTTGGCATTCTATAGAATGCCTAGGAAATTTGTTAAATATGAATCTTTTCATACATTGCCGGCTAGTTTTAGGAATTATATACAATGCCTAGGTATTCTATAGAATGCCGGATTTCAAACTTTGCCGGTAACATATATATTACATTTTGTTATTTGGTAAAAGAAGAGATATCTATTTTATTGCCATTAGATTCACTCAGTTTTGGTCCTAAATACGCGAAAAATAAATGAAATGTACTTTAATGATAACTTTGTGATATAACCCGCAAACTTCTTTCAAGGACAAAATGTATTGCATCACTTAATCTTTTGCCAACTTTATTAGATGGAGAAAAGAAGAGAACTTGTAACGCAATCGGCTAGAAGCTATTACGTTAGCACATCAAGATGTTGAACCTTCGGTTCTATTCTGGGTTGTCATTTGTTATATTTCGCGCAACTTTTCTGAAGGAAGGCTATAAAAAGTTCCTGCGTCATTCTGATTGTGCAAACGTAACGAGTTAGACAATTTTTCCATCAGCAGCATATCACACGTTGTCTTTTTTCCAAGTGTGTTAGTTTGCTCGAATTGAAAGACAATTTATGCGTTAAGAGGATACGACCTTAGAACACAAAATCCTTTCCTGGAATTCATTAAAAGTTTGATTGAAGTATATTGTCTATAGGCTACATTAAAATTTAAATGCTGAGTAATTAGTTTTTCCTTTCTGCAAAAAATATATTCTTTAGATTAAAAAAATCGGTGTAAAATATATTTCTCGATTTTCTTCTCCAGTTGTTACAGTTGTTTCTTTTAAAAACACTTATCTAATGAAAATAACAGATAGTTTAATTCATGACTATAAAATTGTACTTTTGATAAATTTCGTTAAACATTCGACCAATATAAACAATATATGAGCAAAACTATCTGGATATCTGTGTGCAGCTATCACTCTGTTAGGAGTGCTATCTACAAAATTTTGAAACTTTTCAGTTGGAATTGCTCTCCACTCTTCTTAAAGAGTGTTGAGGTTCCTCGCCGATTTGGGGTGTCGTATTCTAACTTGTAACCTTCATTCCAATTCATCCCAAAGGTATTTTATGGTATTCAGGTCCGGGTATTGAGCAGACCAGTCCACTACCTCAACATTTTTATCATCAAACCAGCCCTGCACAGCCCGTGCTTCCTGAACATGTGTCCGATCACGTTAAAACAAGAATGGCGCTTTACCAAACGGTTGCCACAATGTCCGTAGCATGGAATTATCCAAAATGTAAATATAAGTTTGCTTCTTTATAGTTTCCATCATCGGAACCAAGGAGCTTAATCTGTACAACGAAAAGTAGCCATATGTCAGCGTGCCTCCTTCACCAAATTTCACATTTGACACAATGCAATCGTCCAAGTAGCGTTCACTACGCATTCTCCATACATAAACCCGTCTATCGGACTTCCAGATAGTATATTGTGATTCTTTGTTCCATAACATAGGTCGCTATTGCTCACGAGTCTATTGACATCGAGTTATATATCAATGTAATCGACGCTTAACACTGGTCATGCTAATTTTCGATTTATGTGCAGCTGCTCGACCATGAAAACCTAGTTTCTGAATCTCTCGGCGAACTATCGTAGTGTTGACGTTGCATCCGGAGGTAATTTGGAATTTGTTGCGAGTTGTTTCTGGCAATAACACACACATGCGATTTTTCTCAACCCTCTTCAGCACTTTGCTACTCCTTCTTTTGTTAGCTGGCGTGGTGGATCAGGTGATGGTTGTACTTCAGTATCCCGACTTGATTAAACTTTAGAAATATTATTTAAGGTGGAACGGGGCACATGCAATATAGATGAAATTCCTCAAACAGATTTTCAACAACGGTAGCACTTAATGACTTCAATACGTTCGAAGTTACTAAGCTCTTCTGTATGTTCCATGCTAGTGTACCTACCAGCTTCGAAATACGGTTTACGGATTCGCCGAAGTCTTTTTATATCTGTATGAACTTTCTCTGTGGTATATATGGGCGAATTCACCGTTTAGAAAGGGTATCTGTACACTTTTTCTCATATAGTGTATGTGAATACAGTCAAACACGTATAAATACACACCCCATAGCTGCACAGGCCGCGTAAGCACATAAAATATTAAGTCTAAATTTTTTTTCTATCTTTATAATATTCTCTAAACCCTGTTAACTGCACAAGCTTAAGTAAGTTAAGCGTAAAGTGAAACGTGTTTTATTGTAAAATTTCAACCTGGTAAGTGCACAAAGAAATGTCTAAGAAACCACGCTTGTGGTTCCACCGAAGTATCACAGCGCAACCATAATGGAATCATGAGTATTGCATTAAGGATGAGTCACGTGACCTTTTGCGACTTTTCAATTTCTCACAATTTTATTCATTTGCAAGGAGTAATTGACTAGGAAACGCTCTTACTTATTAAGTATTTTAAGTTTATGCCCATGGCGGATTTACTTTAGTTATGGCGAATAAAAAGAGAAATTTGACTGTTTAAAGAGTTTGATCAAAAGTGGGAGATTTTAACTTCTTTTAAATTAAACTTAAGTTTTATTATACTTATTGCCTTTATAAATAAAGTAATGGGGTACTGCATAATTATTAAAATAGAGAATATAATTCATAAACTTGGGAATAGGAATATGTAATTTAATAAAATGTAATGTAGTGTAAAAATTTAACGTAAAAATGCTTTGCACGTAACATTTTAAAGAAGGCCGCTAAGTGCCCAAACCGCTTGACTGCATGGCATTTTGTCGCTGCGTCGATGTGCACTTATGTGCTTTCGACAGTATATGAGCCCTGTCGTATGCAGTGTTAAGGCGTTCGCCTAGTGAGCCGTTATCACGGGTTTGACTTCCAACAGTGTACACACACACACACACACACAAAAAAAAAGCTTACGAACTAATTTCTCTCTGTAGTCCTGGTGTTGATTTTCTAGGCCTTAAGAGGTTCGAATTTCTCGAAAACTGTAAATTGTGGCGCAGCATGACATTTGCTAAACTTGCGCTTTAAACTCACAAACAAGAATATATATATAAATGACAAAAGCAACTGACAAGGGGAACCTACAGTGAGTGCTCCGCCGATTTTGATGAAAGTAAAGCCAAAATAAGGAAATATGTGTCTCAGAATTCGTGCCAATGCGGCTTGTTTTCGGAGATATGAATTTTTAAAGATTTTTCATCATATATGTGAGCTTAAAATACGATATTCTTGCACGCTTGTTTAAAGGGCAATACAATTTGGAGAATATCCTGCTTTCTTTTCTTCTAGCAGACGTCAGCTTTTTCCCTAGGGGAGGGATAAGTTGTACTTTTATTTTTGCAATACTTTTACTTTTTGAGGAGAACGTTCTTTCCCTTTAAATTAAAATAATGATGAACAAGACTTGCTCAGAGTAACTTATTAGTATCCTTTGAAGTAACTTTACGCAATTTATGGAACTTTTTGGGCAACACCCAATTTCCTTTCATATTTCATATACAAAAAAGAAAAAGAAGAGGATGTATGGGCGATCTAAAGGCTTGGAGTGGACTAAGTATAGAATATATTATCCATGCGAGTAGAGACAGGAAAATGTGGTCCATATTAGCCGTAAACTTCCGAATCGGAGAAGGCACTTGATGATTATAATGATTTCACATACAGTCAAAACTGATTATAACGTTAATTAAGGGACTGGGGAAATTTTGGATGCGAAGCTATAACATATAGATTATTTTAAAATGTTGCACTTAGCCTTGTATTAAATTTCATAAATGGCATTATTTGTGCATACAGAAAGAGTGAGAGAGAGAGAGATGTAGTTACTTAGTTTATACTATTATTTCAAATTATATGTTTAAATAATATAATATAATATTATAATATATATATATATATTAATATAATATTATAATATATATATATATTAATATAATATTATAATATATATGTTTAATAATATAATATAATATTATAATATATATGTTTAATAATATAATATAATATTATAATATATATGTTTAATAATATAATATAATATTATAATATATATGTTTAATAATATATATATAATATTATAATATATATGTTTAATAATATAATATAATATTATAATATATATGTTTAATAATATAATATAATATTATAATATATATGTTTAATAATATAATATAATATTATAATATATATGTTTAATAATATAATATAATAATATATATGTTTAATAATATAATATAATTATAATTAATTTTAAATTATATGACAACGTAATACTGAACTGCTATTATTATTTAGAATTTATTGCACATTTTTGTCTTCCAAGTAAAAAGCTTTAGGTTTTGTAGTCATTTTAAAAGACACGAATAATTGTAGAATAATGGTGCATGCACCAAGTCAAGATAGAATAAAAGTTGTAAGATTACGCGTGAGAAAAGAAAGATTTTCCAACGATTGCTGGGACCCGAGCCCACACCCAGAAGCGGACTGGGTCCTTTCAAAGGGCGTAAGTCCTTGCCTATTCGGAGGCGCGAGTCCTATGCTCATGAAGACGTACCGCCTCGGGAACAGCGGCCCAGTCCGCTATGGCCCACAACCTCTTGATTGCCGGTCAAGTGCTCTACCAACTAAGCTGCAGGCGTCAATCATTTCCTCCCTTACGAGCATATATATATAGGGCTTTCTATGGACAAGCTCCGCTATTAGTGTAGCAATGCTGTGACTACTTTGTAACCAAAGCGAAAAGTCAAAATAGCAAGAATGGAAGAATTTCGATAAAAAGAACTAAAATATTATTAAATCAACCATGTTTCATATTAGCCGATAATGTGGCAACAATAGATGCTAGATTACTCGTAAGACAAGAGTGATTTTCCGGCGCCTGGTGGGACCCAAAACAACGACCTCTCGATTGCCGGTCAAGTGATTTACCAACATCTCATCGACTAATACGAAAAATTGTTGATTTAATAATATTCTAGTTTGCCCTATCGAAAATTCTTGCTTACTTGACGTGTCGCTTTGGTTACAAGGTAGTCACAACATCGCCACACTAATAACGAACTTGTCCGTAGAAAGCCTTATATATGCTCGTCAGGGAGGAAATAATTGATTCCTGTAGAGCACTGATTTGAATTGATGTTCGTAGAGCACTTGACCGGCAATCAAGAGATTGTGGGTTCGGGTCTCACCAGGAGCCAGAAAATCATTCTTTCTTACCAGTAATTAACATCTATTGTTGCCACATCATCAGCTAATACGAAATATTGTTGATTTAAGAATAAAAGTTATTCACCGTAGACGTTTTGTCGTTAAAAGGAATGGGTGCGGGTGTGCATTTCCCTTTGATGCAAACGTAGAGGGTGATTGTGATTAGTGCGAGAGGTAAATAGAGGAAAGAAGAGGGCAACGTTTCAAGGGCATTAAAAGTGTTTAATTAAAACGTTGGAGGCCAGAAGCTTGTTAATAAGTACATACGATGAGAGGGTTAAAACCTTTAAAAAAGAGAAGAGCTGCAAAACAGAAGAAAAATTTAGATATACGGGCACAGAAAGAATAAAATTGAGTCCATTGGTATACACGATGCTGAGATATTTTGACGTTATATCTAGGTTTCGAGGAAATTTTATGATGTTATAACCAAGGGGGAAAATAACGTTATTCCCATGGAAAGCATGAGGGGACCTAAGAAAAGAAATTGACGAAGATAAATTAACTATGAAAAGAGTTAAGGAAGATGATGAAAATGTTGTTCTAAAGCAGTGGTTCCTAACTGGTGGTCCGCGAGACAGGTCATTATTTTAAAAAAATAATTAAAAAACATATTAAAATTAAATATAAAAATGAAATTGATAGCACATTTGTAGTATTTTACAATCTGACGGAACTTCAGAAAACGGTTCGTATTAAAAGTAATTCGTCTTAAGCGTGTTCGTCTTAACGAGGTTTGACTGTATTCTCGTTAGATTTTATTATTTCTTTTTCTGTTTATTTCTTTTTTTTTTTTTACCAAAGAAAGATTGTACAAACACATTTTCCCCAAAAAAGACCCAGTTCCCTTTTTTATTAAGGTCTTGAAGCCAACTCTTGAGAATTTTTCAAAGTGGTCCGCGGGTCCAATTGAAGTGGAAAAGTGGTCCGCGGCTTAAATTGAGTTGGGAACCACTGTTCTAAAGGTTTATGTATATTTTTAGGTCCTATTCTTTTGTATGACATAATAATTATAATCACTTCCAGGTCAGCAAGGGCTTAATCAGTCTTTTTCCTTTTCTGCCTAGGCGGAGTAAACTCATGCCCGTATATCATACACAAAAACAAAGAAAATGTATATTTCGCCTAAAATAAAGTTAATTGCTTGAATTTTGACGTAATAACCGATTTGTCCTCCTACTGCCTTTAAAGATTGGTATTACCATTTGTAGGCCTCTGCGAAGAAGCTACCTTAGTGTCCTAGGTTCCTGTTTAAATAACTTTCCCCTCTAAATTAAATTAATAATTAATTTTAATTATCCAATTGAATGAAGCAAACGAACGAAAGGAATGCTGATAGAATTACAAGGAGAGGAATCTATCAAGAGTGTACTGCACAGTTTAGGTCTAGTGAGTTTCTTCAAAGCGTCGTCAATAATGGTGGGATTGTAACCACGATCTCGAGCGATGTCAATAATATAAGTTCAATCTTAAGTAATTCTTCAGATGATGAAAACTTTAGATTTTACAAAAATCTTACGATTTTATTACGAAAATAATGTCTTTAAAACGTCCCAGAAGGAAATCCAACTTTTGTCCTAAAACACCAATACACGTCCTGAAAAGATCCGAATAATATCCCTAAACCCTCATAAAAATAAATCTCACTTTTGTCCTAAATACTGCCATAACACGTCCTGAAAATATCAAGATAAAGTCCTTTAAACGTCCTAAAAGGAAATCAAACTATTGTCCTAAAAACATCCAAAAAATGGCCTTACTCACTTAGCTTACAATGTCGTGTCAGAGACGTGGTGAGGCGGCCGTACCAAATGTAAATAAAACGTCTCAGAGACGTTGTAGAGCTGATCGGGCTACAAGCGACATTCACTCAGTTTTCTTTACCGCATTCGGAACTGCAGACTTACTTTTTAAGAAAAATTATAAAAGGCACGCGCTATTGGAAATGCAATCGTAAGGCAAGAGGTTAAAAAGTCCTAATAGTAAATCCAAATTTCGTCCTAAAAACAGCCGTAACACGTCCTATAAATATCAAAATATTGTCCTTAAATAATCCAAATTTCGTCCTAAAATCCGCAGTAACAAGTCTTAAAACATGCTAAAAGGAATTCCAGTTTTTGTCCTAAAATCCTCCGAAATAGTAGACAAACCTCCAAAGTAGTAGACCGCGGACATCCTCAGCACCCTCAAGGGATGTACTTCACAGGTGCATGTGGATCACTGCAGGACGTCCCACGGACGTCCGACAGTGTATTTTGAATGCCCTGGGGATGTCCTATCTTTTGTGCTATCTGGGTAATGTTTTCCTTACGAATATCACATTAGTATTTTGCAAAATCTAACAGTTCCACTAAATTAAACATTTTTTCCTCTTTCGAGATCCCACCAGAAATCACATAATTATATTTAACTCCGACCGGAACACGTTTCTTCTGCAATTTTTTTCGGACAAGCTAATGTTTCTTTGTTAGAGGTGGCTGTGGATTGCACTTTACGTATTGGACATTTAAAGTTTATTATACTGCCTACAACACTGCTTGCTCATAGAGAGTTCAATTCATGATCAATTTTGAATAAGGCATAGTTTTTTTACACATTCAAGTTAATAAATGACTTACCTTTGGTATTAAGAGAAAAAGAGAGATAGGTTTACCTGAGCGCTACACAACTTATAAGATTTTTTTTTACCACAACATTGGACTGTCCTACTGTTTTAGCAATAGCTCCATCACTAATTCCCTACTCTTTCAATTCGAGAATTCTATCCCTTTTCACATTGGACAATTCTTCTTCCTAGGCATGGTTATAAACATCACTGACAAACGCGAAAAGAATGACATAACTACTGTGCTGCAATGTTTTATTATACTTTAGCTACTTACACAACGCATGTGCCAATTGATGTTATTTGCACGTGCCTCAGAAAATGCCTGTGATCTTATACTTTACCTTACAGGTAAGTTGCGAAAGTTTTAATTTATTTATATTTTACACCCAACGCTTTGGTAAAATCAGGACATTATTAATTGCTTGCTGATTTTTTTTATCCAAAAGCTTCTCATGGAATTACTCAACACAGGCTAATCTTTTCATGATAATTTCTGCTTTTTTTTAAATGCTCAAGCCATTTCGAGTGCAAGCGATTCAGTCAACGAAAGACTCGTTTTAACAAAAATGATGTTAAGAAAATAATAATAGTCTAAAAAATTGATTCTGCATGCATTTAAACACGTTGCAGTTTGGTGAACGTGAAAATATAACAACGTAGAAAATGTGTTGCTTCCCGTGTAACACGTGTTCATGGATATGCATATCAGAAATGCAATAAAAATGTGCAGGGATTTATTCATCCTCTTATACCTATGCTATCAATTTTGTGTTCACTTTGATTAGCAGCTGGTTACATGTTATGTTGATCGTCAAAGGCAGCATAAAACGGAAACCGGTAAATCATAGATTGTTCAAAGCACTAAATGTTTCGCAAAATTTTAAAAATTACTTGTATAGTGATACTAGGGTGAGTCATAAATATTGATACCCTTGATGGTACATACTTTATTGAAAAATATTTAGGAAGACAAAGCTCAAGAATCTTCAAAATAAAGTCCATCATGTTCAATGGTATTTAGCCAATGTTGAGCCAAACTTTGAATTCCGGCATGATACCAGCCTTTTAGCTTGGAAGGAAAGAAGCCCCGGACCCCGGTTTTCACCTCCCCTTGATTTCTGAAATTCCTACCACGCAGAAACTGAGAGAGTCATGGAACTGAAGAGATGATAGTCACCGAGAACAAGATCTGGGCTATAAGCTGGGTAAGGTAGAAGTTCCACACCATAAAGTTCCTGTATTTTGGAAAGGGTTGATCTTGCCACGTGGGGTGAAGCGTTATCATGCTGCAAAGGAACTAGTCTACAGTTAACAAAATTTGAATATATCTGTGACAAATACGCGTACATTCGCTGGATTTGTTCAGAGTAAAACTCAGCTGTGATTCTACGGCCATTTGGAACAAATTCGTAATAAGCTACTCCTTCACTGTTTCTCCATATGCATAATATCAACTTGTGCTCAAAACTTCCACGTTTGGCTACTGGTTCTGGTGGCTGCCTTGGGTCTAACCACTGGTTTTTTATGTTTGGATTATGGTCGAAAATCCACTTTCCAACAGAGATCACAATTTGGTGGAAAAAATAATTATCACAAGTATTCTGAAGCAGCTGACGACCCACATCCACTCGTTGCTAAGCTTGTGCTGGAGTCAAATCATGCGGTACAACTTCGCAACTTCTCCTCATCTTCCCCAGCAAGTGAAGGTAACGAATAATGCTTGATTTTGAAGTCTAGTTACGATAATAAAATGTAGAGAAACACGATAATTAAATCTTCGTTGAAATCATGAAGGAAATATTATTTATCTGAGATGTTCTAAACACGATCAAATGAAGTTAATACTATGCAGTATAGCGAACGGAAGCAATTTCTCGTCAATATTACTAATATTATTAATATAAGAATTAAAAACAATTTACACTCAGCGCCCTAAAAAGCTTAAAAAACTGTTATTCAGTTTGCATTTGAAAATTGAAACCAATTAGGGATATAATAATTGAAATTATAAACGCAATTACTTAAAAGAAAGCGAGGTGGAGGGTAGAGCGAGCAGCATTTTAAGCTGTACATAGAATAATTAATAATTGTTTGCTAAATATCTGAAAAAAAGACCTCAAATTGCAAGTGATTATTTTGTAAGACAAAAAATAAAGAAAATTTGTTTTTAGTGATCGATGGTAAACCTTTTTCTGTTGAAAACATTTGCTTCGTATAAATATAAAAAATAGGGAAATATTTCAGCAGTAGGAAATAATTAGATTCCAATTATACGAAAATATTAATAATATTCTTGTTAGGAAAATAGCATGGATTTTTGTTTTCCTAAGAATCTAATGCTTTTAAAGCGGAATTGTTTCCTTTTCTCATAATATGCGAAAACAGAGACTGATGGCGGTTTTATGCTCATAATTAATAAGCATGAAACTATATCAAGATTCGAGGATTATATAATTTATATCTGTTGTTCATGGGCTTTCATTAAAAGCGTAAAACAGTGTGAAACAAAATTCAGTATGTTAAATTTAACATGAATAAAATTCAACATATTAAACTTGACATGAAGATATATCCAATATATCATATTTAATACAGAAAATTCAATATATCATTAACCAAAGAGATTGCGATTGTAAATAGCAATAATATTATGGGAGATTAGTAAAGTAGGAAATTTAGTTATAGGCTACTTATAGGATATATAAGGATTTTATGAAACTGCATGTTACGAACATTGATTAGAATTTATACCCTATTCAAAAGTGTAAACAAAGATGGTGATGGTATTTCAAATTGGGTTAATTTTTTTTCCTCAGTGCCTGAACGAAGTATTCTGAATTTATCCGAAGTGGAAGGTTGTTTGTCCGATGTTCCAGGATCAAATGCTTTTGTGGAGAGGATTTTTTCACTGATAGGGAATAAGTAGAAGGATTCCAGAAACAGATGTTCTCCATATTTAATTAGAGCAGAACTTCAAGTAGTGGTGAATTATGAAACTAAATTTTGGGAAGATTTTTATAAAATTTCAAAGAGTGACGTAAGATTATTGAAATATGTCAAATCATCAACAAAGTATGATTAAAGTTAAAGGTCCGGATATGGACCGTGATTCGCCATTTCGTGTCCCCTGATATAGAGTAATAAAATAAAAATTGTCGAGTACCCCTTTTTTTTATTTTGAAAATCTGTTAAT
>QLNU02015360.1:66358484-66371710 GCA_006491805.2 Dysdera silvatica
ATCGAGGAGTGCCTTTATCTCGGGTGCTACTAAAGTCACATCTACCAAATTTTATAAACAGATAGTACACATGAGTGCCCTTATATATGACAACATATCAGAGGCGTATCGAGAAGTGCCGCAGCCCCCCCATTATTTATCTCTGCTGCTATTGAAGCCACATTTACCAAATTTTATAGGCAGAGTACATATGAGTGCCTTTAACATGACAACCTATTAGGAGCATATTGAGAGGCACGGCAGCCCCTATTATTTATCTCGGCTGCTATTGAAGCCACATCTACTATGTATATTTCTGTACAAAATCTTACTTATTTGTACAGTTATATCATCATAACAGCAATATGCAAATCTAGAGGATTTGATAAGGATGATTTCCTTTGATGTACCAACTATGTCAGATCAGACACTTATAAATTTAGTTTTTTCCCGAATACTATCCGAGACTGGAATGCCCTAGACCCTGAAATTGCTTGCGCCTCATCATTGTCTGTATTCATTCAAAAAGTTTCTAAATATATCTTTCTATATATATCCCATTTATATATTTATTATTTAGAAAGATATATATATTTTTTAATTTTAATATTGTTTATATTACCTGTATTCCCCCTGGTCTTTTTTATTCACGTCTGCCTCCAGCTTATGGCGACCAGGCCAATGCTGTATTTTGAATGAATGAATGAATGAATGAAATAAAACTAATTTCTATAGCTATTAAATAATTTCATTTAAGTTTTGTGCATTTCCTCAATTATTTATGCATTTCCTCAATTAGGAAATTAAACTCTATTCTCATACTTCTTTTCCCATAACTATTTTTCTATTGGCTATTTTATCCAACTCATTTTTTTCGCTTATCATGATTACCCAAACTGTATGATATACACTTGCATTGTTAAATATTCTATTTTTATTGCCATAAATCCATTTTCTTTCTATAATGAAGAAATGAGCTACAAAGGTACAGACATGAACATAAATATTCACATGGACCGTGCAAATGCTTGGGTTAATGTATTCAGAATGCAGTTAAACCTGTGTAAATCAATATAAGGGCTATATGAAATATTTCTTTATTTCAGCCTCGGCTGAACGGAGTTCTTCCACCATGAAGCGTATTAAAACATGCTTACGAGCAAACATGGCTGGGAAATGCCTTCATAACTTAGCCGTTATATCCATTGAGCGTCATTTCAGCAATGCCCTCATGATTAATCCTGACACAGTAATTGACAAATTTGCACCTCGAAAGGGATAACGACGTCAGTTTTCGTTGTAAATATTCATTAAATGAAAGAATATGTTGAAAGAAATAGCGAAAATGGAGATAAAGAGGATAATAAATAGTAGAGAATAGAAAGATAATAGGAGAGTGGAGAGTAGAGAGATGATAGGATAGTGGAGAGTAGAGAGATAATAGGATAGTAGAGATTGAAGAAAAAACAGAAATAGAGATAAAATTGCGAAGAAATATGAGAAAGTATTAATTTTAATTATTCATTTTTTCATCATTTCAGAGCCCAAATTAGCTTTGTTAAAATATTAAAACACAAGTTGATTCTGAAGCGTGTTATTTTTTTTATTAGGTATTGCGTGTTATTTTTTTAATTAGGTAGAGTTTTCAAAATTATTGAGGGGGAAGGAGGCCCCAAGCACATATTAAGTACATTTATGCCTTACAATACATGTAAAATTGCAATTTATTTAAATTATCGAGGAGGGGATTGAGTTCCACAGGCTCATTACACCTATGATAGACTTTTACTATTTATACCGTTGTGGATATTAGTCACGGATTTTTCGCACTTTTTCTAATAAAAGTGCTGTTTACGATACTTATGGAGGCAATAATTACCAGACGGCCAGCAACGTTTTCTGATTATTCCAAGTCTTGTCCTCAGATTTAGACATTAAAACAAATTACAAGTGAACAAACAAGTATTTAGCCACAAAAACAAATTTGTAGCAATTAAAAGCACTACAATAATTAAAAATAAATGAACTGGTATAACAAATAAACATAAATTTACTGCTTTTCTGAAACTGTTATCCATGAATCATAAATTCAGCTTATTCTGTACAGTATTGTACAATGTGCACCCATAGCAATATGCACTTTATCTATTATCTCATGTACTGATGCGTTTTTATGTACGCTAACCAATGTAATGGATATTAGGAGCGAATTCAACTACGCACATATTCTAATAATTGAAAGACTCGCTTCGCTTACGGGCAAATTGAGTTCTATAATATATAAGTATACATATTTGTACATTATGCCATACATTATTTAAGTATTATCATATCCCCCCAACTACCCTTTTTATAATTATATCATACACTTAGATTTAGATTAGTTTGCATTACAAGGTAGTTATGATATAAATTAAATGGCTGAAAACAAAGAAAAGCTAACGTTCCGTATCCATTTTTACATAAGAAGTGCCCTGTTAAGTCTCAAACGACAGTAACCTATAAATAAAAATTACTAACATTAAAATAATTTATATAGGATTTAAAGCAGATTTATATTCCATGATGTCGTATGCTTAATATCCTTTTAAGGATATTAAACAGAAGTTCAGCCAATTTTAAGAATTTTCAGAACTTTCGCTCTAGGTCTGTATTAAATTCCATGTACCGAATGACAGAATTATAAATCTTAGCTCCTGATGAAAAATATTTATCAGTGATCATTCTCTTAAAGGTGATTAGAGAATTGTATATTTTACTTACCTTAAAAAAATCATTCATGAATCAGAGTATTTTATTTCTTATAAGGAACAACTCATGGCAGAAGGTAAATAAACAACCTTGTTGTGGTAATGTCGTTTTTCCTTTAATACCATGTCTTATACTCATCTCGGATCCTTTTTCCCTGCATGCTAAATGAAGTATATATTGTATTGTATAATTTGAAAAGCATGTTAAAATATTGTTAAAACATTAAGCAATTCGTCTGTAACAGAAAAGCACGCAATAGTTTTACCTAAATTTATATTTTAATTTTTATATTTCTTTTAGTATAGAATCAATAAAAATAAGGTATATATAGAATAATATGAAAATAATATACATTCATAAATTTAAAGGTTGAGAAAAAGTCTTCAAATAAAATAAATTAATGAAATAAGAAATCTGTTGATGTAATATGGAGATAAATCGCTCATAATAGACGAGTATGGAGGGAGCTTGCAAAAGCTTTGCAAATACAGTAACACCTCTCTATAACAATATTATACGGACCGAGAAAAATTATCCTTATAGAGAGAGTTATTGTTATAGGGAGGGTTCATTATACAGTAAAACCTCTCTACAACACTATTATACGGACTGAGAAAAATTATCGTTGTAGAGGGATTTATCGTTGTTGGGAGGTTTTACTGCATGTCTTTATATTTCCAATACTTTGCCAGATAATAAAACTGAAAATCCCAGAAGAATAAAATCGCGCATTTTAATATTCCGTTGAACCACAATCAACATGAACTACAGCAAGCATTCGTTGTGGCATGGTTTCTATGAGTTTATGCAATATCTTAACATTTATTTTTGGTCGAATTTGAATTAGCGTTTTACCAATATTTTCGGTTAACGAACAAAGAGCCGAGTCACTACTTAGATTCTTCTCTAGTATGTTTTACATGCGATGGGTTGGAGTACAGGATTTCGTGGTGGTCAATGCCAGTATGTGAATTATGCCTCGCACTCTTCGAACCAATTTTTTGCAATCTGAGCTTGATGAATCCTAGCGTTGTCAACCTGAAATATGCTGTTGCCTTCAGGGAAGAAAATATCCATTGACGGAATAAGCCTGCCATTCAGTACGATAAATAACTCAGCTAATTTCATTTTAAATCAAACAACAATATTAATCAACGTTTATTGGCGTAGTGATACCAACTCCGATGGTATGGCTTGATTAGATGGTGAAACGTTCTAAAGAAAATAGATATTTCTGCCTTCGGTGGGACCTGAACCCACGACCTTCCACTTGCCGGGCTGATAATCACGCCATAACATGGGCGCTGGTATCACTACGCCATGAGACGAGAACTCAAAGAACGGGAATTAAAGTGTTGTATTGCAAAAAAACTACTTGTTAGTAAGAATAATCGAAAAAAGACTGCAATTTACCAACGAACATTAATATTGTACTTCTAGACAATGGGAGAAAATCATGTGGACTGATGAGTCCAGATTTACTCATTTACAACATGATGGATGCATCACGATTACTCATAAAACATTGAAAAACTGAAATCATATAAAAAATTGGACTCTCATGCACTGTATCCATTCTACAAGCCTCAGAAGGTAATGTTATGATTTGGGGTGGATTCTATTCGTCGGGTTTAGACTCAGCAACACTATTCAGCAATAAATTGAAATTATTTATATAAATCAAACACTACGCAGATTAAATTAAACAACAATATCAATCAACGTTTATTGGCGTAGTGATACCAACGCCGATGGTATGGCGTGATTAGATGGTGAAACCTTCGAAAGAAAATAAACATTTCTGCCTTCGGTGGGACCTGAACCCACGACCTTCCACTTGCCGGGCGGATAATCACGCCATACCATCGGTGTTGGTATCACTACGCCAATAAACGTTGATTGACATTGTTGTTTGATTTAATCTGCGTAGTGTTCGATTTATATAAAATAAATACATATGCTGCAACGTGCATTTCGATCAATTTAATACCAGTCTCTTTGCAATTTGGTTTAAATAGTAGTCCATGTACTACACCATTCTGCGAAATAACCGGCTTCAGTATTATATACGTTCGTAAGAGATTATATATTGTCGTTCGTAGCTCAGTGGGTAGAGCCTCCGCCCGGCAAGTGGAAGGTCGTGGGTTCAGGTCCCACCGAACGCAGAAATATTTATTTTCTTTCGAACGTTTCACCATCTAATCACGCCATAACATCGGCGCTGGTATCACTACGCCAATAAACGTTGATTGATATTGTTGTTTAATTTAATCTGCGTAGTGTTCGATTTATATAAATAATTTCAATTTATTGCTGAATAGTGTTGCTGAGTCTAAACCCGACGAATAGAATCCACCCCAAATCATAACATTACCTTCTGAGGCTTGTGGAATGGATACAGTGAATGAGAGTCCAATGTTTTATATGATTTCAGCTTTTCAATGTTTTATGGGTAATCGTGATGCACCATCATGTTGTAAATGAATAAATCTGGACTCATCAGTCCACATGATTTTCTCCCATTGTCTAGAAGTGCAATATTAATGTTCGTTGGTAAATTGCAGTCTTTTTTCGATTATTCTTATTAACAAGTAGTTTTGGGTTTTTGCAATATAACAGTTTAATTCCCGTTCTTTGAGTTCTCGTCTCATCCTGTGAGTGAAAATGGTCGTGTTTCCGCCATTAAACATAGTTATGAGTTCTAGGATCGAGTTTTTGCGATTCAGTTTCACAAAACGTTTTAATGATCTTCCGTCACGATTATTAAGGACTGTTTTTGGACCACATATTTTTTACGAAGTTGATAGTTCACCACCATCTTTCCAAGAGTTAACGATGTTCCGGACAGTTCGTATTCCATTACAAGTGATTTCAGTAATATGTTTTTAGGTTTGATGCCTTTGACGCAGGCCAATAAGTTGATCCTGTTTGAACTCTGTGACGTCTTTGTCTTTCCTTTTATCGATTTTTATGGTTGACGAGCAAGTTTTCTGAAGTGAGCAAAACTTTTTTGTCATGAAATATACTTATATTTTTATACTCTTAAAATGTTTCGGCATGAATTCCAATAAAACTTACTAACAGCATAATAAAAAATTCTAATGCAACTCTTTTCAAGAACTAGCTGCCACTTTATCAATTAAAGTGTTAACGAAGCACGAATATCTGCATTATATAACCCACTTCGGTTGCTAAAAACAGTGTAGTTGAAGAAATTGCAGAAATTCCTTCTATGCCATTGGTAAGTTTTACCTCTATTTTCACCCTTTTTCTTTTTAATTTCACTACTTTCTCTCTTTATTTTATATCTACTATCTCTTTTCCTTACTTCTTTAACCTTTTCTAATTTATTCTCCAACTGTCCTCACTTCAAAATTCTCTCATTCTTCTACTTTTCTGACTTCTCCTATTTTCTTTCCTTTAATGGTCTTGTTTTCATGTTATTCTGAATCAACCTTGACTCAGTATAAAGAAAGTAAAATTAGTTAAAGCAAAACTTATTTAAAGGTCGTATTTTAATTCCATTGTTAACTGCATTGCATTTATTTTGAAGTACATTTATTCTAAACCATTGATTAAAACAAATAAAAATATCAAGGCAATCTTTTTCACAACTAACGTCAAAATAAGTGCAATAATGATCAGAAATGCCGGTGTCGGCAAGCAGTGCTCTTTAAAAATATCTTAGAGTGCGTAGTTTTCATGGCACTAGTACCATATTGGTTGTGAATTGTTAATTACTTATATACACGTATTACAAAGAGGCACGTTAAGTTTCGTTGTTGTCGGATAATTTTTTCCCAGGTACGGTTTTTTTTAATAACAGTGTGTGTTGACAACGTAGACTGATAATTTATTCTTCTATTTAAAGTATTATGAGACGAGTTTTATTCTGAACCACTTCTATATATTTATAAATATAATGGGGTGCAACATTACTTTAGTTAAGAAATTATGTTGTTAGAAGTTTTAATAATTGTTTAATAATTGAAAAAGTATGCACTTTTGTACTGTTGATATAACATTAAATTAGTCAGTAGCTTGTATTCTTATGTACGTTTGTACTAATGTACCTGTTTTTTATATTAACCCAGCTGCAGAAAGAAATTCAATTCCTCGACCAGAGAAATCCCTTCAGCTTTCCGTGTATTTGAAAAATTATTTTCACATTATCTTTTATCTGGATAATCATTTATTTGTTACTTGTCATATTACTTGGTTTTATGTTCTTGCTGTCAACTATAAAAATCATGAGCTTATCATATCACTTTTCGAAATTTTTTCTCATGGTTCTGTCGTTAGCAAATGAGCTAAACTCTTTCTTTGCTAGTGCTGATTTTATATTTTGGCTTATTCCTTTGCCTTTTATTGTATGTCTGTTTAATGGGTAATTTTTGTGGTTTCAAATTCATAAAATATCTACAAAAATGTATGAAATCGCACTAACTCCAACTTCGTGCTAACCCAATTTTTACAATTTTAAGAGAAATATATACTACAGAGGATAATAGCATTATAAACTATGTTTCATATTTATTGAGTCTATTTCCTTATATTTATTTGTCAGGCTCAATGGTATGCTATTTTTTATTTTTTACAGCTGAAATAGTTATCCCCTATCTTATAAATAATCATCTCTGTATCTATCTAAATAAACCGATATTTCCCAAGTAATTTAGCTTATACACTGGTGTCATAAGGATATGACCACTTTACAAATATGGAAAAATCAACTAACAGCAGCACAAATTTTACGAAATAATTAAAAGAAACAACATTTTTACACCTAATAATCTGTATAGTCGCCTAAGTACTTAATGATATGAAACACACGATCAGGCATGAAATGTAGGGACTTTTGAAGGGCGCTACTGTCTCATTTGTGCCGTTCTAAAGAAATTCTGGTTCGCAAATCAGAAAGAGAAAGAGAAAGGTAATGTTTCCTATTTTTATAAAGAACTCGTATTAGTAGGCACCAGACATTCTCCACTGAAATTGCGATTGACGTGATACACTGCGCAAAAATATTAGATAAATAAAACACAATACTGTTGCTATAGGCGGTCGCACGGGCGGTGCTTTAGCCCCGTCTAATCATCGTGGAAGGGCGCCGAAGGCGCTTCTCAAAGTTGTTCATCAGAAATCATACCTTCGCAATTTTTTTACGTTTGCAAAAAAATTTGAAATATGTACACTGTAAAATGAAATAAAATTAAAAAAATTAATTATAAAATGAGTAATACAAATTATTTTTGACACAGTGGCGTACTGATAACCCACGAAAGGATAGGGGGGCTTTTGTATTCGTTTATTTTCCCTAAAATTTGTAAGTAAAATAACAATAATAATGTTGTGTTTTTTAGTTTTTAGTTAATAAGGATTTTTTTTAATCTTTAGGTAAAAAATAAAATAAAATGAACGGTTTCCAACTGTGGCAAATTCGTTACGCTTATTTACTTTTGCTGTTTTCATTTTCTTTAAAACTTAACTCAACATCCGAAAACTTTAACCCTTTCAGACCTGAAGTCAATCCTCAAAGCAAAAAAAGTTTTGTTTTTTTTTTCAATTAATTACAACACTTAGAGTGTAAATATGTCATAAATGAGACTTTTTCAATATTCACTACCATGGCTGCCAAAAAAAGGAACCCACACAATTGTGTGGGTGAGGACTTTATTCACTAAGATGTAAGTAATAAAGGAATTACAAATTAAAAACCGGACCCACACAATTGTGCGTATATGGCCTGAAAGGGATAAAACCTAGACGAGCTTTGAAGTTATAGCATAAGTTTTGGGCCAGAACCTTGCCTCATCAAACAGTGACTAATAGGCATGTGTTCTGTTTAAAATACTGAAATGCGTCGCCGGTTACTTTCTTATAGAAGACACAACACCAGTGGTGTAGGCAGAAAGTTCATAAGGGGGTTATAGGCTTAATGGGAGGGGTTACAGAGCTACAACTCATATATTCCTATGTTAAATATACAAAATTTCATTGCAACGGGGTTACATTACAACCCCCCAAAACACGCCCCTGGCTACGCCTATGCACCACACAAGAAACGATAAAAGGTTTTGAAATGTAGCAACAAGCGTTTCGGTATAATGTGTTGCGTATAAACATCCTTTGATTCATGCCAGCCGCCGCCCTATCGCCTTCCTTTCCATCTCCTTTACTGATATTTAGCGTTCGAGAACCGATTCTATAAATGTTTTAGTAAATCCCTTTACATAACTCATTCCCCTTTTTCATTTTGTTGAATGCACGTGAAAAAGCTATGTGTTCTTTTACAAACTGCACTCTGAAAAGTTCTTCTCAACAGAAAAATAAACTTTTCATAGATCACATGAAAACCTTCACATTCCTTTGAGGACATGAGAAAATCTTTTCGGATCACACACAGAGTTAGAAGCTAGTGGATACGGAAAGTCTTGAAACGTTATTCGTGATGCCGCCAATTTTTATAAAAGTGTAAAAAGTTGTGTCTATAACATAGTTATAAATATTAATTTATTATTATATGGACTGAGAGGAGATAAACATTTTTATTCTGCAGATTCAAGTTATTTTCATAGACTGAAAATCCACTGTGCAATCGTTATAAATATGTCGTCCTCAAGGAAAAAAATCGTACATCAGTGGGGCCGAAAAAAAAGATAAAGGAAAGAGAGAAAAGATATGGCTCAAAAATTGCTAAAAGTATTTTCTTATTTTCCAACTGAAACTCCAGAAAACCAAGTTGCTATGACAATCAATGTGCATAGAGCAGCAAATAATTCAAGAGTGTTCTGAAACTACAGATAAAAACCTTGCAACTGAAACAAATATTTCAAAAGTATCAGTTGAAAAAGAAAGTATATTTCTCTTAAATATGAGCTATCCTTCTAACCGTTGACCAGTGGCGTACGGATAAGCCCCGCAACGACCGCAAAGCGGGGGTGGGGCAGGGAAAAGGGGGCCCCTTTTATCTTCTTTTATTTTTCATAAAATTTATAATTAAAAAAATAATATCGTAGTCTTTAGTTATTAAGTATTTTTTTAATCTTTAGATAAAATATAAAATAAAATGACCGGAATTTCTAACGGAAATTCCAACTGTAGTAAACTCATTACTTTAGCTGTTTTCATTGCCATAAAAACTGAACTGAACATCCGAAAATTATAAAATCTAGACATGTTTTGAAGCTATAATACAGTGCGCAAAAAAGTATAAGGACAAGCGAAAACCCGCCAAATCTAGAAATCTTTTAGACGGAAACGTATGCAAATTTCTTAGGGAAAAACATGATAAAATTAAGTTATTTTTCATGTAAATTAGTTAAACTTTCCAAAAATAGATAGGTATAAATTTATTTTGTGAATTTTAAACCCATATGATCTTGGGAAAAAGTATAAGGACAGTTGATTTTTCATCTAAAATTATAGTAAAATTTCATATTTGAAAGCATAAAAAGACCATTTCAAATATAAAGACTGGGTTTCTAAACAAAATTCACACTTGCCTCATTTCTGCACCATTTTTGTACGATGCCAAAAGGAACTCACTTTCCGACCTTAAAAAAGGGAAAATTTTTGCTTTTAAAGAATCTGGATTGAGTGGCCATGTAATTTCGGAAAAAATTAAAAGATCTAAAAGTGTAGTTTATAATTTTCTAAAAGAATTTGAAATGTATGGAATGAATAAACTAACAGGAAGACCAGAAATTCTAATGCATCGACAGAAAAGAATAGTTGTAAGAAAAGCTTGCGAGAAAAAAGAAACTGCAAATAACGTTAGAAGAAATTTGGACTTACCATGTTCCACACGAACAGTTCAAAATGTTTTGAATAAACATCCGAATATTTGGTATGGAAAGTTAATGTTACGTTCGCCTTGTACAAAGCAACGTAAGGAAAGAAGACTGGGCTTTGCCAAAATACATTTCTCTCGGTCGAAAATGGAATGATGTAATCTTTTCGGTTGCTTGCTTGCTTGCTTTTTGGTTTTACGGCTCAAAGACTACAGTGGTCATGCTGCGCCGGGACCTACTGTTTTCCGAGGAATCCGAACCTCTTAAGGCCTAGGGAACCAAACCCCGGACTACAGTGAGCAGTGCGATCTTTATGAGATCTCTGAGTAAGCGTTCTTTTTGCACTGCTGGGAGTCGAACCCGGATTAGCCGCGCAATAGGAGAACGCGTTACCACACTGCGCCACCGCAGGGCAATCTTTTCGGACGAAAAAAAAATTCAACCTCGATGGGCCAGATAGTTTTCGTTATTTTTGGTATAATCTGTGTAAAACCAAAGAAGTTTTTTCCAAACGTCAATACGGTGGGGACATAGTAATGATTTGGGGCGCTTTTGCAGCAAACGGAACCACTCCAATAGTCTTTATCAACTACAAAATGAACTCTGACAAATATGTTGATATGTTAGGTGAAAATTTGTTACCTGAGGCCCCACTAATGACTTCAGGTGACTATTTTTTCCAACAGGATAACGCTGCCATACGCGTTTCTAAGAGTGCAAAACTCTTGTTTGAAGCCAATTCAGTAAATTTACTTGATTGGCTGGCGAGGAGTCAAGGTCTGAATCCTGTAGAAAATTTATTTGGCCTTCTAGCCTGAGAAGTTTATAGAAATGGCACACAATATCAGTGTAAACCGGATCTTGTGTTAGCCATTAAATAAGCTTGGAATAACATTACCATAGACACTTTAAAAGAATTTTCAGCATCGATGACTTCCCAGCTTATTCAAGTAATTGAAAACAAAGATTGTTTTCTTGATTATTAAGAGAAATCATATGTAATTTAGAATATGTCCTTATACTTTTTCTATATTTCTTTCGTGATAATTTTTATGAGGTCAACTTTTGTAAGTTTCATATTTGTTGTTTTATGTTTTGTAGATGTTATTGTAAAATGTGATATTATAGCTCATAAATATCAAAAAGTTCATTTTGATAAAATGAAAATAAAGTATATTTCATTCAATTATATGTTGTCCTTATACTTTTTTCGCGCACTATACACGCTTTGCGCCAGAACCCTACCTCATGAAACGGTGACTAATAGACATGTGTTCTGTTTAAAATATTGGAATGCGTCGCTGGTAAATTTCTTATAGAAGGCACACCACCATTATATATAAATAAATTATATTTATGTATATATATTGTTTTTTTCATATAATCGTATACAAATTAATTTTCGTAAAAGGGGCCCCAAAAAATTATCGGAGGGTGGCCCCGAGATTTTTCATTAGTTATGCCACTGCCGTTGACATTATCCCCTTGATATAAATGACAATATTTTGAAAAAAAAAATTAATTTTGGACCTTGTAAACCAAAAGGTCCTTTTCCATACGACGAAAAAACAGGTGCTTCTCGGATATATACTGTTACAAGAAAACCACTGATCAACAACCCATTTATCGTTTTTCGTTATGCTATTCTCCGAAACTGAATAGTGCTTATTATAAGCCTTGTTGGCTTTTTGCCGATAGAGAATCCATTTATTATAATCCAGCTTTGACTAAAGGCATAAACGATTGGCAAGAATTATCAAAATAGGCTAAACAGCACGAACTTTCATGTTTCTATTTGCGAGCATGTGTTACGTACGCTTCCTGGAAAAAAGAGACTCTACTGTCGTTATAATGTTAGACGTGGATTTAAGGAAAGAGATTTTAAAAGGGATTATTGAAGTTACCCTTACCTTAGCTTCATCAGACGTAACTTTTAAAGGACACTCGAAAATCGACCATATTTTTGTTTTTCGGCTATAACTTCTGAACAAATCATGATAGCGTAATTTCGTAAATGTACAAAATTTCGCAGCCTATCCACTGGTGTAAAAAAATCGTTTAAGAAATATGATGAATTATAAAATTCAATTTTCATATTTTTCCACAGGGGGAGTAGCGCGTAAGGGCGACACTTTTCTTGTGTGCACAACAGCCATGCCGGGGAAGTAACACGTAATGGGCGACACTTCTCTTGCATGCATGGCTGTACGCAGGGGAAGTGTCCTGTAGGGGCAACTTCAGGTATATTTTCAGCAGGAATAGGGAACCCCTTTCACAGACGAAAAGCAAATGATGTGATTATATGCATAAAAAAAAAGAACTGTCAGTGACTCTAGTTATCCCCTAAATATGAAGTTATTAAGCCAATTGCTTCTGGAGATATAAATATTTACTTTCAGGGAGATTTTCGTGGGTCACGCTATATCATGCGCTACAATTCGCCATTTATATGAACTGTATGGTCTCTAATTATGAAACTTATGGTATAAAACTATTGTACGTTCTGTCCTTTGATCCATAAAACTTAAAAATATGTAGATATGGTAAATGTGTTTCTCTAACAGGTCATTGCGTATTAACTTTTAATTACTCTGCATCTGTTTCAATTTCCTTTGTCTTCCTATTTTGGAGTATTTTACAATTTCGTAATTAGAGACAACATAGCTCATATACACGGCGAATTATAGTGCATGATATAGAGTG
>QLNU02015360.1:66371810-66386609 GCA_006491805.2 Dysdera silvatica
TAAATTCGCGATTTATAGAACATTTGTAATGAATTAGAAAATTCTGAAACTGGGTGTCTACTTTTTTTATCACCCCTGATTAGATTTAAGTATATATTTTTGAGATTGAAAAGAATGTTAACAGATGATATAAATATTCTTTTGACTTACAAAAATGTAAACATCATGCATTTATAAATAGAAAGCAACGTTAGAAGAGTAAAGTAAAATTAAAAAGTTGGTTTCGACGTATGTTTCCGATGGATTTGGCCATTTTTTCTTAGAAATTCGGCCAAGTCCGTCTAAAAGTACGTTCAAACCAAATATTTTTAATTTGTTTTACGCTTACAAAGTTGACACATTTATACTCACTTCTATTTATAAATATAATGTGAATATTGCTAGGTAAAATTATCTCGCATAGTATGCATTTTTTTATGCTAAAAATTCTTTGAAGAACGGACATGCATGAATTGAAAGATGCAAAAAAAAAAAACAACGTCAACGTAAACATTAAGACATAACGTGCGAGATAGTATTTTAATTAAAAATTGTGTTTAACTATTTTGGTCAGGTATTCTAAACATCATGTTTATAAAAAGCAAGATGTGGAAAGAATTCAAGGAAAACTGTTTACTCAGAGGCTGGAGAATACAATTGCAATTTGATGTCACAAAGACATACAAGATTAAAACACGGTATGGTACAAAATAAGGCACAAAGCTTTGTATTTCACTTAAACTTTTGGTAAACCTCATTTTAATTGCTTTGCGATTTCTTTCAAAAGTTTCTTATTCAATAATACAATAGATACGACTTTGTTTACCGTACTTTTTTTACTTTACTTGCATCTGATCAAGAATTTTGTTTTGTGAAAAAATAGGGCTTATTTCACAATTCCATCTCCAGGGATTACACCATGGCAACTGTAGAGTGCAGCGTACTTCTGAATTTAATTATTGTGTTGAAGAGAGGAAAAAGACAGAAAAACACAACTAGTAAAAAATATTTCCATTTGATGTAAACACAGATATTTGGTGTTAAATCGAATCAGCTATTTATGTTACGCAAACAAGAAACGTTTGTTGGTAATAAAGAAAATGTTATGAGTAAAAGTACAGATCGAAATTTAACTCATTCGGGATATTCATGATTGTTAGTATAGTGTTAACTATTAGAATTGAATATTTCTATGCTAAAGACAATTAGTTTAATATAAATAACTCAACAGCTGTTCACAGCATGCAGTCATACAGCATATGCCATTTATAAGTCGAAATCAACTTTATAAGCATAAAGTTAAAAAGTTGAATTTGACATACGTTTCACACGGGCTTGGCCGTCTTCCGTTTAGAATGAATTAATTATTGACGAAAGACGGCCAAGTCCGTTTGGAACGTACATCAAAACCAGATTTCTAATTTCACTTTATGCTTATAACGTCGTAACTTCTACTTATAAATCGAATCTGCGAGTGTTACGTCAAATTATTTTGCAAAATATACCACGTGCTGAATAAAATAATTATTGTTATTAGCGAAAATATTACTGAAAAGGATAAAGTTGTGAACGCGTTTGTTGTTAACTAAAGATAGTCTTATTTCTAAGGTATTTAATACCATTTAAATTTTCTACATAGATCAGAAATTGTTACTTTTCGATTTTTCACATTCAATCATACCCTTAGATTTTATCACGCGGTACTGTAGAATTATTTCTTATATTATCTACTTGTATTTATATTATACTCATATTAATTATTCTCGTATTCCGAGAACAACCAATTTTTGTACTAAATATATGAGTTTCAACAGATTTATTTTAAACTTCATTAATAAACTACATAATAGACTATAAATTACATATGAAATGTTTTACGAAATTTATATTATAAAATAAATCTATTTAAAATAGTATTACCCTTTTCAGGGTTGATACAATTGCCAAATAGTCAACGCACAAAGCCACCAGTGCATGTTTTTTGTAATTATTTTTTGCGAGGAATTGAAATGGATAATATGGTTGACAACCTTGTTTTTTAGCCCAACTTTGAGCTTTTATGTATGGAAGAAAAGAGACACGTTACGTTTGGAAGAAAAGAGATGCCTTATGTATGGAAGAAAAAGTTTTTCTTCTATACATAAAAGCTTTAGTCTGAGTTAAAAAACGTGGGTGTCAAAAATATTACCCTAACTAAATCTATCTTTAAATATTAAAACCGAGTTCTTTGAATTGCAGTATCCTTTAAGGAATAGTTTAATTTTTATAAAACTACTTGTTACTGCATAATATCGGGATAAGCGTAGAATGCAAACTTTATGTATTTGTAAAATGCATATTTGATTTAAGTTTACATTAAGCGTATTTTTAATATTAAGGCTTTTGTTGTTTATTTAAAAAATTAATTGTCAGTTCATGTATTTTGCGGATTAATCTGTTTATACTGTATGAAAATGCTGTAACACCACGAAATACTGCATATGCGTGTATTTATACTGATATACTACATTTCAATTTGAAAATGTTTTAAAGTAAAAATCTAATTGAAGGAATGTGTGAGTGTGTGTGTGTGTCTGTGTATTATTATTATAAAATTCTTTATATCATATGATAATATGCACTTGATTAGTATATTTTAATGGCTTCGTATTTAAGACCACATGATCACAAGACATGTAAATGAAAACAAAAGACAGTTTATTATTTATAGTGGATCTCTTTGTTTTATCGCATGATGAATTTCTTTAAGTTAAAACTGACGATTTGTAAAGAACTGAGATGGGAAAGAGTTTATCATGAGCAGACCATTTTGTAAGGTCATTTAATCTATGATTTCTGAGGCATTAAAAGGTTCTTAGACTACACTGTAGCGATAATTGAAGAACTTTTAACGATTGAATGCACTTTCATGTCATATTAATCACAGTACTATGTTTTGCCCTGTAGTTTTTAAAATGTTTTATTTATAACACAAACGTTTAGGAGGAAATAAAAATAATAAAGAGATTTATAAACGTAATGAGAATACATAATGCATAAGTAGAGTGTTTAAATGGTTATAAATCAAACCACACAAATCCCTTATTGATATTAATATGCAATAAAACCATAATGTAATGGTAATTCAAAGTACACATGGGAAAATGAGGTGCTGTTCAAACACAAACATTTTGTAACGTTATACGTATCACTGCAAGAAAATTCGAAAAAAATTATTCGAAAAAAATTTCAAACGCGAAGGTTTAACAAAAAAAACCAGTCACGCATCCTTACAGGAATATTTATTTCGCGTCTCTTACGTTGTGTACCTAACTTTTCGAAAGTAAGCATATAATACTTTTACTGAAGACCTACTTTTCAGTTTGGACGATATTTCGAAATTGAAGATGTTTTCGTTATGTAGGATAAAAAAAAAAAAAAAAAAAATTATTTTATATAATTATAAATTAATATTTAAATCTAGGAAAACACCACTCTTGTTGTCAGTATTGGTTTTAATTAGTTTTAGGTTTGGCGGGTAGCTGTCAAGATTCTTAGTGCCATTGAGTGTTATGAGGTCATTAATAATGTATTCGAATGTGACTCGCTGTTGAAGGTAAGCTTTTTCGTAAAAATGAAGGTATAAGTTTGCCAGAATACTGGAGTAACTGGCTCCTGTGGGAATTCCGTGGGTTTGTACACAAAGCCTGCTAAACATTTTTATGATGTTTTTTTTGAGGCAAAAGGAAAGAAGGTTTTTGCAGTAGGATGCTTCCAGCCCAAAGAAATTCTGTTTTTTCAAAGTAGTGAAAAATAATTTCGGAACATCATAAAATGTCAATGAAATTGAAAATTTTCAAAGTCGTAGTATTCAATGCTACATAATTTAATTATTTTGAGCGAGCGAGACTTTTGCTCTCCCCAGATTGAATGAGGAAAATGTCTAATTAGCATGATGTATAAAAGAAAGCATTGGTTTGCTGATTTCACAATAATTTGATGAGAATTTCTTTTGCGCCATTATGGACAGACAGACGCTCTATACACAGAACAACTTTTACGATGTATAAACAATTGGTCTTGTTTAAGCACGAAAGGGCGTTAACCAACTTCCGTTGGAGAACGTTAAGGAAGGATGTAAATACTCACAGCCTGCTAATAATTATACAGTCTCCCCTTGCTATTCGCGGATTTGGTATTCACGGTTATTATTTTTTTTTTTCAATTTTCAAGAAATAAAGCTTTTAGCAAAATTAGAAATTTTTAGGTGAAAACATTAACGTATACTTATACATACTATTACGTATAGGCCTACTGTATAGGGTACTAAAATTAAACAGATAAAGATATACACATACTCGAATATTTCGGGTATTGTTACTGCGTACTACTATATGTGGTTTTTGAACTTTCATTAGTCTGTACAAGAACAAATAGTATACAAAAATAACTGTAAGGAAACCGGTTTTTTTTTTTGCATTTTTCGTGAAAATATTTTAATAATGCACAGTATTCACAGTATGCAAAAAAATTGCTATGAACGTAACCCTTCTTCTCACATATAGTTTTGGTTTTGTTATTCGCGGATATTTCGAGGAACGTAACCTCCGGGAATAACGAAGGACAACTGTACCTTATTTATTACATTTTAAATTCCAAAACGGATTAGAGAGGATAGAATATAGTGAGCAATTTCGTTGGTTTCAAACTCCTCGTTATATAGGAGTCCAACTGTATCATTGTAAAAATTTCGGTAATAAAACTTCCGTTACTGAAACTAACGTTTAAAACTTACGTTTTCTAAAAACTACCGTTTTTATCATACAGTAGTGACGTCTGCTTTCAATACAGTTTTTAGCGCTGTTTTAGTATAGTTTCGAGCCATCCCTCACGCTAAATTTTGCAATCCTTTCAACCAAAAACTAACCACTTTTTATTCATATTTTTACAGCGTTTTACGAATTTGTTTACCCTCTCCAACTCTTTCTCATGAGGTCCCTGTTTTAAAATTCATCACTGTGGATGAATTTATTGATTCTACAGTATCTTTATTGATTATGCACTCTCAAAAATTTTCCAAATTAGTTCTCTCCTCTTTTCATAAAATTTACATGGCAATTGCAAAAATAAAAAACAAAACATTTTTTGTTATATCTTTGCAATTTTGTGCGCGCGCGCACACACACACACACACATATATATATATATATACATGGGCACTCAAATGGGGGGCAGAGGGGGGCTCGTGCTCCCACCTAGCCGTTTAAAAATTTTATTTGCCCGAACCTGCTAAACAGGTTTAAACTATAAAATGTTCATAACAAGAACTCTGGTTGCACAAAACACCATAATAATACAAAATACCGTATGCCATAAATGGTATGAAACTTAATAAAGATAGGTTGACTATTGCTACCTGTAGTAATGCTAATGGCAGTCACAAATTGCCATTGTTTGTAATACGGAAATCCAAGAATATTTAAAAATATAAATGCGTCATCACTACCAGTGCATCATCGAAAGCAAAAACCAGCATGGATGGATTGCAAACATTTTAAAGAATGGTTTTTTTTTTTGACCACTTCGTTCCCGCAGTTGAAAAAAAAAACAAATTAAAAAAACTGCCTCTACGTGCCATACTGTTATTGGATAATGCATCATCTCATCCATCTGAAGAGGAACTAGTAAAGGGAGAAATAAAAGATGTATTTCTTCCTGCTAATGTAACTTCTCTACCAACCCATAAACCAGGAGGCGATTGAGTGATTAAAAAAGAAGATATCGTCGAAAATATATTGGACCTACTCTAGAAAATACAGAAAAAATGTAGCGGCCTGTTTGAGGCGATGAAAGCTCATAATATTAAGGATGTTATTTACACAATTGCTGAGACTTAGGAAGAGATGAAACATCAACACTACAAAAATCTTGGCGTAAATTTTGACCGAAAATGGTTGTCGAAAGTGATCAAAATGAAATTCAAGGTGAACACACACCAGCAATTGTCAGTGACGTACAAGCTTTACATCCTGATGTTTAGCTCAGTGACGTGAGTGGATCAATCAAGCTGATGCTGACTGCACTATGGAAGAGGAATTAAATGGCGACTAAATCATTGCTGCTGTAATCAAGACGACAGCGAGAAAGAAGACTGTGAGAGCTATGAGCCTACTTGCTGAGTATGGCATGCAGATGCTAAGAGGGTATTCGACACAGCTCTTCAATACATACAACCCCTGGACAAAAGTATGGAATACTTGTATTTTTTATTTAATATTATAAAAGAGGACCTGTTTGAACCTCGTTTTGGTTGGCTATTTGCAATAAAACAAACTGCATTATAGGTGTAGATTAATTAGATATAAATTAAGACACACTGCATACACTAAATCTACTTTCAAAAGGCTTATTTAATCAAAAGTTGCATCAAAATTCCAGAAGCTGTGCAGGGACAAAAGTATGGAATACATTAAATCTTGGATCAAAAGTGTGGAATACATTAAATCTTGGATCAAAAGTATGGAATACATTAAACCTTTGATCAAATGTATGGACTACGTTAAACCTTTGGTCAAAAGTATGGAATACATTAAACCTTTGGTCAAAAGTATGGAAGACATTAAACCCTTGGTCAAAAGTATGGAAGACATTAAACCTTTGATCAAATGTATGGACTACATTAAACCTTTGGTCAAAAGTATGGAAGACATTAAACCTTTGGTCAAAAGTAAGGAATACATTAAACCTTTGGTCAAAAGCATGGAATACATTAAACCTTTGGTCAAAAGTATGGAATAAAAGAAGAAAACTACAAAACTAACCACTTCATTGTGATTTTACCCCTCAAATTGTATGGTGACGTCATTCATCGGAATAACGTGTTTACGGATATGTAAATTATAGCTACGTAAATCAACACCAGCGCTACTATACTTTCAGTACAGTGGCACCTACGAGAGAATTAACGCAAGCTACGAGAGTTCTGATTATTGAAAAGTTTAATAAGGGAGAAACGAAAAAAAAATTGCTATTAGCCTTAATTATTCCCAAGAAACTGTTTTTAAGATTATAGTAACGTTTAAAGCAACTGGAGGTATTAAAAACTGAGTTAAAAGTGGACGGCCAAGAAAAACGACAGACCAGACGATAGAAATTTGATAAAGACTGTCGAAAAACAGAGATTTTCTTTATCAAGAGGGATCAATTCAGCTTAGAAGAATAAAGGAGCGGATGTTTCTGATAATACAGCAAAGAGGAGACTAAAAGAAAAAGGTTACGGGTCTCGTAATCTTCATACATAATTATCTCCATACCCTTACACGTTTACAGGCAGAGTAATTAAAATTTTTAACAAAATTGTCTTTGAGGTTTAACGAAATTTCCAAAAGGCATCGTGATTTGAGGCTCAATAACAGCGAAAAGTGCAGGCAAGATGGCTATCCTAAAAGGAAATGTAAACTCTGATGCATATTTATATATTTTGGACTATTTTGTGATGAAAACTGCCAAAGAACACTTTGGTGATGATGACTACACTTACCAATATGGCAACGCATCATGTCATTGGGCCAAAATAAAGTTCATTATTCACAAAAGCGTATTACATGTTTAGACTGGCCTACCAATAGTCGTGACATCAATCCGATAGGAAATATTTGGTTCACACTAAAAACAAAGTAAGCAAGAAGAAACCAACGACCATTGATGAATTAAAGGCTGTTGTGCAAGAAAGTTGCAGGAAAATTGATCCCTGAAAATGCGAAAGGCTTGTTTCATCATTACCAAGGAGAATTGTGGACGTCATTAAAGCAAAAGGAGGGTCTAAGAAGTACCGAGTGCCATTATTCCATTCTTTTGACTCAAGGTTTAATCTATTCCATACCTTCGTCCCTGCACAGCTTCTGGAATTTCGATGTAACTTTTGATTAAATAAACTTTTGAAAATGAAATGTAGCGTAATTTGTATTTAATTAATCCATGCTTACAATGCATGTCCAGGGATTGTAGAACAAAACTCCCTTTATTCACCAACGGATATTTTGTGGATACGAAAATGGAGGAACATCGCAGCAAAATCAAGATCGTCATCTGCTAAGCGCAAGAACATTACAGATTTTTTTCGTCCTACTTAAACACTAAAGGAACAGTAGAAGTATATATATTACTATACTACCTATTGACTTCAATATTTCTTGATAAATGTTATTTCCTATTTACACTGTCAAACTTACAATGTGTCAACATAATGCTGTTAAGTAATAGAACGGTGGGCATAATACTTTTAATTGAAAATTATACGTAGTATACATTTTTTTCTAATTGTATGGCATTTTAACGTAAATGAAGTGTTCCTCTGATAATCCGACCTGTTTTGCGTTCCGACCATACTCCCGGTCCCATAGGTGACGGATTAGCGGGGTTCTACTGTACTTTCAAAAGTTTTACAGTCACATTTTAAAATAAGGTACTTTTTAGCTCATTACTAATTGTCAAGCAGTATCAATTATTTTTGTAGCGTTTTGGTATCTTGTACATTCACTAAAATTCTCGATAGCTTTGAGAAGGAGGTAATAATTTTTCTCAGCCTTCCTCCCTAGAAGTACTCGTATGAGAGCCCATGTGTGTGTATGTGTATATACGTATATATATATATATATAGTGCAAAATAACAAATGCATATATAAGATGAATAGTGCATGTAAAAAATGAATAAAATAAAAAAAATATAATAAAAAATAGGTCGAGTTAGATGAACAAGGTTGAATAGAATTAAGGTAAGAGAAAAGATTAATAGAAAATACAATATTCAAACATAGACATATATATATATACAAATATAAACATACAAATATATACACATATACATATACAGGGTGTATACAAAATGGCGGAAAAAGTTCACTACACGATTCCTTGTGAAAAAAGGAATAAAAATTGTCCAGTGTAATTTTTGCTTAAAATCAATATTTAATAAGATAATTAAGGCCAAAGATGAACGAATCACGCCCCAGACACGCCCATCGTTAGAAAAGCAAACCAAAGAAATTCTTGGAGAGGCACGGCTAAGCACAAATGATCTTATTCGTTAACTTCAAACCTGAAAATTTAGTTGCGTGTCCAAATACGTCATTGGAATTCCGAAGTATGGCAATCTAGTGAAGGTTTTTTCATCACCAAAGAAAGCCAATGGAATACCAATCTTTTTCTAAATCTGGTAACTTTATAAAAAATGTATCTTTTGGCATAGGGAGCATTCAAGTATTACGTAAGCACCTCCAGGGAAGTGGCTTTTGTACTTATTTCTGTTAGCCAATTTTAATTCTTGCTTACCAATGGGGGTGGTGTTGAAAATGGCCAAAATATTGCTTACGTAATACCTGAACGCCCCCCATAGCCGCTATCATGGGGTGTGGGTGGGGAGTAATTTCTTTATGAAAAATGAGCAAAAGTACGGCAATAAGGAAGGGGAATAGCCATTTTGAAGCCATCTGCCCCTTTTCCCGGCATTTAATCCTGTTGTTTTTGTATTCGCATATCATATGACAGCAGTGGCGTACTGATTACCTCTGCAGTAAGGAAAGCCCGAGAGGAAAAGGACCCAGTTCGTCATTGTTCATTTTCCACAAAACTTATAGTAAGTACTTTGAGAAAAAAAAAAATATCTATTATTTTACAATTAATGAGGCAAAAATTAATCATATGAAATTTTCTTTAAAAAATGAAATAGCGATCATCAGTTTCCAAATGGAAGGAAATAGCCTATGGCAAACTCAGAAGCAGCATGAGTGGGGGGGTGTCATTAATATCAACTTGGTACCGCCATGGTACTGAAACTTAGTAAACCAAATGACTTTCAATTTTAGTTTTGTTTAAAATATCGGAAAATGTGCACGTCGCGGACAGTGGCGGATTATGTATTTCAAGGGCAGAGGCGCGGGTCTAGAGTTCACTTTACTATACCGTTGTTAGCAAATATATTGCAAGCCTGCCAGACGGGCACAGGACGGAATGTCCCTGGGACACGACTGCTTATAAAATAAGAGAAAAATACTATTAATTTTAATATTTTCCCCACAAGGAAGAAGAAAAAAGGTTGAACCTAGTGGCAAACTGCACAATTCGATCCGTATACTTCCCGTCAGTGGTATGAGTGGTTTTGCACGAGAAATCGCCAAATCTAGTGTCTGCTATTAATTATGACGTAAATGAACTAACTTTTGGGTGGAGTTCCAACCCTTTGCATTTCAAGTAACACGTGACCTAAGCAAGTTTTTAAAAACCAGTGAAATCTTAGCTTCTCATCTTTCTTCGTAGAAGGGCCGTACATGCGCAAACGCATGTGTCGTTGTATTAAAGCGATGTTAAATGGGTTGGCTTTGCCTTGTTATTGGTTTAACTATGATTTGAAATAACTTATTAAATATTGATTTTAAGCAAAAATTGTACTGGACATTTTTTATTCCTTTTTTCACAAGGAATCGTGTAGTGAACTTCTTTTCCGCCATTTTGTATACACCCTGTATAAATACGACGTAATATAAGCATGAAGGTTCAGAAATATCGTCAGGGGCCTTTTCTAGGATTACATGTTTGGCGCCTTTACTGAAGGTACAGTATGTAACAAAATGCAAGTAAATCAGATAAGCCAGATGTATTCAGCGAGATCCCAAGGCCCAAAGGCGCCAAAAAACAGAACGTACAAATCCAAATAATATTACAATATACACAATAATATATACAATATAGGCACATTAAACGTAAAATCAATAAAATAGAAAATCATACGTAGATACGTAGATACTTGGGTATCTCGCTAAATGCATTTGGCTTATCTGATTTACTTGTATTTTGCAACATACTTCCAGAAAAGGCGCCAAGCATGTAGTCCTAGAAAAGGTCCCAGACGACAGTTCTGGGGCTGCATGCTTATATTGTCGTATTTATATGTGTGTGTGTGTATATATATTTGCATGTTTATATTTATATATCTTTGAATATTGTATTTTATATTAATCTTTTCTCTTACCTTAATTCTATTCAACCTTATTTATCTTACTCGCCCTATTTTTTTTTGTTTTTTTTTACATGCACTATTCATCTTATATATGTATTTGCTATTTTTCACTATAACTTATCCATTATATAGCAGTGGCTCAATGAGCGCTAGACTTAGATAATTGCACAGTTATTTCTTCTTTATATTTTTCTTTATTATTCTTTTCTCCAATTCTAAATTTACTATATTTGAAACCTACTATGTTTTAATGAATTAGATATTTAATTTCAAAACATATATATTTTGTGCATATAGGTCAAGTTTGAGGTAACGGATGTAAGCATTCGTTGACTATAACAAGTAAATTTACAACAAAACGTTAAATATTAAAATTTATTTACTTCGTAAAAAATCGATCGATTGATGCTGGTGAGTTATAAGCTCCAGTCCAACGATGACTAATACTGGCCACTTCGAAAAAAGAGTACCACATAAACTCTATTATTTTAACTGTAACAAATATCGATGTGATGTCAAATTCTCAGAATCAATACACAAATTTATAACCATGTGATTATAATGGACGTTTACACTAGCTTACACGCCTGTGTGGTATTATTCTAGTTTTTCCCGAAGGACATCAAAATCTTTGTTAAACATTGTTCTTTTGAATCAGAACATTCGTGTCCATTGTCACTCTTTGTTAACGAGAGAGGAAATTCTCCAATGGGAGGGGAAATTTTCCTTGGTTCTTATCATTCTTTTAATTGCTTGTTGTTAGAAACGTCTCTAGTTAATGGCCGAAATTCAAACATGCTTTGTCTGTACAAAGGTTCTAGTAAAATGGATGAATCTCTCATAAAAATGGTTCCGCGTCCGAACCTGAGGGTGATTGATAAGCAGGGGTTAGAAATATATTATTGTAAGTCAGTTTTTGAGGGACAATTTTTATCTGACCGTAAAACGGTGTGACTTTATCTGAGTGGTGTTTGTTAAGCGTGGTTGTAGTGTACAAACCTAAAATAAAAAAGTCAGACTTTCAGATTAGCTTCTCTCCTTGCAATAAAAATCATTTTTTAACATTGGATATTTTTTAACATTTTATAATTTTTATTGTGAATCCTTTGTATAGTGACCAAACTAAACAAGCGTATTGAATATTTCAAAAAGTTCAAACTTCAATAATCTTTCGCCGCTGTTCATTCCCGAAAGAAAATAATAATTTTAAGTTTTTGCAACCTTTTATTATTTATCAACCTAAATCGCCTTTGGACTTAGATTTTCAAGTTCTGGATGCATGAACAGGCCTCCACAAATTCGATCGCCTAGTCACCATTAGCTTTTAGGTTTTTGCAGTTGGCTAAGTTTATGGGTTGTCTTTTTGAAGAGGGAAAACATTGTGTAAAAATTTACAGCACAATCTTCCATAACCTATAACATGGTTTCATCTTCAAGCTTCACTGATGCTTATTTTGCATGAACAACAGCTCGTAAGGCACTACCTTTTATGCAGATAAAAAAAAAACTTGCATAACAGCACTCTCTTCATTCCGTTTTCTGCGATTCAGCGCTTGTTGGGGGTGCTGTATGGCAATGACTAGTTAGTTGTACCTTAGCAATCATCAAGCAGAGCACACGACTACTACGTCTTTTACGATCATATGTATATGTAGATTTCTGAAACAATTTCTTCTCATTTTTCCGTGTTACTCAAAGTGCTGACAGTATGAATTTATTGAAATAGGATACGATGAGACAAAGCGAGTTAAACTTAAAAGCAGAATAGAATTTAAACATTTCATAATTTTTTACTATAAAATAAGTAAGGAACAGAAAAATAAAATTTTGACAAATATTTGAACCGTTGTGATAAGTACAAACGACCGTAAATAATTTTGAAGTAACCAGTATCATTTCTTACAGTCTAGCAACAGGCAAGCTATAAAAGAAGAAAAAGTAGTAAAGTGAAACATTATAATTTGATTTTCAAGAAAGGAGACAAAATGTAAATTTTATATAAAGCTTTTGAAAAGTTTAAAGTTCCGACATCACACTTTTTTTTTAAAGTAACGTTATTTAAATAAAATCAAATTAAAGATGCGAAGATATTTTATTTTTATTTTCATTGACTCTCCAAGGACGGGGACTACCCGTTTGAATTGTTTCATTATGATATTTGAATCTCCATATCAAAATATTTTCTGACTGTTTGGCAAAGAGCATAAATATACGGAAGAAGAATTATTGACCTTCTAATTTATCCACATCCCAAAGAAACTGATCTTACGGCGATTCATCATGCAACGTATGGAAGCAACAGTTTGCCGGAGGTAGATCTGAGACATTTTTAATTAACGAGCAGGTTAAAGATCAATTTCCTTCCGAAAACCCGGCGTACATTTGCTTCTTTCTATTCAGGTGGCGCGCGAAACGCTTCAACTCTTAAAAGAGCCGGGTTCCACCTGTCAATAGAGTGGAGAAACTCCTTCGAAGCAGTTGATATCTTACTTGCTCTTCGTGCATCTTTCGGCCCAGTATTGTGTGGCAAAAATTGACCATGCCTATCCTTCAAAAGTGTTGCTGTTGCCAGAACGTGAGAAGCGGAAGCTTTGCTTCTGGAATATATACCTTGGTAATATTTATTGCTCCATTTTTCTGCTATTTCATACATTTCCGTTAAATAATAATTCAATAAACAATTAATTATACGCTGTTCAGTAACTTTTCAATCAATACAGAAAATTCATATTTGTTAATTTACTAAAAATTACATTAGTAAACAATTAGACATTTGATGAAATATTGCACATGATTAATGTTTTTATACGGTATTCTTAATCTTCGTTAAAGGATAAAGCATATTGTCAGAATGAGAAATTTATTTTAGTTATATTCGAGAAAAGTGATTGATTTTGTGGAATATATATTCAATTGAACACTGCTTTTTCATGAAACGTTTTTAAATTCCATAGTATTTATATATATTAAATAATTGAAATTTACTTTTTTATGTAAAAATACAACATTTTCTAAAGAAAATAGTATATATGAATATATTAAATATTATATACGCTTAGTGTGCAATTTTTTACCTAAAACCATTATTTTCTTCATATTTTTTGCTATTATGTTAGGATATCTATTTCAAATATTGCGCTTTTTTACTAATAGCCGTATTGGAGTTAGGAATATAAATCTTGAATTAAATTTAATTTATTTTTAAATATAAAATGCTACAAAAAATTGCGAAAAGTCTCAGATATTATTTTTTTTCTTCTTCTATGTTTATTAATTTTTCTAGAGAGATGACTAAAAACAAAAAAAGTACAATTTTTTCGAAGCATAGCGGTTAGATATTAACTCTAAAAATATTAAAGCAATATACGTATATAGTCTAATAGAGGCATGTTTAAAATACAATTTACTGATAAACACCATTATTTGTCCAAAGCATATGTACTGCATGTACACATGGATTTTAAGTAAAATATTTTTTTCTCCCTGTCCCTCATTCGAGATTAGTAATAATGACTTTTTATAAAGAATAACAAATATTACGTATGAAATGTACATTAATTCTTAATTATTTTATTTTAGATTAATTGAAAGTGCAATTCATTTTTAATTTACTTTTAAATTCAAGCAAAAAAGAAACACTCTGCGTTAAGGAGATAAAAATTCGTGGTAATTTTTCAGAAAAGTGGGTTTTGATCCCAAAAACAACCGAGGGAAAAAAATTTAAATTCAGGTAAAATATTAAGTATTCTCGAATTTTATAAGTAATTGTAAATTAAATCTACCATATAATTATGTTCAAATATTTGCATTACTTAAATATATTCAAC
>QLNU02015360.1:66386709-66410271 GCA_006491805.2 Dysdera silvatica
AGAAAGATAATATCTTACAAATATTACTAAAGTTATCCATTTACGAAGATATAGATGAAAATAAGGTATACGATATATATAAATATAGACACATATTTGACAATTTCATTAATGTGTGTATTATGATTGTCATCTTGTTATTTACTGACTTATATTAAGTTTATACAGGAGAGAGAAAACTCATTGTTTTTATTTTAACACGTGTTCGGATAAACCAGTGTCTGAAAACAATAAAGACGATACAATGCTCATTTTAATCTGATACTGTACAATTTTATAAACACAGTAGGATTAAGACGAAACGCCCTGTTACTGTAATGCAGGATCAAACTTTACTTTGAAAATATAAGAAAGCTATATTTATTTTGACGAATTGCAGACAAAGTAAAGAACTCCAAACAAATTTATACAATGCATGAAATATTCCTTATTATGACACCTTAAATCATGGACATAGAACATTGCAAAATTTATAAATCAGTACTTCACACAAAGTACACTTCAACTGCGCAATTAGTACTTTGAGATTTTAAATTAAAAAAATTGTTTAATTGCAGGCCATATCCTTATAATAGAGATTATGATTCAACTTAAAAATACGTTTTACGAAAACATGAATTTTAACCCTGGGTTTATACTCAAATTCAGACGTTGATTTCGACCTTATAAAGGTCATAGCAGTTGAAATTTGACATGCATTTACTAAATTTTCAAAGCTCTTTATTTTTTGGTGTAATGAGTTTTTGAACTAAAATACGTTGACAGTCACAGAAATTGTAGAAAAACTAGAATAACATATATTGATATTATATGCTTTGTTTTGATTCTCTTATTCATTATAGATTTATTTAATGAAAGAATATAGTGATATAATTAAAGGCAGTGCAACGGTTCCTCTATATTAAAGAACCTCATTTCATTAATATGAGATTTATTAATTTAAACTTACTTCATCGAATAAACTATTTAATTAATCAATTTTCTCAATCAATAAAACTCATTAAACATCATAAAATAACAGTCTGCATCTGTTCTTCACCAAGTTTAAATACTTCATTCAATGAAAATCGATGTCTTAGTAATAGAGATTTTTGTAATGTTGGCACGTCTAGTGCTTTGATATAGATTTACAGAATACCAGATAGTGAAGAACTTTGGTTAGAAAAATTACCTCATTTTAAAGAACTGTATATTATAAAATGCTTATATATCTGGATAAATATATTATTTCTCTCTTAATTTAAAAATTAATTGGTACAGTAATAGTTTGCTTTTTGGTAGCTGCTTTTTTACTAGACTAAAGTAATCCAGATAAATCGTAAAATTTCTGTTTTTGTGTAAGTTTCGATAAACATTTGGAAAGAATAAGAAAACAGCTTCCGGAAAAATCCATAGCGTAGGCGGAAAGAGATTTTCTAATATATTGTTAGGTAAGTAGGATGTGTCACAATTTCTGAAACTTGTGGATAGAGATAAATTTCGGAAGCAGCTGCTAGACCATTTGCAGTTGCCCGGCGACATCATTTTATTCAACTACACTATGACGGGAGCGATAGAAATTTATTTATCCCTCGAACGGTCTATTTCCAAATCTAAGGTTGAAAAATTTCATCCCTAGCTTAGGAATAGCAAGAATGTACGATCTGTTTCGCGGTGAATATCGCATTCAGGTTAGATAATTATCTACTAAAATTAAACAGTATTTCTGTTGAGGGTGAACTTGCAGTTGGGGTTTAAAATTAGTTTTAGTGAAATAGTGCAGCTCTTCTAGAAAACACGAAAGTTTGCGTGGGATAGATATACTGAAAATACATGAATAGCTGACGGAGAAATCATGTTGCATAGAAAAATTTGATTTTAATAGCACAAGGGCATTTGCTTTTAAATGTAAGGTGAATTTATACTTATTAATAGGGTGAATGTTTATTTGTCCCTATATTAAATTCTCAAATATCGATACTAAATGCTGCTGTAGTGAAATTAATAAATATGTTAATGCATAGGCGATAAATGAAAGATTAAAACATTTCCAAATACTTCATTTTATCATAGGGGGAATTACAAAACCCTCCGAATTGTTTCAAAATATTTATTTATTGAAACGGGTCTGCATAAAGTTAAAGATATTTAAAAGTCATACTAAGCAATCTTAAGCACATATCGGACATTACAATGTAGGAGAGGGCTTTGCAGGGTGTCTGCGGATCTGGAAAATTTCAAAGAAGCTATTTCTGAGTGGAAAAGTTAAGAGAAAAATCGGGGAAATTGGAAATACAAAGGCCCAAGTCAGGGAAATTTGAAATTCATTGTTATAATAAATAACTTATTAAAATAATTTTCCTGAACTGTGCTTTTTGTACCACATTGCCTACTGAAAATTTTGAAAAACTTGTACTTTTGACTAAACTTCTTCCAAAAGTTACCATTTTTCACCAAAACTAATATAATTTATATAAAATTATTAAGCCCATATATTTCTTCGGAGAAAATGTTTGCCAAATATTAACTAAAACTTTAAAAAAAAGTGTTTTAACTAAATTTTCTAATCTGTAAGAGATTTTGATCATACAAATCTCTTTTCCTTTAAATAGTCTATATTCATACACACTTTAAATGAAATAGAAGATGAAGCATCAGCTTTGCGATTATATAGTTAAACTCTTTTATAATAAATACAAAAAGGGCTGGATGGAAATGTTGTAAATATTTAATTAATGCAAGTTTTTAGTGTAAAGAAATACACTCTTTAATACAGCTTTTGAATTTGTAAATTCACTTTAATTGAGTTATAAATGGCTTTGGGATTTCTGTTAATGAATCTTATGGTCTGGAAACCTGTTTCGATTACGTAAATTTTAATGTGTTGTTTACTGTAATTAGCAACTGGAAATCGATTAAGATTTGGTCTGGAAAACTTAGAGAGGTTTGAAACAAAATTTGGGTAGACACCCTGGCTTTGATGGGTGATTGAATTTTTATGGAGCAAGGACAGCAAGGGTTATTCTGCGCCAAACAAGGTGAGAACGTGCACATCTGTCTATTCTTACACTCATTCAAACTTGGCTCTCCAATTAGTGTGAAACAGCATGCTTAACTACAATTATGCTGCTAAAGCGTAAGTATGGTCAAGCATGAGTATTACCTTGTATAAGGGATGGACGGTATATTTCGGTATGGAACACAAATTATACAAAAGTTTTATTCATACTAATTTCACGTATAAAAGGAGCAGCAATTCTTAAACCGAGTGATGATGTACTGTATTGTGCAGTGAAAACAATGGTAATTATAACTGATTATTATTATTTTCACATCAAATATCATGATGGTCTTCGTAAATAAACTTTGATCTAATAACTCGAAGGAAAATGGTTACCGGTAGTAATCGCAAATCAAAAAAAAAAAACGGTCTTTAGAGGTTGGAACTACCCTTACTACACAGAAAAAAAGAGGTTGAAAAAATCTAATATAGGCTACGTTTCGCGCTTATAAAGAATTTATACCTTCAAACCCGCATTCTCTTTTTAGTCCAATCTTACGTGCGAGGAATTTAAAAGATTTTGATTCTATTCAAGGCTTGTCACCACGGTATAAATAGTTTAAGCATGATTCAGAAAAGTTAGCAATGCTAATTCGTGAAACAGGAATTTCGGAATTAAAACATTCCAAAAAATACGCCCCGAAGGCTTTATGTGTTGACCAGTTTGGCAAGTGCGTTAAACCTTCGAAGGGTAAATATCCTATAAAAAAACGAATATAGCGTGAAAATTAAATATCCACCTTTTATGTAGGAGTGGTAGAATATTCTTGAAAATAAGAACATGTAAAGAAATAAAGATTATAACATACAAAATAACAAGTGATACATATTGTGTTTTCACAAACATTAGAGACGGAGATCGAAATATGCAGATGTCCGAAACTTGTTTTTTTATTATAAGTGTCAAGAGAAATAATTAAGAAAATAATAATTCTCTACCTTCGCCTAGTTAGTTATCAGAGTGGTTAAAGATATAAAGTCTTAGGTTTGTGTTCCGTTTTGGGGTTAACTTGTCGATATTTCTAATGGTATTTTGCTTAATTGCTTTTTATATTTTGGTCTTTACAGTTAAAAATGAAGCGTGATTTCTATTTAAAATGAAAGAATGCAAAATATTACGAAATCATATTCATTAAAATTAACTTCTTGGAAAAACAGTTCGTGTTAATCCTTCCATTAATGTCTAATTTTTCAATAATGCATAAATTATAGCAATATTTTCCATTATATCGGAATGTGAATTTCATTTCCATAAATTTCCCTTATTATGTAACGTTACGTCATTTATATTAACATCTTATATAAAGCAATATGTTTCGCTAGTCATACTCATCAGCGTTTATTTCTTATAGTTTCCTTTTCGTTGTTGATTAAGTTTTTCTTGCTAAAAATTCTGATACGAACTTATAAAATATACTTTTTCAAATAATACAATTCCTATCAATTAAATCTAAAAGTTCTTGTCTGGAAACATCCAAATAATAATCTATCTTTTCTTTGTTTTCATATTTTTCCTTCATGACTTTCACGTACGTTGATAACTAACGAAGTTCAAAGAACCCAAAAGCGTAACGAAAACAGGATCTTTCCACAACGTACGTAATTTGCCCCCTTTAAGGGAAAACAATCGTACTAAATTTAAAGGTTGGATTTGTTTCTGAGAAACAGTTATGTCTTTCAAAAATCAAGGCACTTTCATACCAAGCTGAAGCTTATTTTACGTATTATCTGTGACGAAATTCAAGATATGGATGGATTTATTGAATTTTCTTTTTGTTACTTTCCTCGTCAGTTCTTAACACACGAGCAGCGACGGCGTATCGGGTTTTTATTTTCAGGGTTTTTTTTCCGTTAATTGAAAGCTATATTCATTATTTATCATTCAATATATTACTTTTAGCAATTAGATAATAACCAATTATATTGTGCGTGCAAGATAGTATTAAAGAATTTAAACTGCAAAATCTGATACAATATTTCGATTTATTATGAAGAAATAGCAATACATAAATACATTTAATGATTTTAGTAAGCTCATAATACAATAATCCTATGTGCAAATTTTTATTTTTGGATATGTGTTATTTTAAAAGTTATAGAATGTTGAACTTCAGCCTATCAGAAGGCATTTCGTAACACTTAAGGGGTATGCGCCTCCTTAAGGCCATCAGTAAAAATTGAAGCTATCTACCAATAAAATGTTGGACTAATTTCCTTTACCCTGCTCGAGGTATAGGACGTCGTCATATAAATCCCAACGTTGCAACGGATCAGCAATGAAGAAATCGCTACAATAGAACGCTACATGTCTCAAAATTTTATATATTTGAGAATTTCACTTACATCATTATAATGTGTAATAAGAGGAGATAGAGTTGTGCTAATAAACCTATCTAAAATTGTGTTAATAAGTAAAATTTTCCATTTCAAATATCAAGTTGGAATTTCTATAGCCAGATTTTAGAATTTAAATTCATTTAATTTCCCTTTTCATTCATTTAAATGTCTTTTCCATATATTTTTATTGATTTAAATGTCTTTTTCCATATTTTTTATTTTTTCCATATTTTTTATTGATTTAAATGTCTTTTTATATTTTTATTGATTTAAATGTCTTTTTCCATATTTTTTTATTGATTTAAATGTCTTTTTCCATATTTTTGTTTATTGATTTAAATGTCTTTTTCCATATTTTTATTGATTTAAATGTCTTTTTCCATAATTTAAAGTACCTTCTTCAATGCCTATTTTAAAATTTTTAAGTACCTTTTTTCCTGCCTTGTTTTTTGCCATTTTTAGTGCCTAAACTTCCGACCTCTAAAAATGTCTTTTGTTGAAGCCGATGCTAATCGATCAATACAAGATTATCTTTGTGGTATTGTCCACAATTCACAGTTACAAGTTTAAAATGTTTTCATTTTCTTTCTTTATGCAGTTAAAATATAATATTCTTTAATTTAAACAATATCGCGTAATGTCAACTATTGTAAATTAAAAAGTATCATCCAATATAAATTTAAAAAATTTTTTTTGTTCGACATTTTGTGCAAGCGAAATTATGTCCATGCGATATTTATTTTGACCGCAAAATTTTGGCCCCAAACCCATATTTTATTGATAAATTCACGTTTCTTAAAAGCACATTGAATTGAAACAAAATTTGTTCAAAACTTAAGAAAGTACAAACACCCATAGCTTAACATTAATATTTTCAGCGTAAGTTAAATTTGATATACGTATCAGTATAACACTTTATAAGAACTTTTAAACAAATGCTAAAAGATCGAAACTTTTATACACGTTGCGATATATAATATACCATGCAGGGCTGTCCCCAAAGGGTACGCGCTGTGTGCGCCGCGTACTCTCAAGAAATTTTGAAAAATACCGAGTACGCGCCGCATATTCTCCAGGTCTCAAGAAAATTTTTGTATTTGCTGGTTTTTGGACAACTTTCAACAAAGTTCAGCCTTTTTTTTTTGTTTTTGTTAGCCATTTACAAACTTGGATAGAAACAAATGAGGAAATGAGGAAAACCCCCTAAACCCACACAAGCCTCAAAATAATATCCTGCGTACGAACAGGAGAGGAATGAAAAACTGATGGAAGGGGCATGTGCCACCTTGAGCTTGGATAGGCGATAAACGACCAGTCAAATGCCAGTCAGCGCGGCGCGATGACATCACCAAGTCCAGTAACCCCGCAATTTCAATACTCTTTAATTAAGACAGCACTGCATACTCTCAATAATTTTCTTCAGGACAGCCATGATACCATGTACTTTGCAAGCATTCGCTGTTGAAATATTATATTTTATATGTATGATTATTTTACTTATAAAAGTGTAATTTTTTATATAATTTATCTATATTTTTAAAAAGTACCTTACTAACTTTTACTTAAGAAAACCTTACAACAGAGGCTTTCAGTCTTATTTGGTCCAAACGCCAATATTTCTGTTTTTTGTTGGCTCGCAAGCCGCAATACTATACGGACAACATTAAACTTAAATATACGTACATTCAGTAACCAAAATATTAAAGACAGGCCTCATTCTAACTTTGCCGAGTACGTTAATCGCCTATGATGATGTACTACTAAGGAGCTATATGTAAGAAGTACGCTCGGCATCACGGGAACAAGTAATCATTACAGTAAGCCTGAAAATGGGCAAGACAAAAAATTTAAGCGATTTTGAACGAGGGGAGAAGAAGGCGCGGTTAGCATTTCTGAAACTGCTAATATTCTCGGCTTTTCTTGGGCAAAAGTATCATGGGTGTTTAGGAAATAGTATGTAGTTGAGCCAAAAAGTCTACAAGCAATAAGATGAACTGTGGTCGCAAAGTGCTTTTGAATGAAAGAGGTACCAGACGACTGATACAAATCGTAAACAACAACAGAAGAGCAACAACACGATAAATTGCAGTACAATGTAAGTGCATCGCAAAACATATCTAAACGTCTGAACATTGCTATGGACTGGTACAGCAAGGGATCAACTATGGTGTTTTTGGTATCACAAAAAGACAAGGAAACAGGCCTGCTGTGGGTCCAGCAGCATTGAAATGAGACACTTGACGAGTGGAAGTAGATAGCTTGATCCGACGAGTTTCGATTCTTTCCCTGTGATGCTGATAGAAAGGTTAGAATATGGCGCAAGTCAAGGGTAACTCGTCGATGAGTGGTCGTGGCATAATGGTCTTGGGAATGTTTTCGCGAGCTACACCTGGTCTCTTAATAGCACTGGAAATGTCCTTAAACACTAGCGCCTGTTTTAACATTATTGCCGACCAAGTGTCCCTGTTTAGGGCTACAGTGTTTCATGATGCAGGCGGGCATTTTCAACGGAATAATGCCTCGTGTGATCATGCTTGACTGGTCTCGGATTGGTTTGAGGAATGTGATTCTGTTTTAATTGCGTCAATAATTAGCGCAGTCACCTGATTTCAACTCCATTGAGCATTTATAGGACGAAGTGGAAAGATCCATTCGAAGCTTAGCAATGCCATCATCCAATTTAAGTGAATTAAGAGCTGCGAATTTGTCAGAATGGGCAAATATTGCTCTGCAACGATATTAACAGATTGTTGAGTCTATGCGCAGAAGAATATCGACTGTGATCAAAGCTAAAGGAGGACAAGCTCGATATTAGTATGATGTCTCTAATATTTTGGCCATTGAGTGTATATTACAATATTCGTATTATCTCTTTCTTCTATTTTTATGCTCACATAGTTTGTTTATTTCAAGGAGAAATAGCCATGAAGAAACTCTTGCAATACGTTTACATATTAACACATAAAGTAAAATCAAATATTTCTTTAATGGTATTTTTAGCACTTTTTATTTTTAATAAGTATAGAACACTTAGAATTATTCCATTTAAATCAAATAAAACCACAGAAACTATCATAAGGGAATGTGGAATTTTAAATACACAAAATGTGCGTAAATTTAAGATACTTCAATAAATTTTTTTGAAAGAATAAAATATGATAAACACAAGGACATAATAAAAGTGAATTAAAGGGAAAATAAAAAAAATACAGGATTAAATGATGAACTACAAGTTTGCAAAATAAGAACAAATATGGGGGCGATTAATATCAATTATTATGAAATAAGGGAGTGGAACTTAATACCCACAGACATAAAAAAAAGTAAAAATATTAATGAATTTAAAAAAACATTTAAAACAATCTCCTAGAAAAATGAACAAGAGGCCACATTATACGTGTTTCCGGTTAATCATAAGCATATGCAATAATATAAACATGAAATGTATATTTAGAACAACTGTGTTACATTGCAGTTATTGCGGTTATTGTATTTGGGCAATTTGTATTATATATATATATCAAACTTACACGGGGAACCGGTGAGTGCTCCGTCGATTTTGATGAAAGTACAGCCAAAATAAGGAAATACGTGTCTCGGCATTCGTGCCAATGCGCATTATTTTCGGAGATATGCATTTTTAAAGATTTTGCATCCGATATATGAGCTTAAAATACGACATCCTCCGCAAGCCAATCGGTAGCTTAGTTGGTAAGTTACCGGCCTAGCGCTTCGTGTTTTTGCGTTCGATGCCCGCGGAAATCGGTCTTTTTTTTTTTAATATGTATCCTTTTTGCATATTTCTTTATGTATTTTTATTAATAAAAATACTTTGCTTACAATCGAATTTTGCTCATAAACTTACTTTAATAAAATTCATATTTACATATTTAATTCTGTGATACTATTTTTCGCAGTTATAATTTTTACACGAATTTTAATTTTTAATTGAAGAGTTGTAAAGGTACAAAAAGTTTAGGAGTTAGCTGTAAGTTTTTATGTGAATATAACTTTTATAAAATTTGCGTACTCATTGTCAACCTGTGAAGGGATGGAATTACACCAATAACGCAGTTTTGTTTTATTTAAGGATTGAAAGATTTTTTCTGAAAACTTTTAACAATTCCATTAAATAAAAAAGAAAACTGCGTTAATTCGTCTTATTTTGTCATTATTAGCCTTTGCAGTCATCCACTATTAGCATCTATTATGCCTAATATTTTTTTAAATATATTTATCTATTGAAAAATGTATTTTTAGTATGTAATATTTTATTTTATAACATATAAACATTTTATGTGTATCTCATTTATGTGCATTTTATTTATATAGAAACATTTTATTTTATAAAATGCAATCAATTTTATTTTAAAACTGACTGACGTGAACATATTTTTTGTGAATCACTATCGGAGGTGTCGGAATTGTATACTGGTACACAATTTTGGATGATAATTATCATAAAAACAATAAAAACATAAAAAAATTCTACAACGTGAGCATTTTATAAATGAATTGTTCGAACAACTGATTTTCTTTGTCTAATATCATCTGGAAAACAAATACCATCTACATTTTCAAAAACGCTTCTTTCGTTTGTTAACTTTGCAACAAACCAAGAGTACTGTAACATATTCTTAAAATTCGGCGCCGAAAGTTGATTGTGAATAAGTGAATGGATCTTCAAAGCATCTATCTGCTCGCATGTTCAAATGACTATTTTTTTGTAAGCTTTCAACACAATTTTGTAACCTTTTAATGAAATTTTTTACTTGACGGAAGAAGTACACATCACGAGGTTGACAGTATGGGGTACAATGAGGTGGAATTACTTCAACAGTAGAAGAAGAGGTGCCGTCGTCATTTGTAAAAACATTATTAAAGTGTGCTGGATCTACTTAACTACATAACAGGCTGGATGGCTACACCAAAACTTTTTCTACTTTTCAACTTTTTAATAATCAACAATTAAAATTCGAGTAGAAATTATCACTGCCAATAAGCATACAATTAACATATAACTACATAAATATGAATTTTATTAAAGTAAGTTTATGAACAAAATCTGATTGTAAGCGAAGTATTTTTACTAATAAAAATACATAAATAAATATGTAAAAAGGATATATATAAAAAAAAAAAACGTGATTGATTTCCGCGGGCATCGAAAGCAAAAACACAAGGCGTTAGCCCGGTAACTAATCAACTAGGCTACCGATTAGCTGCCGAATGACGTCATATTTTAAGCTCATATATTGGATGCAAAATCTTTAAAAATCCCTATCTCCAAAAATAAGCCGCACTGGTACGAATGCCAAGACACGTATTTCCTTATTTTGGCTCTATTTTCATCAAAAAAATTCATCAAATTCGGCGGGGCACTCACTGTGGGTTCCCCTTGTTAGTTTTTTTTTTAAGTTGTGACTAGTTTATCTATATTATAGTTTACTGGTAGATCGGATTTATTTATTTTATCTTAAATTGGATTTTATTCGTATTTTAATCAACATATTACACAATCAAACAACAATATTGATCAACGGTTATCGACGTAGTGATACCAGGACCGATGTTATGGCGAGATCAGATGGTGAAACGTTCGAAAGAAAATATATTTATTTTCTTTCGAACGTTTCACCATCTAATCACGCCATACCATCGGAGTTGGTATCACTACGCCAATAAACGTTGATTGACATTGTTGTTTGATTTAATCTGCGTAGTGTTCGATTTATATAAATATTACACAAGACTTTTATTTCGGATTTGTGAACTTAAATTAGTTTTTTATGACATTTAATTTGATTTATGTGTTTCTTATAATGGTTCTTAGATACATACTTGTGTTTTAATCTGCATATGTTACTTGCAAGGTTTATTGAAAATTAAATACACACTGGTATTTTAGTTTATTTGATAATACTTATATATACTGAAAGAGGATTGTGCCACCTGTGCGTCTATCGGGCGGTGGGAGCGTGTTAGGCACATAGTATCTGTTCTCCTATCTCCATCTCGGAATACGAGTATTGTGTAAAGATTGTGATATGTCTTTATATGATATATATTATTTTCCGAATAAATAAATCAATTATTATTATTATACCAATGTCAGGTCTTATTTTTGATATTACGGCTCTAATGTGTCGTAGTCTTGTAGTAATGCAAATAGCCTTTATTTCGTAGTACCTACTAAACGGGACTTTCCTAAATAAAAGGGACGAGAAGGTGATGTTGATAGTAGGTGAATATGAAAACCTAAATTTAAAATGCATTTACTAATCTCAGAAATTCAGAAAACAGCTAAGAATATTTTAAATGCTATATTTAATGTATCTGTCTTAAATGCAGGAACGTATACATTATAAAAAGATATGCTTTAAGCAACATAGAAATATAATACATTGTGGAATTTATTCCATAAACGTTAGCCTTCAGGTTCTTTTTTCCTCCACATTTTACTTTCCCTATGAGTGAACATAATGGAGTACTTCAAATAAGCTGTTAAAATATTGGATTTAGGCAAAAGAGGTTACATAGAAAACATCAAATCTTGGAGCTTTAAAAATGTTGTAACAAAATTTACATGCTATTTTAGGACAAGAGGCAAAATGTAAATATATGTTTAAGAAATATACCCCCAAAGCGAGAAATATTGTGCAAATGTAAACGGTAAACGTTGAAAGGACTATTTATAGAAGGAGACGTGTGTGCATGCATGGAATATCTATGAGAAATCGAAAAAGAAATACTTGGATAAGTGGATAAACAAGGACAGGTGACATCATTGTTAAAGTAAAAAAGCTGAAATGACAATGAGTTATACATAAAGCAAGAAGAACTGATCAACTGTGGACAAGTAAAGTTCTTAACTGGATTTTAGACTACCATAAAAGACCTAGGAGAGGTCCTCAGACTAGATGAGGTTATGTGGAAATAGATTGATCGGGATAGAGTTGTGTGGAGGGCACTTAGAGAAATTTTCATGCAGCTGTGAATAGATAATGGTTGAAAATGTGACGATGATGATATATAACAATCACAAAATAATACAAATTTAGAGTTGAACTAAAATATGAAAATCGAGCGTATTATATGCAGTCTTATGTTCTATGGCGCTAAAACTGCATAAAGGAATACGCTTATCATATATAACATCAAGATAAAAATATGTTAAAAACAAAGAATACATAATGCAAACATAAATGTAATCACGGATGACTTTTTGGAGCATATATGTATTAATTGCTAACTTATATACTTATTTTGTGTGCGTCAACTCCTTTAATTGTCCACATATCTATATTTCTGTACCTTTTTAAACTAAGTTTTAAATGTAGATTTTTTTGTGATTTACAACTTCAATTTTGTAGGGTATTGGGTCTATGCGCATTGCAAAATGCGTGCCAGCTGGGCCACCTTCCAAATGATGAACAAAATATAAAAAAAAAAGTTAATAACAAATGGAATGTAATAAAATACACGTAGAATGTAAATGACTGTATGATACATTTTATTCATTTAAGATATATCAGTACTATGCAAATAATAAGATCATCATTAATATGTATGTAACCAACAAAAGTAGCAATCATTTAAACAACTTTGTGATATTTTTAAATTACAAATACCTAAAAATAATCACGAGAAAGAGACTATTGCTTGGGGTCATTGACGACCATCATTATAATTTTAAATTATTGCTCGAAATTTTAAATGGAATTGACAACTTTGTGGAGTTTAGTTTTTAACGTTGAGTAGAATATATCAATCCGTTTCAGTAAGATATTGCTGCCCTTCGTCAGGAATTGCCTAGAGTGAACTCTAACTGCACACAAAGTGTGTGTGTATGTCACCATTTCATTTTACTGTTTATTGTCTGGCGGTAGTTATTGGCGAAAATATTTGGAAGCCGAAAAATAAAAGGGGAAATTGAAAGTGGAAGAAAGGTAATTAGTAAGTAGAGTTTAATAGGGCTTTCCACGAATTACCGAAGCTGGGAGAAGATTTATGATCATCAATGAGGTTGTTAGACTCTTCGTAATTATAGAAAGCTTGCATACCTAAAGTCTAACTCCAAAGGCGATTTAAGTTGACTAATTGCAAGAAATAATAATTCCTAGGATTATTTTCACTTCTCGATTACTAAATACTTCCAAGTTATCTGTAGTGCAGATGCATTTCAATACACTGTTAACTGCTCACAGCATGTAGACAAGAAAATGAATGTTTTGAAGATAAATGGATTTTTCTGAAAATGAAATATATGTTTCTTTATTGCTTTTGGTTACTACAAAGTGCTTGCAAGAATGAGTGATGTTTTATTTCCGGCTCGAAATGTATCTTTCTTGGTGTATTATCGCATTTTCTTGGTATGTTCTATTGCTTTTGTAAGCCAGTGTTTCTCAAATTTTGGTTACTCACGGACTACTTTGTACGCATTTCTTTACTTATCCGCGAACTACAAGAAAACAAGTCTGCAAACTTTAAATTAAAATAAGGAATATAACGTTGGTTGGCATAATAACACTTGTTGAAAATGTTTTAATAAACGTTTCGGATGGACTTTGACTGTCCCTCGTTCAGATAGACATAGTCCGTTCCAAACGTACAGTGAAACATTTTCAATAAGTATTACTGCGCCTATAATTTTATGTTCATTGTTTTAATTTACTTCCGTAGTGTTACGTCCTTTTATTAAGCTGTATTCTATTATAATAGCTACAACATTTTATTAATCTGAGGACCTTGCTCTTGAGAAAATTGAAAACCCTATTGTCTCAGAGCTTCTGCGGACCACTTAAAATATTTCAGGGCCCTTGCTCGAGAGAAAAATGGAAAAACATGTTGTCTCAGAGCTTCTGTAGACCACTTCATACACTTCAATGGATCGTGCTCGGGAGAAAATCGAAAAAAAACCAACACATTGTCTCAAAGCTTTTGAAGACTACTTGATAAACCTCAGGGGACCATGCTTTAAGTAACACTGCTGCAAACTATTAAAACGGTATGAATCATATTGTTGTATAAGTATATTTCAAATTTATGTATATTGAAAGTTCTAAAACGAAATTAAATAAAGGACTCTTTCTCGTGTTTTTACCACCTTGCAGATAAAAACTTTTAACTAATCTTAAAATTTTATCTTATTTTTGTTCTAATCGAGTTATACTTTTGTTATTAAAACATGCTCAAAAAAATTTAAATATTAGCTAGTGATTGATAATTTCATGCCTGATTATATTTTTATATATTTCTAAAAACGCAAATCTCACAATTTGCTGAAGCTATCAACTGCAGTTATAAAGGTATAAATTCTGTCAAAACCTGAAATATCAGGAATATATTTTTCAAAATTTTAATAACAAAAATCATACAAAATTACTTGCAGTTTGGAAAAGTAAAGTTAAAGATAAAAAGTTCAATTTAAAAATAATTATTTTTTGAATTGGGATTAAAAACTAACGTTTATTTATTACACTGCCTCAATATGTGTATCGTACTTCATATTATAATTGAAAAATTCCCGTGTTCTATATATGGGTAAATAGCTGTTTGCTTGGAGTAACTTGGAGAATGTAAAGAAGAAACACTTGATGTGGTATGCGGCTCATGTATATAGGAACTAACAGATGAGAAATTGTGTTGATCGATTCAATTTCCTCCTTAAAGCTCTAGTGGATTCGTCCCAAAGTCGATTATTCGATGGTCCATGACTGTCATAAGAGTTTGCATTAAACATGCTTAGGGAAACGCAAGTGTAAAGTTTATTTATATTCACATCTTTACTTGTATTCGAGCTCTGCCACAGCGAAAAATACATCTCCTCTTTAAAAACAAAATGAAAAAAAAAAGCTGATTATCAACCCTTTTTTTTAAAACTGTTTCCATTTAATTACGTTGAGTAGGTAACTGTGAGAAAAGTAATAACTAAAATACAACTATAAAAATAAATGAAAACTATCACTGACAATGTGTTTCTTGTCTTTTTTTATTAAAGTATTTTTGTAAAACGTGGTTTTGACTTTACGTAAGTATGGTTCTCCATATCGAAGTCCGATTTTAAACAGAGCTTGGAAGCATCGCTGCTAAAGTGGCGATGCTTGTACCGACAAGACGATAAGAAATAAAAAAACTGAACAATTCAAATTTTCAATTGGATCCAGTATAGAAGCATATGCACCAACATCAAGCCATACCGACGAAGAGGTTGAAGAATTTTATGAAGAAATCAAACAGTTACACACCAAAGGGAAACAACATATCAAGCTCATCATGGGGGATTTTAATGCAAGAAAAGCGGGTAACAGGAACAAGAGGAGACGTCGTATGGTAAATGCGGACACGTGGTAAGGAATGAATGTGATGACTAATTTGTTGAATTTGCAGAAGCTGAAAACCTTAGCATCATGAATTCATTTTTTAAGAAGAAACCGCAAAGAAAATGGACATGGAAACACCCAAATGGGGGAACTAGTGAAATTGACTACATCCTGGCAAACAAGAAATCAATTATTGAAGATTGCAGCGTACTGAACAGATTTAATACTGGAAGTGATCATCGAATGGTGAGATGTAAAGTGCACTTAAATACTAAACTAGAAAGGCAGAAGCTCATTAGGAAACAAGTATGTAAGAGGGTGGATTTAAAGAAACTGAAAGAAAATACCGAGGCATTCAAGTTGGAATTAAAAAATCGCTTTTCTGCACTGGAAGGACTTATTGAAGAAGTTGACATCTCAGAAGCAAATGAAAACATTGTTAAGACAATAATTGAAACTGCTGGGGAAATTGGTGGTGTAACCTGTAAAAAGCACAATAGCAAATTATCTGAGAAGACGAAACAGCTCATGAAAAGGCGAAGAGATATGAAGGTGGACAATCGAAATACCAGTTCCAGGATTGAGTACATAGAACTTTGTAAAACTCTGCGCAAAAGCATGAAAGAAGACATAAGAAAATTCAACTGTGAGTTAGTAAGGAAGGCCATTGAAAATAACAAGAGCCTTAGGGTTGTTAAAGGGAGTTTGTCTATTGGGAAGAAACACATCATTGCATTAAAAGGAGAGGATGGCACCGTAACAAGAAATAGGGAAGAAATACTTAGAAGAGTTGAAGAATTCTACAAAAATCTATACGAAAGTAACAGTGGATTAAACGAAGACGCCGAAATAGTCGAAGGAACAGCTCCTAAAATCTTAAAAGAGGGAGTTTCATTTGCAATAAAAAGTATGAAGAAAGGAAGAGCCCCTGGTGATGATGGTATTACATTAGATATCCTAAAAGAAGCTGGAGAATATGTAGAAGACATACTTGCAAAATTCTTTACCAAATGTCTTAACAGCGGTAACATACCAAACCAATGGGATTCTGCAACAGTAATTCTTTTGCATAAAAAAGGTGATAAAGAGGATTTGAAAAATTACCGACCAATTAGCTTGTTACCTGCTATTTATAAAATCTTCACAAAAGTGCTAACACATCGCCTGCAGAAAAAATTAGATGCAGCTCAACCAAGAGAACAAGCTGGATTTCGAAGTGGATTCAGTACAGTGGACCATATTCAAGTATTAAGAGAATTAATTGAAAGAACACATGAATATGAACTTCCATTGTGTGTGGCATTTATTGACTATGAGAAGGCCTTTGACTCTATAAAAACATCAGCAGTCATCAACTCTTTAAGATCAACAGACATTGAGGATGTGTACATTGACATGGTGAAACGTGTGTATAAAAATGCAAGTGCAAAATTTCGGTTACATAAAGATACCAAAACTATCAAACTTGGCAAAGGTGTGAGGCAGGGAGATACCATTTCTCCAAAACTTTTTACTTCAGCTTTACAGATGATTTTTCAGCTGATAAATTGGAATAACAAGGGAATAAAAATAAATGGTGAATATTTAAATCATCTGCGGTTTGCTGATGACATTGTTATTTTTTCAACGAACCCATTGGAACTCCAAGACATGGTACAAGAGCTCTCAACTAGAAGTAAAGAAGTTGGACTCAAGATGAACCTACAAAAAACTAAGATCATGTTCAATAATTTCGTAGAGGAAACAAAAATACAAGTTGACAACATTGAGCTAGAAATTGCTGATTCATATATTTACCTTGGCCAGCTGATTTCAATGGATGGCAACATTATGAAAGAACTCAACAGACGTATTAAACTTGGCTGGAGTGCATTTGGAAGAAACAGTTTTATCCTGAAGGGGAAATTGCCTTTGTGTCTAAAAAGAAAGGTCTTCAACCAGTGTGTATTGCCAGTCCTCTCTTATGGATCAGACATAAAGTCTAACTACTGCAGCAATACAGAAATCACAGACAACCCAGAGAAGCAGGGAATTGAATTCTCGAAGGAGCTTTTACGAATACTTTTTTAACATTGTAAATGAGAATATCTATTTCAGGATAGAAACCTTTCACTTATTCTGCAATCCTATGCAATGTATAAGTAAAGCATGTTAGATCAAGCATTTCAGCGCATTTCCAGTTTTTTCCATATAAGGGAGCTACATACGTCAGAAATAAAAATACTCTCTCAAGTTGAATACCATTCGGCCAAAGCAAAGTTAACGAATTGATGAATAGTTGGGCAATTGTAGTACTGTTTTTCTTTCGTAATTGCTAAAATGTCAGCAAAAATAGTTTTTGCTCCTTAAGTGAGTGCATTATATTAACGATAGCATTTGCAACAAATCGCCCTGTTGCATCTGTTGTTTCGTCAATAGATATCCATATACAGGGTGTCTGGACTAAAGGTATCCAAAAGTAATGGTTTATACTAAGAGAAACACACATGACTAGTTATGGAAGTGCTGCGCCAATGATAGGGGATTACTCCAAGTTTTTTTTTTTTTATCCAAGTTTGCTATGGTCGCGCATGCGCATTGTTGACAGCTGCGTTGAGCTGCTTTCCACAGCAGTCGTATGCTGACTTGTGGTAAGGAATGCTTAGAAATGGAATCATCGGCACATTTTGTTTCGCAGAACCGATAGTGGCAGGACGCAGTAACATTGACTTGTTGGAGAACTTTGCTGTTCCACATATTCGACCAAATTTCAAATTTCAGCAAGACAGTGCTCCACCAAACTTTCATGCAGATGTTGCCAAGTTTTTGTATAAGATCTTTCCTGGATGCTGGATCTGAAGAGAAGGCCCTACTGCTTGGCCTTAGAGATCTTTAGAGATAAGGCCGTTGGACTTTTTGCTTGGGGTTTCAATAAAATGATCGTGTACTAGCAAAAAGTTCGAATTTGGTTGTTTTGATTTAATAATATCTCAGATGTAACTAAATACCTGGCAAGAGATAAAATGGTATTTGGACATCCGCAGAGCCACTAATGGTGATTACATTAAAATTCGTTAATCTGAAAAGAAACTTAAGGAGTTGCCATCTTTAATGCAACTGAAATTTATAACTAACCCTGTGTCATTCTCCCAGTATAAGTCATTACTTTTCTATACTTTTAGCCCGGACACCCTGTATTTTCCCTTCCACTTACGTTCCGGATATGATAAAAAACTTCTTTGTAACATTCATCTAGATAAGTTTTCCTTAAGTAGATTTATTGGGAATATTTTGGTTGGTATATTTTTGTAGAAAAGTGGGCATATATTTTCAAGCTTCTAAAGTGGAATGCTTCAATATCCACAAATATCTTGCATATATCCATTGCAAATTGCTATTTCCGAGTAGATAACTTAAAACAAGTGGAAACAAAAGTCTATGTTTTTCCATCCTTTTTAACTTTCGCAGATTTATGCTTAGATGTTTCCAAGTACTGAACTATAAAGTACTTTTTCTCGAAGTTTATTGACTTTTCTCATAGTTCGCAAAATAAAACGATTCCATTAGTAGAGAAAGCATCCGAGCCGAACATTTTTACGAAATTTCCCAATTTTTTACTTGTGGGAGCTTTCATTTTAGGCATTTTTGTAATTTAAAGATAATAAGTGCACACTACAGAAAAAGTTAACACTCGCTACCACGTGTTGGACCGACTGAGTGACAAATGCACTATTTAAGAAATGTGCAAGCAATTCACGTTCTTTATTGCTTTTCAATTGAACGCTATCCATTCTGATAGAGACGTACACTATAAATTGTCTAACCCTTTCATTTCTAGCCCCCCTTTCGTCATTCTGAAATAAAGCGCTATTGTCTCACTGTGTGTCTCGCCTGATTTTTCTCCTTTCTACAGCTGGCATTGTTACAGACAATGCGCCAACCAATCACACTTTCAAGCTTAGTCTATCATGAGATAAATATGGATTCCAAACGTTCAACAATTATTAAATTATATATATTTGAGGAGAGGGTGACTGATAATCAAGGGTTCAAAAGAATATGACAGCGAATGTGCTTTTGCTAGAAGAGGGAGCGGGGGGATTTTTATTTGTCAGTAAAAATGGAGTACTCATATCTGAAGGTGTCCGTTAAGAAGGATTTTACTATATATATATATAGGAATTCTACAAAGTATATAAAAATACAGAGCAAATGAACTCAAAACACAAATACAACCTAAAATAGGCTTTTACGGCAAAAAAGTTTAAAAAAAGCATTTTACTAAAAAAAATTTAAAAATAAAGCATTTATGGCATTTTGCCTGAACTTCAGGGCTCTAATTATGAGGCATAATTCGGCAAGGGCTGACGGAGGTGAGACTTGATTTTCGTTTTCTCGTAAGAAATCTACCACTGATATACACAACATAGGCACAACATGGGATCCTGAAAATTTTGGATGGTGTTTAACTGGAGTCATGTTGTGTACAGAGATAAATCCCACTTCTGAGAGCCCTCTCTTAGTATTCATGTATGAAGGAAGTTTATTCATTACTGGTTAATTACATCAGTCGTTACTTACATTAAAAAAAAGCAGACTGAACTAATGTTTAACGCTAGAAAATTATGATGTATAATCAAAAATAACGGATAAATAAATTACTTGGGAAGGATCTATTTACACCTCAGCTTTTGGAAAATAGAAGATAATATAAAAGAAAGTAATGTATAGACAAGGATAAAAGGATTTCCACGTATAGGACCCTAAATTTAATAGTAATTGAAATTTTAAGGAGCGTCGTTGTACACTCCTCCGGAGCAAATGTTAAAAATTCTTTCCCTCTAAGAATGCAATTTGGCTGAAAATCATCAAGTTACAGGAAAAGAAGTTAATTTCGTATTTTATTTTTTAAACTCCTTCCTTCATTCGAAACCTTTGTTCGCAATGTTTCGATAATAAGAATTAAGTCTTCAAGAAAAGGTTAAAATATTTAAAATAGAAGTTGATATATTTTTTATATATGTTTGAAGAGATGCAGTATTTGTCTATCACGTAAAGGAATTAGTTTTTCTTTGAAGAATTTTGGAAAGGAGAAATAACATTTCTGTCGATATTGCTTTATGTGGAACACTTGATATAAAAAAAAAATGAAGAATAAACTTGCCTATATTGAACAGAAATTATTGTAACAATTCATTGAAACTAGGATAATGGATGCAATAGTATAAGCAAAAGCATTTTAATTTCAAAATAAACCCAAGTGCAAAAAATTTGGGTAAGTGGAATTTATAGCGACAATATGGATGGCTTACAATGTAGAAAGGGCGATGCAACTTTGCATCTAAAGAAAATTTACGACGAGATGTGAAACGCTGACCGTAAGTTTGATAAGTCATGATATTCAAAGTTATATCCTTTGTTTAATCTGAATTCTATCTGCATCAGATTTATAACACAAACGATAGTATTCATTATTATCCTAGTTTACCAAAATGAGTTAAGTTATTTACAAAAAATAAAAATGGAAAAAATAAGTGGCTTATATTGGGTGGAATAAAATGTAAAAATCATATTACCGTACTTCTAGCAGATAACATGGTAGGAATCGTTAAAGAGAAATCTGTAGTAACATGCAAACAATCGCAATTCGCCTTAGATGTTTTACATGAATTGAAAGAAGTTCCTGATCTGTAGAACTGGATGGACCGCCTGGTGACGGATAATTTTTTCAGAAATTTCTTACTATATAGAATGGAATAAAGAACTATAACAAAAAATGTAGTTCTCATATAATACGACTGTACAGTTATTTTGAATTTCAAATTACACAACATAAAGCCAGTTTTTCTTCCGTGCAGCAAATCGACTTTTCAACTTCTAGATCACAAAATCGTAAAAGCACCTAAAACTTTTATCTAAAATGTATTAAAATGAAGGCTATCTACTCTATTCGTGAAGAGAGGGCATTACTATAAAATAAATCGTAAAATGCATGTTGTAAATCATATACAAATGATTGCAAATACATGGAGTAACGAAACATAATTTAGTACTTTTAGCTGAACGGTTGTCTATGTTTTAGCCCAAAGAGCAGTGTAGATAGAATATGGAAAGAAAGCAAAAAAATAAATGATAATGATTTTAGTAAGACCTATTGAAAACGTAAAGCAAAAAATTAATATTTTCGTACAGTTTTCGAAAATTCAGATGCTGAAATTGTAGAAACAATTAAAGGTGCAAGCTGTGAACTTATATGTTATGGGAAAGACAAATTGGACGGGGGGGAAAGGAAACTAACCCATCTGCTGCTAACGAAGCTTGAGAAGCTCATAAAGTAAAAGAAAAGATTTTTGGAGTTAAAACATACATCTACAAAAAAAAACGTTCTATAAATTGTAAAAAAACATTTATATAAGTTCATACAAATAATTATAAATAGATAACAATGGGCATGTACCTAAGAAATTAAATATGTGTGTATGTTTTTAAATCTTCAATAAATGTATCTTTTTAAATCTTCAATAAATGTATCTTTTTAAATCTTCAATAAATGTATCTTTTTAAATATTTATGTAAGTAAATAAATGAATAAACAAGTAAATAACGTTTAATAGCAAATTATAAAGAATTTTTAAAGTTCAAGAATGAACTCCATACAATTTTCATTCATTTAAAATTATTTTTAGAGGTTGTTATTATCACTGCTTTGTTTCAACCACAATAATCCCCATCATTGAAACAATAGCCGTATGTTTCAACCTCAAGAGAATTTGAAAACAATTTTTTTTAATATATTGCTTTAGCAATTCGAAAGTTATAGATACGCATACATATAGTCGGCGTTTACTGTATTCTATAAATAGCAGGAAATTTTAAGTGAAGTCAGTCGCGTGCCTATACTTAAGCCTAGGATATTAAGGGTGCATATAAAAAGTACTCTCCGATAGTGAACATTTATAGGAAGCTCGAAAATCTATTGCCACGGTAGACTGGAAAATTGGTTGGACATTCAGAAGTATTTTATCAATGTGATATAATTAGAAAGACTTTTTTTTTTTTTAATTTGGGTTCGTTTTAACTAGAAGGGCATAGAAAGTTTTATTTTAGCATTCGCCGCCTGATTTTATTTTATTTTTGGTATCAGAACCTTCCTCGAATATTGGCTGTTATTTATACTGTATGTAATTACGTAATGCTATTTACTGTTGTTTCAGGAACCTTGGAAGTAAATTTCCGTTCTTTCAAAATTTGAACGCGAATAAACAGTCGTCGGGATATCCATCCATGAAATTATAAAAATATATTGGTTCGAAAAATAATTTCTTGCCTTTTTATTTTGTAATAAGTAAAATTTCCCTATTGCATATTATCGTTATATATAATTTAGAGGTATATTTAATATAATCAGCTAAAATTTATTGACAAGTTGGTCCATAAACTACAGAAAATCAATATGATTTCCTCGTGTTTTTTTATTTTATTTTATTAGCTTAAAAAATCTATTAGGTTGCTTATATACAACTTTTTATCGAGAAATATTACTCCATTAAACAAATATTTCGGGAGCTATCGATTCCCTGTTCTTGGTTGCCGGTTTTATAAATGTTTTATGCATTTTTTAATTAATTGCTAAGAGCTAAATTAATGAAATTTTCTTCGTTTTTATCAGATAATAAGACCATTAAGAATAATATTTTGAAGTCAGTTGTTATTCCAAATTCATATTACTCTATACTGTAATCACTTAAGTCGATATGTTGCCTTTTCGTAAAATATTTTATAACTCTCTGTAGTGTATTTATCTATGAATATATTGTTAATGTCTCAAAACATATAAGCAAAGAAATAAGTAAATAATATAAAAAAAATTTACGCAGTTTAATT
>QLNU02015360.1:66425555-66439767 GCA_006491805.2 Dysdera silvatica
GTCACTGAAGGGATTTTTTTGTATATATAATCATATCATTTGTTTTTCGTCTGTGAAAGCGGTTCCCCACTTTCTCCTGAAATATACCTCAAGTCGTCCCTACACGCTATTTCCCCTGCGTACAGCCATGCATGCAAGAGAAGTGTCGCCCATTACGTGTTACTTCCTCTGCCTAGCACCTGTGCATACAAGAAATAAGTCGCTCCTACGCGCTACCTCCCTTGCGGAAAAATACGAAAACGGAATTTTATAAGTCATCACATTTCCTAAACAATTTTTTTACACCAGTGGATAGGCTGTGAAATTTTGTACATTTACGAAATTACGCTAACATGATTTGTTTAGAAGTCATAGCCAAAAAAAACCAAAAATATGGCCGATTTTCCAGGGGCGATTTCACCCTCTAAAAATATTTTTTAGCCGATAAAAAAATATGTATCCAGTTTATATATTGTCGTGGTTCATAAGCGTGGTTCGTACTATATTGTTGTGGGTTCGGGACCCACCGAACGCAAAAATATTTATTTTCTTTCGAACGTTTCACCATCTAATCACGCCATAACATCGGCGCTGGTATCACTACGCCAATAAACGTTGATTAATATTGTTGTTTGGTAATATGTATCAATGTTTTGGCCACCTCTACAAATCACTAAATTTCAGTAAAATCTGGGGTGAACTTACATGGAGTTTGCTTTCCTTGTAGGCGCTACTTCCCCTGTGGAAAAATATGAAAATTGAATTTTATAATTCATCATATTTCTTAAACGATTTTTTTTACACCAGTGGATAGGCTGCGAAATTTTGTACATTTACGAAATTACGCTATCATGATTTGTTCAGAAGTTATAGCCGAAAAACAAAAATATGGCCGATTTTCGAAGGGCGGGTTCACCCCCTAAAAATATTTTTTAGCCGTAAAAAAAATGTGTATCAAATGTTTTGGCTCCCTCTACAATTCCACTAAATTTCATTAAAATTAAAGGAACGTGGTTAGTTTCCTTGTTAGTGTTGAAAGATGCTATTAACATACCAAAAATTAATTTATTTTATGATTATGTTCAAAGATTATATAATTTCTTTAGCTAGAGCATTAAAATATGGGAACTTTTGGAAAACATAGAAAATATTAAGCAACAGATTCCAACTTTGAAGAGATTATGTCCAACTCGATGGTCATCAAATCACGATGCTCTTTTTGCTATTCGCTTTAAATACGTGAATATTATGAAAGCTTTAATTTACCCCATAATAACGTCAAAAAAATAAATAAAAATAAAAATAAAAAACAGAAGAAAGAAACGAAGCTATTGGCATAAAAAAATATATGCAAACATATGAATTTCTCTTACACACCAAATTACCACAGTAATTCAAGCAAAAATATAAGAAACAACAAATTTAGTATCTAAGGTTCTTCAATCACCAGGCGAAAACCTAATTAAAGCAGCCGAAATGTTAGGTGAAGTTGCAAAAAATTTAACAGATTATTGGAATTGTTTCTGTGAAGCAAAAGAAACCGCCAAAACCATAGCTTCCTGTTGGGGCTTCGAATGCCAGTTTTCGCAAAAAAGACAAATTCGTACTAAAAGATCTTCCGGTGAATTAAGTAAAGACTCGAGTCTTAATGATCCGGAGCAATCTTTTAAAATTAACGTACTTTATACAAACATAGATATTATTGTCTCTCAAATCTATAACCCGTTCACTAGCATGAAAGGCACTTTACTTAAATTTGAGTGCTTGTATCCTTTAAATTTTGTTAAAAAAATGACGATGAATTGCAGAGTTCTGCAAAATATCTTGCTAAAGAACTCTCTGCTGACATTTCCTCCGAATTTCCCCAAAAATTACTTTTAATGAGAAATGTTCTTAAAACAGATATATTAAAAATGCAAAACGGATTTATTAAAGACTTAGCTGAGCTTTTGATTATTAAAAATACATTCTATACTCAGTATTCCAGATGTTTCAACTGCACTGAAAATTTTTTAACTCTTTCCGTAACATTGGCGAGTGTAGAGCGATCGTTTTCGAAACTCAAATTAATAAAAAACTATATTCAAAGTTCAATGACACGAGAACGGCTATCCGCGCTAAGTGTCATAAACATTGAAGGTAATCGGGATAGGGAAATAGACATAGATTCTTTAGTAGAGGAGTTTGCTGAAAAAAACTGTAAGGAAAAAAAAAAAGATTTTTACAGTAACCAACAAAAATAAATAGTAAGGACAAAAGTGCCAGTGCCAATAGAATAATGCTTGTGACAGCTCTTTCTAAAAATAATATCAGCAGTGGACGAACTAAACATATTTTTCAATAAAATATGCGTTTGCCTTTCCTCATCTCCCTCCCTCTGAAAATCCAACAATATATTGTTGGTTTGGTGCAAATAAATACGGAGGTAATATTTTTTTTTATCATTATCTATTTTCATATATGTACATAAAAATTAATTTTCATACAAGGGGGCCCCAAAAAGTGCCTTTACGCCACTGTTTGGACATCATCAAAATTTTGAGTTCCACTGAACCAAATTTTTCAACAAGAGAGCACTACCCCAGGTTGGAGTCAACCCAGCAACCTTCCAGTTAAAACCAAGAAAAAGATGTGCTGTCCATTGCCAGCGAAGCCATGGGTGCGGTGTTCTTTTTTCGGTATAAACAGTTGAAGAAGAAATTTCTAAATATAGAGACTGTATGGAATGGAGATGGATTAAATAATTCGACATTTTTGACATCAACAGTGGTAATTCACCACAATTTTGAGTTCCACTCATTGGCGTACGCAAGTGTAGGTCCCGACACCCACCCCCCACGAAAAATTAACATTAGGTGTATGGGAGCCAAGTCACAATATAACTGGCGCCAAAATTACTTTAGCCCCGCTTAATCTGAGCGGCTGCGACCGCCTATGTTTGCTGTATTTGCACATTAACTAACTTTAATTATATTTACTTCCCTGTACTGTGAATAACGTGTAACTTCGTAAAAACAAAGGATTTTTTGGCATCCAAACCTTGAAGCAGCATTGATAACTAAGTATTTCATACCCTTCCTATAAAGCCTTATATGACACACATAGGCGTATTAGATCTTTTCATAAGGATTCTAGTGGAAGACAGTACTGCGTTAAGTTATTTGGGACACCTATATAACTGAGGCTGGTATACCGACGAAATTATGCAAGGCGCTGGTAAATAAGTTTTGGAATTGAATTGGCATTGAAGAAGGAAATCAACTTGAGAAGTAGATGTACTGCTTTACCAAACCTTTCATAGCTACTCACATAAAAACGACACCGCCCCTGCGGTGGCGCAGGGGTGGTAACGTTCTCATTGCGCGGCTAATCCGGGTTCGACTCCCAGCAGTGCAAAAAGAACGCTTACTCAGAGATCTCATAAAAGATCGCACTGCTCACTGTAGTCCGGGGTTTGGTTCCCTAGGCCTTAAGAGGTTCGGATTCCTCGGAAAACAGTAGGTCCCGGCGCAGCATGACCACTGTAGTCTTTGAGCCGTAAAACCAAAAAACAAACAAAAAACGACACCGTTAATATTCTAACAATTATCGTTAATTTGCATTTTAACAACTCAAAACCCAGAGCTGAATATATATATATATATTATGCTATTACCTTTTCTTTACATCTGTAGCCGATAAATTATTATTATGCAGTTTATTCATAAACGTCTTTCGTGATCACTTTAAAACTATAAAATACTTGAACCTGAAAAGTCCTATAGAAATAATCATTTTACGTTTTTAAGATAAAAACGCTTTCTGAAATTAGCTAATATAATATAACTTGGAAAAACCGCCAAACTTGCAACCTATTCTTAATGTGACGTTTCAAACACAAAGACCATAATTCCAGTTTTCTTGTTAAGTTTGGGATGTAAATATGTATCCCAAGTTTTGTAACCCAATGGAGTACTTGAATTTCTGTTACGCATCAAATTTTGGGGAAGTGTTTATTCCTTTAATTTGTAAATTGTTGTTCTCAAAAATCGAGAGGAAATATTTTATTTTGGTAGTGGAAATGCCTGGAGTTAAGGGGTTAAACGCTTGAAAAAGAACAGTGACTAGTAAATTATATAACGTCTTTCAAATTTGAAATTTGAAATTTGGGAGCATTTGTTTCAATATACTTGGATTTAAAAATTTCTCTTAATATATTTAAAATAAAGTATTTCCAAGGGTTTGTTCTCAGTATATATCTCCATATGCAGTGTGTTCGTGGATTGTTTTGACAGAATAAGAAGGTTGATAATACCTATCAAGGAGATATTTGCCATTGAACCTAGGGTCGCAAATCATTCATAACGCTAGAAAAGAGCAAGTTCTAAAACCGTTCAGCATACACAAATATTTACAAACAGTGCATGAGTAGCATCAGATACAACTCAGGTCAACTAATCAAGTGCGTAGATGATTAGGACATAGAATTTTGCGCTTCTCGTACACTGGTTTTAAATATTTGTTCATGCTGGACGGTTTTCGAAACTGGCACTTCTATGACAAATATTGTTCGTCTTGATGAGTGCTATCACCATTTTTATTTTATCACAACAGTTTACGAACATCCTGTACATGCAATTCTGTATATAGTCAAAAATACTCGAATAAAATTCGAAAGGAAACAAAAGTATTTATTAGCTAAAATCAGTAGGTTTTCGACTTATAATTATTGGATAAATAATGTTTAATATCATAATTTGTGATAAAATTTGATTATGGGAAGCATTTTTTAATAATGTAGGGGTTTTCTTGCAGATCCGTTTGTTTATATCTGAATTTTATTTACACGACTTTTAATATCAAAACTTTTAAAAATCTCTAAATGGTAATGCTTTTTTAAAGCGTTTAATGGAAGAATATGCACAGTAGTCATGAAATAAAAATTATCATTAAGAGGCTAAAGAGATTAGAAGAGAAATAGGAGAAGTCTGTGTTTTGTATCGAGAATATCCATTATGTACAGGTTCTTTACGTTTCTCATGTGTGTATTTGGAGAATCAAAATATATTAAATCCGAAATTAGATATGGCGCAACTAGCCCCAGACGATGTTATCGTATTCTTACATCATGGTCAAAAATCAATAAAGGGATTTTCAAGTTCTTTCCCATTACATTCTTAAATATCTGAACCAAGTATAATAAGATCATTCCTTTAGTCAAAATAAACTTCGAGCTCTAATACTGTTCATTTGTAATTGAAATTCTGAGGCTTCTTTTAATTTTAATAGCACCTTACTTAACTTTGCACTACGTCAATATCTTTGCTCAAAAATTGCATTAATAGTTGAACTGTATATTTTAAATGAAGGCTAAAACTTTAAATTGAAGGGGAAAACTTCCTAAATTTTTGAAAAATAATTCATTTTCAATACAATGATCATATCTTTACAGTATCTTCGGAAAAGTTGAAAATTTATTTTCGAATTTCAGTCGACATCAATTTCAAGATTTCTAATAAAATTATCCGCTTCTCCAAATGAGAAGAGCTTTGTATTTTTGAAAAAAAAAATTTTTGAAAAACTTATATAAGACCTATAAAGTTATATTTATCAAAATTTAGTTATAAGTGATAGAGCATAAGCTGATTATAAAAAATTAATATATAACATAGAATATATACATGCAAATTACAATATTCTTCAGGTAAGAGCCCAATAGTGTGAAGATTTCTCACTGTAGAACATGTGCAATGAAGCTAAAGAAATCACTAAAAATGTTTCATTTCGATTCTAATCTAAAATTTCGATTCGAAATTTAAAAGTTAGAAACTTGTATGTGTGTTTGCGTGATCTCTTTTTATATATATATAGGGGAGAGCCAGAAGTGTCCAATGCTTGTAGCAAAACTTTACTTGGCGCTTCTATTCCCACTACAATAAAAAATCACCTTATGAAAACATACTAGTGAGTACAAGTGCAATACGAAATATATTAATCATACGTTTATTGGATACAAACCAGCAATTACAAAAAAGAACAATAAACTATAAACATACATATACATGAAGGGTATAAAAGCATCAAAAATAATTTGGAAGAAAATAACGTAATTTATGTTATTTGTCAAGAAAATCACTTTGATATTTGCACTTTGTATGGATATCATATAAATAAGAAACAGATAAACTTACAAGTATACAAAATAAGAATATATTGCAAAAATTATTTTATGAAAGAATAGGTCAATAAATATTTAAACAGAAGGAAAATTCATTTTTAGTGGATCGAACTTTTCCAGCTTTCATTAATGAAAATTCTAGAATAATATCGTGTATATTAAGTTGATCCAAAATATCTGACACTGTTAATATAATGGCAATATTTAGAAGTCTTCTTTGTACCATTGTTGAGTAAAAGTAGTTTTTAATAATTTTAAATTTAGAAAAAGATCGTTTCGCAGATGCTACAGATACCAGTAGTGGCAAAATAATCCGAAGAGCAACTGTATAAGGATGGTGCACCACCTCACATTGGACTTAAGGTACAGCGTGTGTTGCGGTAACATTTCTGACAGCAGAATCATTAGTCTTACATTTCCCACGACATGGCCACCGAGGACACCCGATCTCAATCCTTTCGGCTTTTGGTTGTGGGGATTTCTTAAAAATGTTGTGTATCAAGGTCATGTCCCCGATATCGCAACTTTGGAAAATCGAATAAAGTTGCAGATGAGACAGATAAATTCCAACATGTTATGAGCCGCCGTGGGAAATGTCGTATGCAGTTCCTAGAACATCAAAATGATGGCCATATTGAACCTCATTTGTAATTAAAAATAAACGTTGTCATGCGTTGTTAACAAAATTAATGTGTGCTGTCTCATTTAGCATTTATTCCTCCATTATTCACATTACTATGCTTTTGCAGTGCCAGAATTTTTCCCTGAAAACGACTCTTGGTACTAATTTTTTCTTTTAGAAATCGAAACTGCATATTCCATTATGTACGTCCACCAAATTTTGTTACGTTTCGTCCAATACGCTACTCGCTAGAGGGCTTCGAGCAGCTCACGTTATTTTACGGCCTCCTGATATTTAACATATGAGCATCAGCATAGGCGTATTCAGAAAGTTCGTAAGGGGGAGTTACAGAGCTACAACTTCATATATTTATATGTATATATACAAAAGTTCATCTCAATAGGGGGGTTACAACCCCCATAAACACCCCCTACGTACGTCAGTATGCATTAGATATTACATTTAACACATACAGGAAAAATTGTTGGCACTTGAAAACTTAATAATACAATTATTTTTCAAGGAGTGGATATTACAGGATAGAAATACAGTTGGGCCCACTTATATAACGATTCCGAATTTAGCGAGTTTCCGAATTTAACGAGAAAAGTATGGATTTTTTTAGCATAATGATTAAATGTAATGTGCACAATTTAATCCTTTTTATCCATCAAAATATTTGAAGTCCCCAGATTTAACGAGAAAAATTGGCGAGATATTTAAAAGAAAATACAGGAAATTGTAAATAGTATTTAAAAAAATCGGTGATCGAGAAAATTTTTTTGATTGATGTTAACATAATGAAACAAACTTTCCAGCATTTGATACCACAAAATTTCTGAGAACGTTCATCATTTTCACAATAAATATTAAAGAGTTCACAGCAAATACATCTTTGAGGCAATGGATAACAATGATGGCCATGCATTTAATATGAACGATATTTAACGACGAAAATTAAATGAACATAAATACCGCAAAAAAAAACAAAAAAAAAACTGCGGCTAGTTTTTTGAGCATCTTCAAATGAAGATGCTTTTAGGAATGATTGCCGATATTTATATTATGTTAATTTATTTATATAACTTATTGTTCTGAAATTGAAGTAGTAGTATAATATGTTGTTCATTAAATTTTATACGAATTGTCACTAAAATCACTGAATATCATTATGCACATATTTCATTATTACATGCACATTTATCAGTCCTACAAACTTTATTTTCAACGCTTCAAATTTTAAATTAAAAAACGAATTTAGCGAGGAACCGGATTTAGCGAGCAAATTGTTGGTCTTAAGCTCCTCTTTATATACGGATTCCACTGCATATCAATCTTTGTCCATTAAACTTTCATTATAGTAAATCAGACAAGGTTTTATTACTGCCTAAAAGTTTTAGAAAACGTCTAAATGTCACTTAATGATAAAGGACTGCAATTTTTAAAACAACTTCAGTTGAAGTTGATGGATGATCGTTGCCTTCGAAAACATAAGAATGAAGGTTTGAATTTTATGTGCATCATTTTTTACTATTTGGAAACTGATGAAAATGTAGACTTTTTATATGCAAGTATTTTGCTCAACAACAATTTAAGGTAATTTATTTTTACAATACATAAAAATATCCAATCTGTCTAAAATTTAAATACACAAGGAGTGTCACGTATTAATAATAATTAATTATAACTTCAGGAGAAGTGATATTTTCTTGATAAGAAAACATGTAAATTGATGATTAATTTCTATCACATGTTGCATTTTTATAGATACAATATTATTATTACAAATACAGTAAAATCTTTGAATAGCAAACACCTCGGGAATTGGGAATCTGATTCGGGAGTTTCCATTATGGAGATTTTGCTGTAAAATCATATATTGGTAATATATAAAAAATTCATATGTTGCGCGAACAGAAATGCACTGTGTTTAGAATTTATAAAATCAATCTACAAAAATGCTAAAGAAATTATGTGGTTGTAGATTTGCATATTATTTGTTGTCACAACAGACTTTGTTTTTTATATCTTTTATCAAGCGCTTTCTTTTGCTAAAATGCAATGAATTTTACTCTCAGAAGTAGAAGAAAGGAAAATTTGATCAAAGTCGGTAAAATTATAATACGTAAAAGTCCAATAATTAGTGTTCGATTTATAATACGAAAATAAATTTTCTGTGCACCTGCGGGATTCGAATCTAGATTTTCCGTACGAAGAAGAAACGCGCTACCTTTGCGCTACAAGGTTTTTACGGTTTTAAAATTACATTTAGAACCATGTGCCAAAGCATTATGAATAAAATTTTGAAAAAAGCACGCAATTATAAGAAGGGTGCAGGGACTTTTGGAAAGAACAGAAATATTTAGGCCCTTATAAGGTCTCACTAATTCATCACAAGATTGCATGCGTGGTAATGGTCTGTAATAGATCAATAATAAACGAAATTTTAAGAATTTCTAATGAATCTAATCGCGAGAGAAATAATTGTATTTCTAGAAGTACTAGCTAGCATTTTCAGACACGTTTGCTGCTTCGCCATTGTTACTTGCCTCCCGTTTCAGTTCGTCTGTATAAGTTTTTTTCAGAGGACTGTTGAAATTGGAGGACGAAGAGTATAGATGCATATATTAAATTGACATAATTGATAATAATAAACAAAATCAATAGGCCTGTTTAGGTTAATTTTGATCTTGAAAACCTTCGTGAAATTATAATTGTACTGCTATTTATTTATAATTTGATAGTAATCTTCAATTATCTAAAAGAAGCATTGTTAACTGAATAAAACGTTGGTACAGAGGAAAGCATTTATAAGCAAAATTTTGGTTTGCACTTTACGGAATCGTGTGACTTTAATTCCAAACGAAGAATCGATTCAATTATCGGCTGATACTGGAATTTTGTGAGTCCTCTTATAATTTAAGTTAAAGTGAAATTTTCATCTGCAATCCCTCTGCTTCAAACTATAAGAGAATATTGGCGTGATATTATACATATATTTTATTCTGAATTTCATGAAAGCGTTCTAATCATGCTATATTATGATTTATCGTTTAGTCCATAATTTCTTAATGCATTACTGTTTGGTAGTATGAAGAAAGTTTAATTTTTTAAATCTGCTCTCTACAGACTCAATTTTATTTCCATCAGACTCATCTAGTACCACCATTCAAATCACTCAGCATTTTCAAAGCTTAATCATTACTATACTTTCTATGTTTATGTTTAACCTCATTAATAAATATATACATATGAATACGCTTAGCTATTTCACTATCAAAGAAATGAACGTAATACGTGTTTATTCAAAGTTTTGTATTAGCTTTTTTTAAAATTCACCTGAGGCTAGAGCATATTGATTACATCGATCTAAAAATCTAGAATTTATCATTAAATCAACTAAATCCTCATTTTTAAAAGAAACTCGTAGGTATCAACTATTGAAATCTCCTATCATCTGAAATCCATGTATATTAAGCATATTATTGCTTACTGTGTTAATAAATCTATCTGCAACTGTAAGTACAGTTAAAAACACCCAGATTACGTAAGCTTCTTGTAGAACCTTTAAGCCTGCCCATCACTGCCTAGACGTAGCTTTTTTTTTTCTTTTAACAATGACGCATATTCAATTATTTTTTTATAATGTCCGAAATAAATTTATCATTATAGCTACTAATTTTATTAGAATTTCATTATATTTATTAGGATAATATTAATATACGACTCGTATACGTATACACATAAGGAACATTTGTATGGTTATATGTATAGTATCACACCACTACATCATTTCAAAGGGAGTTGTCAATATGCTTTACAAATACATTGTATTTAAGTTCGCTTTTTTAGTTTATTCACAGGCCTTCTAAGTTTATGTTTTGAGTATTTGTAGGCCGACAACACTGTCAGTTCTCTTTTATTGAAAAAGTGTACAGCTACAAAAGCAGACGTTTTCGAAGATTTCGATAAGATATATGAACTTTTTCTCACTCAATGCATATAAATAAAATGCAAGAAACATTTATTTTGCTGTTTTATCATAATATTGCTAGAATTTTCCGGATTCTTTATTTTTCTAGATGCGTACTCTGCAAAATCTGAAGGTTTAGGATATTTCGGAATATTTGGAGTAAAAATAACAAAGCAAAACGAATCTGTTCATATTTGTGATAAATATTCGATATTTTTTATTGGGAAGTTAAGAAGCAAGCATTTGACATTTATATTAGTTCTTTGCCAAAAACTTTCGTTATTTGTTTTTGAAACGCAGGTGTGAAAATCAAGCAAGTTTGTATGGTTTTGTGTACATATTCTGTTTTCGAGATCCTTTGCAAGATAATATTTCTGCACATTCTTATAATTTCATTGTGAAAATTTCTGCGAGTTATTATAATTTAAGACATCATTTAGATTTACTATTGTTTTTAAAATTTATAATATAATAGTATTATAAATACACTGCTGTTCATGGAAATTTTGCAACACCAAAAAAGCCTTCTGTTGCAACAAAGGGATTTATATGCGAGAAAACTTGACAGATAAGATTACAAGATAGAAATGGTTACAGTTACATACCTGTAATTAATAAGGAAGGCACAAAAATGAGCATTTTGTAAATCCACTACGAACAATGATAACAGACTTTGCAAGGATTAACATCAATTGAAAAAGATTCTAGATGATCTTCGAGGAATATAGCGGTACTTGCTTCTACATGTATCCACAATTCTTCGTTGGTGACTGGTGGTGAGGCCAAAGGAGCAAAGTATCATGATTATACATTTACAAGTTTTCGATAAACGCCAAATCGGGTGGGAAAGCACGTTACGAACAAAATGATGGGTGTTGAGCACAGAAGAAATGTTGGACACTACGGGCACAAAACTTAGAGACAGGCATTATCTCAGGGCCGTGTTTACGATGTTAACGGCCCTCAAAATGTTTTAACATAACACAACGATAAAAAGACTGACCAGGGTTTAGCACTTAGCACATGCCCATACCCTGGGGGGGGGCGGTATCTTAGGAACTGATCCCCCAGAAACTAAATTTGCAATAGGACCTTAAAAATGATATATGTATTTATTTGTCAAATGTAAAAGTGGGAGGGACTCTCTCAAACCTTGAATAATTATGAAAATTCTGACCACAAGATCTCGTTACGTAAACCACTAATTTGAGAATACTTCAACGGAAAAAATATAGAAACCATTTACTTTAAAAGGAGGACATTATAAAAAATTAAATTTTGATGGCAAAACTACAAACAAAAATTTACAGCGATGTCTGAAGGCAAAATTGGTATTTTCTCATTTATTTTTGTATTATGTATTTATATTTCTTCTTTACAATAAAGGTGATACATCTTTATTCAACGTTATTTTGTAAAAATTTTTTAACCCCCCCCCCGAAATTAAATCTTGGCTACGGCCTTGGTTTAGCATTATAAAATAAAGTTCCTCACTAGTACAAAATCGAAAGGTAAATTTAAAGGTAAGATAGTGAATTTAAATTAAAAATAGAAGATAATAATTAATCAATTAAAATACGAATTATTATAATTATAATGAATAATTAAAAGTTAACTCAATGGATATGGCCACTCTTATTATGCTATTGAAACACAAAGTAATTTTTCCAACACTTTATGCACTAAAATTATCTACCACATGTGAAATGTCTAAAGAAGATAAGTCATTTTTAATTGAAACAAGAGCTAAAGCGTTGAATTGGGAGTCAGTCAAAGTATACCATAAGTAGGTTTTGGTAAGTTTCAATTTAGCGAATGAGGGTTCTGTTGTGGCCACAGTAATAGGGGTCGTTAGCAAAATTCTGAGAGCGGTCTCAACGTTTGGTAAAGCATCCTGGGAACCCTTTTCAAATAAGTACTTAACAATGATCAGTGGTGAAGAAGCTAGTGTTTCCGGAATCGATCAAATAAGAATTTCCATATATCATGCTTAAGTTTTGACATGCTAAGTTGATTTTTACCATCATTTAAAAGCTGCATAACCATTATGGGAAGCATGACGTCACACGCAAAGAGCAATTGGCCAAATACTCTGCGGAAAATATACAAGGATCGCTAAAAACTGATTTCTTGGGATTTGCAGTATAAGTTTTTAGCGGACCTGGGCAATCGTCTAGCTCGCCCCCACTAAGAGCGGCCCTGCATTATCCTGTTGCAAAACGACGCTGGGAATTGTCTGGAGAAAGGATAGAACTTTATTTTCCCAATTGTACGTGATATACCGTAGTTATTTTATGGAACCTTCGGTAAAGGCGAGAGCGTAAATAAAACCTAATAACACCCCACACCATCACGCTCGGTATAAGACCGGCGTGATACTGCAAAATGCCTCCCTCCAGGTTCTGTTCCCCACGGTGTCTACAAATAAGTATCCAGCCATCATGGTGCATAAAATTTAATCTCGACTCGTTGGAAAACAAATTTCTCTCCCATTCAGCCCTCCAGGTTCTTCGTTCTTAGCATCTCACATCTCATTGCACCTTCGAACGTCTATGGTGTAGAGTCAAGTGCAATCTCCGAAACTGATGGCGAACTATGAGCCCTCTCTGTAACAATCAGCGACAAAGAAGTGCTTACGAACATCTCCTGACGTATTACGATCCTGTATTGTTGCGCCAATGTTGTGAATGTCGTTGTACGATTTATCAACGCTATACGATGCATACTCCATCTTTCCCTTTCAGTCGTGAGATTTCACCCTTCATACCCCTCACAAAGATGTGTAAAATCTTTATCTGTCCATTGATGCAATATAAGTATAATTACACTAGCATTTCGCCCAGCATGTAAAGCAATGTCACGGTACGAAAAGATAGCTTTTCTGAATCTAGAAGTTCTATAAAACTCCGTCAACTGCTTATCAATTTGCCTTGTTTTGCTACGGAACATGTTTATATACTACCAATATTGTACCGGACCATTCACTGAAAACAAGTTTGGAAACGAGCTCGTTGTAATCTCCCATAATACCTATTAAGTGACATTTCCGCCGATCACGTTTGCGTGTGCATTGAGCTTATAATCTACTACATTGCCTATGACGATTTATGGATTCCGAAAATTTCCAGCCAACCCCGACCTCTTCTTCAAGTTACTCCAATACCCATGACAATCAGTGTATGTTTAATATCTGGTGTAGCAGAAAAATAATTCAAAGGTATTATTATAACACGTGAAATAGCATTTCGAGTAACAACGCGTAATAAGTAGTCAAATGCTTATAAAATTATCGGAAAATGTGTAGTAAGAATATAGAATGCACGCTCATTTTTAAGAGAATTAAATAGCTCGAAATTTCACATGCAGTGATTAATGCAATGACCAGAATTATGGTATGTTAATGTTAAATATATGATCTGCATGCTTCTTCCTTCTTCCTTTATTTTCCAGGTTGGACTGCCAGAAAAGATCTTTGTCCGCC
>QLNU02015360.1:66439867-66459789 GCA_006491805.2 Dysdera silvatica
CTCCTCCCATTGTTCCAGTGAGTAAATTTGAGAGTGTTCACTAAATTGGACAAATATAGTGGGAGTTCTGAAGAATATTAATGTTTTTTTTTATCCATGAACACATACCCACAACAGACCTGTAACCAAGCAGGGGCGTGGCCCCAGTTGCCATATCGAGCTATTTATATACAGGATGTCTCAGCACCAGGTTTACAAACTTCTAGGAGGGGTAGGGTTCACGTAGACGAACAATATTTTTCATAGAACCTAGGGTCGCAAACCAATCACTCCCCTTTATTTCTGTTTCTTTTCTATTAAGTTAAATCTAAAGTGTTCCTAAGCGTTGTTAAACTGAAAATGGGTAAAAATAAAATTTCCTGGGAGTATTTAAAAACCCCATTTTAACCGAAGTGAGAACGTACCGTCTAGGGTTGTAATTAAGTCATAGTTTATAGTGATTTTTAATACCCCGGCTTAAAAAAAATGTGTATTGATATCATGAAGTGAAATTTATACATTCTTTTTAACTTTATCCACTCTTTTAATTGTATTGATGTTGAAATCTGCTATTTTTATAATGTGATAATTTATATTGTATCTTGATACCTTGGCATCGTTTTTTTTTTAAATGTGGTGCTTACTTGAATTTGATGTAAGGCCCAATTCGAAATCAATTTGATGGTACTAAAACTTTTATTAACCTTCCATTGTCATGCTCATAAGTAATATGTGCTTAGTAAATTGGATAGTAGTCACTCATTAAACCTTTTGAAATAATTTCTGTTTCTTGTATACAGGGTGTCTCAGCACCAGGGTTGCAAACATCTAGAAGGGGTAGGGTACACCTAGACGAACAATATTTGTTATAGAACCTAGGGTCGCAAACCACTCACAGCGCCAGTTCTAAAACCGTCCAGCATGCACAAATAGTGACAACCAGTGCACGAGAGGGGCAAAATGCGATGTCCTAATCATCTGTGCACTTGTGCAGCTGACCTGCTTGACCTGCTTGACCTGCTTGACCTGCTTGTTGTTATCTGGCGCTTTTCACGCACTGGTTGTAAATATTTGTGCATACTGGATGATTTTAGAACTAGCGCTGTGAGTGGTTTGCGACCCTAGGTTCTATGACAAATATTGTTCGTCTAGGTGCACCCTACCCCTCCTAGATGTTTGTAACCCTGGTGTTGGGACACCCTGTATATAGAACAATGTCCAGGTGCCCTGAGCCCCATATGCCCTTTTCCTTGCCCCAGTTGTCCTTTCATCCTGTCTACAGGCCCGACCTACAACATTATCATTATTTACTAATGCCCAAATGAGATGTCGATATATACAGTACATACACAATATCTGTAAGCTTTGCTAAGCTTACCTGTACTTAAATTTTTATTTCGGTATTACGATATTATCGAATTCCGCATATCGATACCGATACTATCAATATAGGAAGAAAAATATCGATACTTACTCATATTATTAACTTCTATCGTAACGTCTCTGTAATTGCTTTTTGCAAAATCGCGTTTCGCAAAAGAGAATCGTGTAGGTCCGCAATTGCGAAGGACGGGAGGTTCAGAAGTATAACCAGATTTTATTAGAATTTTTATTCGTATCTAGAAGTAAAAAACTCGTTAAAACTGCAAATGAAGCTGACAGTCAAGTGGAGAAAAAGCAACTGTTTGTGTTTCTTGGTGAAACGGTAGCTGTGGTCATGCTATGTAAATAAGTAATCAGTTTTTGTATTTATTAGCTAGTTTAAAAAGTTAGAGACACTGTCCATAAAAGCACGTTTATTTTCAAACTGCTTAAATTTTTCACTATCTTCTTAATTTTGACCTTTAGGCCTTCATGTACATTACCGTAGTGCTGAAAATATTCTTTAAAACTGACTCCAGTCTATTTATTGTTTTGATCGTATGTTGTCAATACGTTCCTTTCGATTGTCGTATGTCTCCTTAGTTCAGGGCCGCCTCGTGCGGGTGTGCAAGTTGTGCCCCGCACAGAGGCGCCTGATTTGGAGGGGCGTCATTTCAAAACGACAAATTGTAATTTTTTATACAGTGCATTAAGATAAATTGTTAAATGATAAATATTTAAATCCAATTTGGAAAAAACAATTTTTTTAGAAGACATGAGTGTGTACAACATATACGTGTATACGTATATATTGTATTTGCATATTAAAGAAATAAAAATTTCTTGAAATTAATTTCATTTCAATTTGCGAATTTCGGGCATTTTATGGGGGGGGCGTTGAAATCCAACGTTGCACAAGGACGCCTCTTACTCACACTGCTGTTCTGCCCTAGTTAATGTTTTTGTTTCATCTACTACGATCAAACACTTTCATCACACGTTGGAAGCGCACGAATTTCCTATTTACAAGAATCACAAGCCGCTTATACATGCACTTAAGCAGAAAATGGTTTCATGCCCGCCGCGAAGAAACAGGAAATGGAATTTATTTCGCAATTTTCCATTGACATAAGGCATGTTACTGGGTCCCAAAACATAGCAGTAAACGTATTATCTAAAACAGAGGCGGCTCCAAGGATGGGCAATCCGGGCAACCGTCCAGGGCCCCGCGCCTGCCCTTTTATTATCGCGCACTTGTAATGTAAAATGTTTGTCATTACATTGTAGACCCCTATTCAGTATAAACATAAATGTAATTTATTCGAATTTCAATAACGCTAAAATGATATTTATTGTTCTTACAATTCATTTGTTATACTTTTATCAAATTAAGATTATTGTTATTAACAACGGATCAGAAGAAGACAAAACTATTTACCATCTCCCATCAAATGGCTTAAAAACCTTGTTTTAAAGAGTCCATTTTCCAAATTTTTTCAAAAAATTACAACCAATTTTGGTAATAGATAAATTTTCCCGAAATCCCGAAGCGCAAACCACTCACGGTATAACAGATGAAACCGTAGCAAAAATTTCTTTCGAATACTGGTTCTTGAGATATGGTACGTCACTGAATATTTCTATTGATCACGATACCCAGTTTGAAGTTTTCTTCTTCCGTGCATTTCCCAGATTGATTGGGGTAAAAATGATACGAAACACAGCCTACCATACAAAGAGAAATGGTCTAACTAAAGAATTTCACAGACTTCTAAAAGCTGCCCTCAATTGCCATCAAACCGGGAGACGGACGGAGACTCTTACAGTCATACTATGTTTGCGTTCGTCCCTGAAGGAGGGCTTCAAGTTCTTTGCAGATGAACTCATGTACTGAACGCAGATACGTTTACCTTCAGAATTTTTCGAAGGCATTAAGACTGAAACAGATCCGTTGTCATTCATGGAGCAGTTGCTGAATCCTTTCCTCCAACTCCAGCCAAAGCCCACGCATGCCAGGAATTGCGATCAACTTTCGTGAACACTCAGTTAACCACGGCTACTCACGTTTTCCTTCGGCGGGATTCGGTAAAAACACGAGAAATAATAACAATAAGCGATAATGTGTACAAAATAAGTAACAAGGGAAGCTGCTGTCGGTAACAATCGACCACTTCATACTTGCTTTCATTATCACCCGCACAATCGAAGAGCCTTCACCTACGGCATCGGTGCAAATCGAGCAACCTTCACCTACAGTATCAGTACAAATCAAGCAACCTTCACCTACGGTATCAGTACAAATCAAGCAAACTTCGCCTACGGTATCAGTACAAATAGAGCAACCTTTACCAATGGCGAGAGTAAAAGCAAACTCTGTTCCAACGATCAACAATTCGCATAAAACAACAACATGTTCAGGAACAACATGTTCAGAAAGGCATGTTCGATTCCCAGATTATTTTGTTGCATCGTCCTAGTACGATCCCACTGGAAGGGGCGTATTAAGGGGGTTCCCGTTCTCATGGTCTTATCCCCCCCATTTTCCTGCCAGAAGTTTCGCAGCTGCAAGTGCATTTTGAGCATTTCAAATCCTGGGATAACGATGGTTTCTCGCGGTGAACGCTTACGCATGAGCAATCGAAACGGCAATATATTTGCGACTTCAAATCCAACATTTAGACACATTGACACATTTATGTGTTCAGTTGCCTGGCCTAATATGAATGTCCAATCGTCCATCGTAATCTGAATGTCCCAACCAACCAGGGATAAGAACTGCCCACGTGATGAACGTACTAACTCAATTACTTCACGCGAGCGGCTACACAATTTCATCTTGCTCCGAAATTTCGAGTGAGCTAAAACATTTTTCTCTCGCCATCGATCGATCCATGCTCAAGTTACTTTGATTCCTACCCGATGAACACATGTGATGTAGTTAGCTCTTCAATAAATTAGCCTTCAAAAACCATAACCTTCTGTGCTAAGAGTCAATGCCAGGGCTTGAGTAAATCACAACTACGCCGAATTAGTCGCATCATCACTGCAGACCACCAGATCTCTCACGTACGCCTTCCGACAACCTTCTCTCAACCATCCATAAAAACGTTTATAAATATTCGTTTTTGAGAATTTCAACACACGTGTACATTCTAATACGCATAAAAATTGAAGCAACATTTGCGTTAAAGTTAACCAAGGTTTTAAAGAAAGATAAATCTCAGACAGAGATAAATATACACTGAAGTGCCAGAAAAACTGGCACAGGCGTGCGTATGCAAATAACGGAGCTTTGCAACCAATCAGCGTAACGCGATGCGGTCGGCAGCGCCTATATAAGACAAGAGATGTCTGGCAAAGCTGTTAGATCGGTTCTTGCCGCTACAATGGCAGGTTATCAAGATTTAAGTGATTTTGAACGTGGCGTTATAGTCGGCACAAGAGAGATGGGACATAGCATCTCCGAGATAGCGACAAAATTTGGATTTTCGCGTACGACCATTTCACGGGTATACCGTGAATATCAGGAATCCGGTAAAACATCAAATCTCCGACAGCGGTGCGGCCGGAAAAAGACCTTGAAAAAAACGGGACCTTCGACGACTGACGAGAATCGTTAAACGAGATAGACGTGCAACACTTCCTCAAATTGCCGCGGATTTCAATGCTGGGGCATCAACAAGTGTCAGCGTGCGAACTGTTCAACGAACCATCATTGATATGGGATTTTGGAGACGAAGGTCCACTCGTGTACCATTGTTGACTGCACGGCACAAAGCTTTACGCCTCGTCTGGGTCCGCCAACACCGCCATTGGACTGTTGATGACTGGAAACACGTTGCCTGGTCTGACGAGTCTCGTTTCCAATTGCATCAGGCGGATGGACGTGTACGGGTATGGAGACAACCTCATGAATCCATGGACCCTACATGTCAACAGGGGACTGTTCAAGCTGGTGGAGCTTCTGTGATGGTATGGGGCGTGTGCAGTTGGCGTGATATGGGACCCCTGATACGTCTAGAGACAACTCTGACAGGTGACAGGTACGTAAGCATCATGTCCGATCACCTACACCCATTCATGTCCATTGTGCATTCCGACGGACTTGGACAATTTCAGCATGATAATGCGACACCCCACACATCGAGAGTTGCTACCGAGTGGCTCCAGGAACACTCTTCTGACTTTAGACACTTCCATTGGCCACCTAAATCGCCAGACATGAACATTATCGAGCATATCTGGGATGCCTTGCAACGTGCTGTTCAGAAGAGATCTCTACCTCCTTGCACTCCTATGGATTTGTGGACTGCCCTGCAGGATTCCTGGTGTGAATTGTCTCCAGGATACCTTCAGACATTAGTCGAGTCCATGCCACGTCGTGTTGTGGCACTTCTGTGTGCATGCGTGGGGTTGGGGGCTACACGATATTAGGTAGGTGTGCCAATTTTTCTGGCACTTCAGTGTAATTGAAGCTAAAATGTGACCAATTTTAAATGGCTACATTTCGAAATTTTTTTTATACACTATAAAATTATTTAGTGTTTGTATTAAATCGGGATTTTTGTTTGGTACAAATTTCTTATTAAAATTAAAAAAATAAGTATGTATTCTTATTGATGTAAGAAAACTGCATACCGAAAGTATATGACAGAGATTACAAATATAGTTGTTTAAATGTGAGTTTTGAAATATGTAAATTTTTAGTATCTGTTCATACTGTATCAAAAATTTTTGAAACATCACGTAAAGTACTTAAGCGCAGGGAATTAATCTGTATTTATTTATTTAATGGTCCCTAACCAAATGAAGCATATCTATTAAAATAGCAGAAGAAATTGTTTTCTTATAAGGAAATGATAAGATTTGCATCTGTATAATAAAATTAGCAACAACTTCCTAAATTCATTAATATGATTTGGAAACTAATTGAAGTGGAAAATGTAATTGCCATTCTCTAAATAAATCATTTATCTACTTCACTACTCTATGCCTTTTTGATCAAAATGAAAGCAAAAATAATTTTTCAAAAGCACCAAAATTTTGCTATTTTAACTCATTTGTCAAATCGTCCGTAACTCCAATTAGAATGGGTAAGGTTTCCTTTCCTTGACAAACCATGATTAATGATTACGTTTTAACATTAATAATAAATCTCTCTTCAGGTTTAATAGTGATTGCAAATAAGGAAAGTTATTAATGACTTTAGAGAAATCTGTGGCCGGAATTAAAAAAAAAGATAGGTGCATGTTTACAACTAAATTATGTTCCTTTTCTATTTTATTGTATCTTACACGAGGTGGAAAGATTATTTATTGAAAAATAAAGGGTATTTATACACACAAAATTCTCTTTGCATATACGTATATACTTACTTTTCTTTTAATGTAACATCCTCGTATGGAAATCGTAATATCACATTTTTACATTTAACGTTCATTAGAACTATATATTTTATACTTTTTAATCAAAGTGGATGTTCAGAAAGAGAGATCCATTTAAACTGAATTATACTTTTTATTAAGTCCCCTATTTTTTACATAAATATAAAATTCGGTCAGGTTTTATTGCCCGTTACTATACAGTTTGTGAACAAATGTTTAATTCTATTGCATAATGACAATGAAGAAATACAGATGGTTAATCTCTATTTCTTCATTGTCATCATGCACAAACATGGCAATGGATTCTTGCAAATTGAAAATAAGCTACCTTACATAGTCATAGTGACTAGAAAGTGATTAGAACATCCTATAGTTTTGACCACGACGGAATGGTTTCACCTATAGCTGGAAATGAATCAAGTAGAGAATCTTTGGAATGTTGTTGAAAGGTCTGTTCGAGTTTTAACTCCTCATTCCAGGAAGATGGTGAAATTATGGACATCAGTGAGCAATATAAAACAATTTGGAATTCCGCATGTGATAATTTGTTGTACGCTTACTGTGTATATGATTTCTACGCAGTACGTCGCATAAATTCGAGTAAAAGTACTGAATTTAACTAACATATTCAAGGCTTTCTTAGCTTTGGAAAATTGCGTTGTATCAGAGAGGATAACAGAAGATAAAATAAACACGTTACAGAATGAATGATTGTGCTTCTATTCGGGCTAATTAAGCCGCATCATCTTAGGTGCGTTACAATTGATGGAATAAAGAATAATTTAAAACCTTAATTAAAAGTTAACATTTTGTGTTCTGTAAGATATGCAATGGCCTGGAAGATAAAGTTCTAGTAAAGTATATCAGACCGAAATTCGGTTTCAGAAAGTAACAAAAAGTTAAACGACATGATACAGATGCAATTCTCTAATTTGATGTTTCGTTCAATTTTACAGTTGAAACCGAAGTTCACTTTTTAATAAAATTTAAAATTTTACAAATTAAACCCTTTTAATAAAAATTCCAGAAGATGGCGGTTTAAATAATAGAGAGCACCCTAGAGCTTTAACTTTACCGTGACTCCCTATCATATACGTAAGGTTCATCTTGTTGCAAAAGTTCTATATTATTGAACGTAAATATACACTCCACAACCAGCGTGGTGCATCTAAAATCATGATTCATCATAAAAAAAATCATACATCTTCCTACATAACTAATATCCAGCATTGGTATAGCCTTGCTTACGCGACGTACAGTTATTAGTGCCTGCACAACAACTGCCGCAGCAGAAGCGACGATTTTTAACATGCACATCGAATGCATATTACTGTTGCTGTTGTTCGCTGGCTGAAAGGTTAACTGCTATTCGGTAACGCGCAATGCTCTTGATATAACAGTCCAGTTGCATTGCACTATTATCGTTGCAACGAAGGTACTTATCTTCAACTTTTGTGCTCTGACAAGCATTAGAACACAAACAAGAGACAGGTCAGAGACAATGAAACATTATTCCATGAATTCCCTATATGCATTTGGTAGATTTGAAACGATCTTGAAGCCGAAAGATGATCATGAATGGGAAACGTGCACAAAATTGCCGAAATGATAAATGCACATGATGAGGAGTATTCTAATACGACTTAAATTAAGAAATAGGAAACTTATTTACCTGCGAAGCACAAATGTAAAACTTTCCTATTCAATTCAAAAGTTTGATGATAAGAAATTTCAAAATTAATAAATTTCAAATTTATATAGCTAAGCGAACTCGTTAGCTGCTCCATAACTATCTACGGTATGATGATGCTTTCAGTATTTTGTTTCGTTTTCAATAAACGATAGAGATTACATGCATTCCTGACGATGAGAAGCCGAAGTCAGTCCGAAACTTACGTTAAATTTTTTTCAGTAAATTTTACTATGCCAAAACGTAGAAATTATATATTCTTCATTTATTCTGCGTAATTCTACGTCGTCTTATCAGTTCTAATAAATTATGCGTCAAAGTTATGAAGTATTATATTATTGTAAACGGGAATACGTTTTTTAAATTTTAATACTTTTTAATTTAAAAATCAGCTTGTTATTTAGACAACAAATTAAATTCCTGTCTATAAAACACTAAAATAAAATTTATTTTTAAAGACTGTTCTTGAAAAATTAGTTTAATGGGGAAAATTATCTAAAAAATGAAAGAAGAAACTGGTTGAAAAGTTCTAAATTTTCAAATACTTTAAAAAATAAGGTTAGAATAGTTTATTTTATTTTTTATTCAACGCCATTTTCTAGCTTTATGGATGTTGGTATTTTTGTGGTCCAATATTGATTTAACAGGTTGCAAAAAAAAACAGAATAAGAACTTTCCACAGCAATATCGTTTACGATATTTTAGTAGACTTGGGCATGAAAGAAGATGGTTCCCTGTCTTTAGATCAAATTCACACAAAGGGCATGTAGATGAATTAGTCAAATTATTTCGATGAAGATGCTATTGCAGCTAGGTAGTCATATCCAGTCGTAAGTCTGAAGCAAGCTACCTCGACCTGCTTTGAAAACTCTTTTGGTATGGTGTATTTCGGAAGACACTTTCGACTTTTCCCAGTAATTTTATTCGCGTATCGTAATTGCCTTTGTCATTTTAGACTTTACATAATAATTCTTTTAACTGTTTGATGTTCAATTTTAGAGTTAAGTTATTGCAGAGATGATCCTTGTTTGACAAGTTGATCTACCTTCTCATTACCATACACATTAAGATGACTTGAGGTCCATTGGAATGTAATTGATTTACCGCTATCAATTGCAACAATTATTGATTCTCGACAGCATTCTATTCTTGATAATCATTGCAACATTGGGACAAAAGTTAGAATGTCACACTATTAATATGGTTGCTTAAACATTTTATTTTAATCTATATACACGTATAAGAGAGTACGTGTATAAAAGTAAATTTATATTTATGCGAAAAGACCTAAAGCTAAATTGAAAAGCAAATAACAATATGAAGATGTATGAGAATATTTGAGCAAATAGAACTTGCAAATTCGATAAAAGAAATAACATAGTTACAAAACAATGAAATTCTTGAAAACATCCTATAAAATTCGATGTACTCATGATAATTATTGTCTACGAAAATTGAGCATAAATATCTAACGTGAAATAATAGACTGAATAAATAATTTTATTAAAATATAATAAAATTTTTAATAAAGAATATCCGCCTGAAAAAAGATTTATTCAATACCCTTAAAAAACATTAAAGAACAAAATTGTCAATGCAAATCCCATAACGCACGTTCTTGGATGAAAAAGTATTAATAAAATGAAGAAGAAGTATAAGCCTCTTTGAAAAGAGATTTTGAAATTTTATCTTTCTAATCGTAAACTGAAGTAGAGATATTACGTTTATAAAACACAATATTTTTTCAGTTAGATATTTGTTTATTATTCAGGGGAGTTTATGAACGCGATATCTAAAAATGATTCGAATTTGCATGAAATGATGTAAACTATCTCGCGTTAAATGCACATTTTTTGCGAACTCTTCTCATTTTACTACACGGATCATATCTGGTCGTAAAAACAAAGGAAACATTTTTTTAGCAAAGGTGGTATCAGCTGCATCGTCTATCGTTAAACTATCGCAGTTATAATACTATTTAGTTTCAAAACTATACTTTTACCTGAGACTGTTTGCCAAACAAAATATTTACCTTCAAGCAAATAGACGTAACTTAAAAAGTTTTATGAGTATTCATGATGAGTGTTTTTATTTCTATTCTCTAAATAAAACATTTTATATCAATATAAAATTTAAACTTTATTTGACTAACTTTTTTCAACTTTAATTTGAAACAGCATTCAGATAAAGTGTGTTTCGATTTCCAGTATTATTAACTATACAGAGAAAACATATTATACAATAATGTTTGCCACCCACGTATATTTAGCTCAAGCTAGAGCTTTTTTTTGTTTTTGGAGAAAAAGAGGCGCCGTCCTCATCCTGGATTCGAACCAGGGTCCCCACGTTGAGCCCGCGGTGTCTTGACCTACTAGACGAATGAGGACAAGAACAAACGCATTTTTCTCCGTATATGAGGATGTAAGATATTATTACCCTTCACAGGGATAACACAATTGCCAAATAATGGTCAACACAGAAAAGCCTCCGGGGCGAGATTTTTGTGAGTTTTTCGTGGGGAATTTATTATTAGCTTATTTTAATTATTATATTAATTATTTTATTATATTAATTATTTATTATAGTTATTTATTATATTAATTATCTTCTGTAGCGATTTAATTAGTCTGGTATTTTTCTTATTTAGATTTTCCCAAATGCTATTACAATAGGTCAAGTGACTGTATATAAATGGATAATATAGACCCAGTAATATATCTCCGGGGACTGTTCGCGACAATTTTCTCAAAATCCCTATTCCCAAACTCACCTCCTTTTCTACTCTTTCTGTCTGCCTATTCCAATTCAAGTCCTTTGCCAATACCACCCCCAAAAAATCAATTTCCTTAACAATTTCAATTTCTTTCTCATTTAAATAAATTTTTTCTGAATCTTCTATTCTATCAATTTTCTTATTTTTTGTACTAAAAATTAATATTTTTGTTTTAGATTCATTTATTTTCATTTTATTTATTTTAAACCAAAGTTTAAAATTTTTAATTACTTCATGACCAGTTCTAGTTAACTCATATTTGTCTTTACCTTGAATAAACACGCTTGTATCATCTGCATATAATGTTAAATGACCATTGTTAGATATTTGCGCTATATCATTTATATACAATAAAAACAGGAGGGGACCAAGAATGAACCCCTGGGGAACAACATATTTATTTTTAAGTGAAACATATATTATATAATTAATATGTACTATTTGCTGCCTTTCTTGAAGATAGGCATTTAGAATATTGTTAATTTTGCCTCTCATACCATAATGTGATAATGTGTCTAATAATATGTTCATATTAATTACGTCAAACCCCTTGCTTAAATCGAAAAAAATCCCCATACTAATAAAGCCATTTTCAAGAGATTTTTTGTATTTTTGTTATTACATTTATCAAGGCAGTTTATGTGGATCTGCCTTTCAAGAAACCGTGTTGGCTTCTATCCAAAATTCTAAATCTATTTGTGACATCAATTAATCTGTTATTTAATGAACGCTCAAATATTTTAGCAAATACTGATAAAATTGAGATGGGTTTGTAATTTGTTTTAATATTCTTGTCACCTTTTTTATAAATTGGAACAATTTTAAAACATAATTTTTTGACATAATAAGCAAAGCTATAAGCAAAAATATTGGAAAAATGTTCTTGTTCCTCTTCAAATAAAAAGCAACTACAAGTTTAATAAAAGTGATATCGTAGACAAAGTATAATGAAGCTGTGAAATAGCTGTGAAAGAAGTGTGATTTCCCTGAAACTTATAGGTAAATCTAGTTAGCTGGTAAACGATACGAAAAATTTTCCAGGGAAAAAAAATCAAAAAAATAACTTACATGTCCATACAAATAAGAAACAACTTCTCTTTCTTTTAGCCATGTATCACACTACTCGTCAGTCTTCGAGTTGTAGAGATGCCATGTAAAGTCTTAGGTTAGTGCTCGCTATGCTCTAGTTTGAGCTATATGTACGTGGGTGGCAAAAATTATTGTATAATAAATTCCCCCACGAAAACTCACAAAAATCTCGCCCCGGAGGCTTTGTGTGTTGACCATTATTTGGCAATTGTGTTATCCCTGAGGATGGTAATAATATCTTACAGACTGGAACTGTCATTATAAGTCATCGATCCCCAGCATTGCAATTTAAATTTCACAAAGTGTATTTTATAGCAGTTCTGTAACTAAAATTTGAGTGTGACTTCTGGAAATCAATCTATAAGATATAAATTAAAAAATTGGCGTATTTTAATATTTTAAGAATATCTGAATCAAACTGTTCAAATGCTTTTTATTTACCAAGCAACAATAAAGATAATATCAATTTTGATAGAAGTAAATATAAAATACAGTTTGACATACAGAAATTTCAAAAGGATTAACTGGAAAAGGCTTTTTCCTTTGCATATCTACATTTCCAGTTCAGTCTAAAGAAGTTTATTGATAGAAGCCTGAAAAAAATTATTAAGTTTTAAGCTGGAGCCGAATTTAGCAACTTTTTAAAGTTTCAATTCTCAGATCCAAGAGTTGCTTGTTTTTGTCCAGCTGATCGTAATACACTTTTCAGACTACTATGAAATATTATGTGATTTTAGTCTGAACCCAAATCGTAAATGTGCAGAACAAGCAATTTTATTTATTCCTTTACGGGGATTCTTCTTTAATACTTTAATAAATAATATATCTTCGATAACTCATATGTTTTTCTAAATTTTAAACTGAGATTACAAGGTATTTTCGTTCATGAAAAAGATTTTCTCTGTACGTCGATCACTTAAAAATAAGAGTACTACTAGTCAAAAACAAAATTTCAAATGTGAATAAAATTTCTTTTATAAACAAATTTCTTACATACCGTTTGAAAACAAACTCTTCACTCAATATAAAAGTCGTGCATTGCAAATTTATGTAAGTTTGGCACCAAACATACTTTCCGAAAGAAGAACGTCAGCCAGTCTGTCATTAACGTTTTCCCGTAAAATTGTCCTTTTAAAAGAACCCATGAAAAAAGCGACAACTCAAGTTTCTTTTTCTAAAATTTTGTCCTTTGCGCAAGAAATTTTCCTTTTTGCAACTCCGAAATTTGATTGATTTTTGGATGTTCGAATAAATAAACCGAAAGAATAATTTTAGCGTGTTTTTTCTAGTACAGAAAAAAAATGACAAACACAATTTTCTACTATTTTCGAAATTTAGAACATATATATTATATTAGGACGAACTTTTTAAACAATTCAAGGTAACATAAGTTTGAAAAAACGGTGATATTTCAAATGAAATGTCATAAATATCACGCAATCAACTGTATTGCTATCACGTAATTATCTTAATCGGATGCATATGTACGGTAGGTTATGACATCTTATTTTCATAATATTACAGTGTTCTGTGGTTAAATCGATGCTTGTTTTATTCACAGGGTCATCCGTTCATCTATCCACACATGCACACACACACACACACACAATTCAATTTTATCTCCCAATGATTTGAGTGGAGATTATGTTGAATCTCCACTCAAATCATTGGGAGATAAAACTGAATTGGATTAAAGCCCACAACTGAAATCGGGAAAATGAAAACGTCGATGCACTTGCCAAGTTTGCCACCCTATCAGATAACCTTCCAATAATATACGATAAAGCTCCTATGACTGAAACAAAAAAAAAACTGTCGAAGGTACAATACTTCATAAATGGGAGGAACTATGGAAGCATTCAGAAAACGGCAGCGTAACAAAGAAATTTTACCAACCGTCAAAGATAGGCTGAATGCAAACCATCTAGAACTCTCTTACAAGTTAACCCATTTGCTAACTGGTCATGGAAGGAAGTAAAACGACTCACTGTGCTGAATATATCACAAAACTTGGTAAAATAACACAATGGGCACAGTTTTTGAACTGTTTTGTTAAAAAAAACTATGCTCATTGTGTTATTTTACCAAGTTTTGTGGTCATGGAAGGGTTGACCAATATTTTCAAAGATTCGGTCTGCAAGAATCTTCTTCCTGCTTCTGTGACGAAAGTGTTGAGAAAACAGTAGATCACGTTATTTTACACTGTCCAACACTGGAACCTGCTAGAATTAGCATGCTTAGGAAAGCGACAATCTACGGCGAACAATGGCCTCTTGCACTTAAAGAAATGGTTTCTAAACGGTTTTTCGGTGATTTCATGGATTTTTCTTTTCTGATGGACTTTTTGTAGTTCTCTTCATTCTAGTGCAAATTACACAAATCAACTGGACTTTATAAATGAACTTAATGAGTGTCAAAAGCGTTTTATATCAATTATATTATCTACCTTGTACACATTTATATATATATGCATGTATTTATTTCTATATTTTTGTGAATGTGCCATACAAGCTGCAAAATGAGAACACAGATACATGTAATATTTAATGGTGCTTGTTGAATAAATACTTTTTCCTCTGGAGAAAGAAAAAACAAACACACACACACACGTACGTACGTACGTATGTATGTACGAATGGTAATTATTTTTAATATTTTCTTTCGTTTATTTAATCCTTGAATTAGAGGCAAAATACATGCATAAATATATTTGCTTGGTCACGAAAATTGGTATCATGATCACCTCAGGTAAGTTTTTTTTTCTATGGCATCTCTCCTCAAGTAGAGAGGATAAATGGAGATATACTTTGCAGGAGTAATATTATTTTATTAGAATGAAAACATTTAAATACTTGACATATATATTATGTATATTTATTTATATTCGTTACATTAATTATTTGTAATACATTATTTGATTGAATCTCTCCAATATGTACCTTCTTACATAAAATGCTAAATTATACGGATGTATGACGGATGAAACTTTTTTTACCATATCTGTAATTTCTGTGTTTTTTATTTACCTTAAATAAATTAACTAAATTGTATATTTCCATAACATATAGTCATGATTTAAAAAAATTAATTGAACAAATACGAGTGAAGTAATAGTACAACAACTCGTAGAAAAAGAGCACCTGTCTTTGTTCTGGGCATTTGAAAGATTTTGAACATTTTCAAAATGTGCAACAAGTTTGCTTCTCTTTTGAGGAAAAAATGTATCAGCAACAAAATTGTCCATTTCAGTCTTTCATCAAATGTTCGCGTTGTGAAACTGTATTTGCTTTTATGATTTTACCATGCTTATCACATAATGTTCTGTGTCAAAAGTCCGACCTATAAAAATAATTTCCCGTGTGAATATTTTACGCTTCTTGAAAACAAAAATTAAATTAAAACGAATTTAAAGGTTTCTTTCTCGGATTCTTTAACACTTTTTATGAAAGCTGGATGCAAAAATTTACATGATCCTAGCTTCTTTAAATCGCTGTACCAGAGGTTTGCACTACCACGACCTATCATCTGACACTTCTAGCGACCACCATATGCCAACTTTTATTACGAAGTAGAATTTACTACGCTGTTAGATGCATTGTTAGTATCAAAGCCATTTATTAACAATTTACTTAGATTTACGTTTAAATTAATGAAACCTAAATCATTGTTTCATCTGTTTTTAAAAATAAAAATGAGTTATTTTTGTTGTTTCACGTAAACTTTTATAGCAATGGTATAATTTTATGACACCCTAATTTTGGGTATTTTTTCTGTGTGAACATATTTGGATCACTTTTTATTTCAGCTTGTACGTATTTGCATATTGTCTTCTTCAGCATAAATAATTGTCTAAAAAATGGGACCATTCATTTATTTTTTACTAGACGAATGGGTTATTTTTTCTGAAAGTGCCTTTTCATTTTCAATGCTTCCGCGGAGCACAGATTGGAAACCTCTGCTCTATAACTTTGTAATTGACGTTTTTCTTCTATCATGCTTTGCTGCGAGCTAGATTTTCTAGTTCGAAGTTTTAATTAATAAGTTTTCTAATGTTCAGATAGGGATGGTATAATCGTTTTTATTTGATCGAGCAATTGCCATTTTACCAGAGATAAACCTAATATATACTTAGGAGCCTTTCATTCCGAAATTATGGGGATACGTATGGACTTTCCTGAGAACCCTGTATATTTTAATAAACATGAACAGCAAATGGTTTTTTATTTAATATTAATTTTTATTTACTGACTCGCTCTTTAATTTATTCCTATTAATTTTAGAGTAATTTACCCAAATTTATTTAACCAAAATTAAACATATTTCAATGAAAATTGTGTAAATGGCATTTACTTCATGAAATGGGATTTCAGAGTAAGACCTTATTTGTGAAGGCACAAGTAGCAAGGATTGGAAAAGAACAGGAAGCTAGCGGCTTAGAAAACTCGAATAGGAACGAGAAATATATATTACCCATTGGCTTTTCTATGCAAATGAGCCCCATCTGTTTGTCGTCTTACTATTTAAAGCCATGTGAAACCGTACTGTTAGGAATTGATGTATTCTATTCTGGTATAGATTCCAAACTTTAGCAGAAATTTCAGCAATTGGGTCAAGCTGCGCGTTGTCGAAAACTATCTTAAGTGAATTGCTTAAAGAACTAACACCGTGTTTAACATGTTGTCTCCAACCATCCTCAAAATTTTTATAACCATTAAACCTCGTCATCTGCTTTTTTTCATTATTGATTATAGATGTTTTTAAGTCGTTATGATTTATGTATTGTATGTTACACTGCGTGAATTTTACAAAGCAGTAAAAAGAAATTAAAATCGCAGTATTTTGTGAATTGTTCATCGATTCATTGATCATGTCAAGAACTGTTCATCGATTTGAAGCAAGAAATAATTCTCTTGGACTTAATTCTTTCTTCAAACTATGGTAATCTGCTAGATAACAACATTGCTGGCCACTCTGTTCAGCAGTTGATTGTCAACGTGTTTATTTTTGTAACAAAAATGAACTTGTTCTTGAAGTGTTCTTTTCGTTGTTCTCTCGCAATATCTGGTTCAAGTATTTATGATAGTGATGACACAATAACAGTATAACAATACACTTCATGATAAAAAAAAAATCAGCACACTATAAAGAAGGCGTTGGAATCGAGTAAAATTTTATGCATGTATTACAGTTTTTAGAGTTTGCCGATGGGAGCTAACAAGTTTCCCAACTGAACTTTGGCAACTCCGATCAACATCACGATTGTAAATAGAAGCGACCATGCTTTGATAACGATAGCCCTGGTAATAAATATCAGCAAAGTTTATTTTTTAAATTAACGTTTCAAGATCAATTGACTGCACCAATAAACTTTGCGCAAATATTTCTTCTCTGGTAACTACTGCAAAAAAGGGGAATTTAGATAACAAAGATCACAATCAACTATGTACTATATTTAAAACGCTGATGACTCGAGCTCTTGAACAAAATACGTACTCAACAGAAATATCAGCAAACTTTAAAAATTCTACGTGCAAGAAAGTTGAATATGCATCACGATACCTTACAGATTTAACCTGCATAGTCGAACTTGTTAAAAATTAACATACATACTGTATATTAATAATTATTACAACCAGTAGAAATTAGAATTTTCATGACTTACCTTTTTTTGACATATAAATTTAAGCATGTGCTCAGTTCTTCCTCATCGGCAGCTTAATTTCTGATGCAAAAGTAAATCGTATAATTATGCATTAATAACTACAGCTCGGATAATATGCACTTAAAAACTTAAAAATATGCATGTATATGCATTACAAAACCTGAAAATATGCACGTATATGCATTTAATATGAATAAACATACACCTTAAAATGAAAACTGTGCACTTAATTTTTTTAACTTACTTGAAAAGCATATGTCCTGCGTTTTAAAACGAATAGGTTTATTATTGACTGTTGAGTAAAAACATTCTATATACACAAAATAATATACTTTATACAGCATAATTTTTTATCACGGCATATCACAATATGTCTCTCGATATTCTGAACAATTAAGCTTTGTTTTCCATCAGTCATTCGATAGCTGATGAACTACCTAAGTTATTGGACAGCATTTATAAAGTTTTGTGAATTGTCCATTACGGATAGTTTATCTGATATAGACTATCACCCACGTCTATCATTGATAGAAGTGGAATTTTACCGTATGTACACGTTTGTTTTAATCTAAACTTAAATTGTCTGCCAGGATAGCAGAATATAACAAAATCTTCGATTTCTCTGATAGGGATATTATCTATAATTCAACTATGACTATATTTTTGAAGCCCTAGGAAAACATTAAACGCCTATATTTACAACTTCCTTTGCCTTTCTGTCCAGATTAGAAGTAGGAAGGAAGTTTAGCTTTTGTGTTGCGTGAAATTTTTTCGATGAAAGAAGCAGAATAAAATGCTTAAAATTGCTAACATTCTTAAAATATGCATTTATTCTAGAAATTATCCGTTTTTTATACGTTTATATGAACTAGCGCTAAAAAGAGCTAAAATATACAATTACATATGCACATGGGCATTTTCATATAATCCGGTCTCTATTAATAACTATAAAGGGTAGAATTTTAAATAAAGTTCGAAGTTTAATTCCAACCTGTTTAAAATAACAAATCTTCTCGATGACTTTATTGTACACTCAACTATTACTTTAAAATATACAGCCGGATTTATTGCATTCATTTTTACCTCAACCTGTAATTAATGAAAATAAAATCTGATTGAAGACAAATTCATAAAAGAAAATACAGTTATAGTCTTTGATCTTGAAAAAAAATGCAGCGAAATTTTGTGAAAGATTTGCTGCATCATAAAATGATTCAATTACGAGGTCTGGCAATTAATTTTGCGAGCCTACGCCGCTCAATCTCTGGCATCACTAGGTGGAAACGAGTAACTCAGCTAGAACATTTTTTCTTTAATCTTCTTATTGCAGCAGTTTCATAACAGGCTTTCTCTTCATTTGTTCGTATTAGCAGCTTATCCGTGATAGCATCGAAAGCTTTCGTTGTATTTTCTTAAATTTAATTCCTAAGTTTAAGACTTAGTTGTTCAGCAGAAATGTATGAAATGAATCACTCAATCATGAATTGCCACATTTTGCTTTCGTTATATATGCTTTCGTAATACATGCTTTCGTTTCTGCGGGATTACTATGATACTTTAGTAGTTTCAATTAAAAAAATGGCCATATTGAACAATATTCTCTTTCTTTTGAGAAAACTCGATTATCTCGAGATGGAAAATAATTTTGTGAAAATTTTTCTTTTACTTTAAGTTCCGATTCGGAGGTTTCAGCCAACATGGACAACAATTCATTATTTCTTCTCCCATAGATAACTCCTTTTATACAAAGTCATATCCAAGCCTTTAGATCATCCATCCGTCAATCCCTTCTATCTCTAAATACCTTTCTTCCTCCATGATATTTCTCTCCAGTGTTAATTGAGATAGTTCGCATTTTTCAGCTCTCACTGTGTGTTTACAATATGCTTACTTTCTTCTTAGTATTGTCTTGATATTTATTTGTTCAGGACCTTCTTGGTTAAAGATATACTTTATTTATTCATTTTTTTATGGGTCTAAATT
>QLNU02015360.1:66459889-66486428 GCA_006491805.2 Dysdera silvatica
CTCTCTGTTGGACAGTTACCTGCGTTTATAAGGACTTTACTAACCACACACTCTCACTCTCTCTCTCTTTTGCATAAAACTTTTTTCATCTTATTAACTTTTATTTTAGATTACCTATTTCAGTATTTAATTTCTTTTGTTTGGCCATTATTATAGCAAGAATATGTTCCTATATATATCATAATGCGTTTACTTCGTCTCTAGTCCTGTTTTCACGATAGGTACTGATGTTCATGTTTTTTCAGCTAATATACATAGGTAGGGTTTGTTGTTGTTTAGGTAGGGTATGATTAGTTTTCATTCATGTATAATAATATGGCAGAGAACGTTACAATTAAACATGCAATTTCAATTCTGATATTACATCAGCCGAATCTGCTTCTTAATAAAACTAATAGTTGTTTACAATTTCTCGAGAATTAAATCTTCCCATCAGGTATCATCTAGCATTCGATAATAATGAAATATTGCATTTAACTTATTGAGAGGATTAGAATTAATATTCGATGTATTTATGCAAAAGCCCATTAACGGTATTACAGCCCACGTACGTAAGATTAAGGGGAGCAATGAATAACAAACCTATTACGATGCTATTCAAGTTGCATCTTTGATCCTATTGAAGGTTTCAAACATTAATTCATTAAGAAAGATTAAACATTGCTTATCAGCTAGGCAGTGTGTAGCATTGCACAAAGACGTCTAAAATTCTGTCGCAGCAGACGACAATGTTTGGAATAAGTCGTTTCTGCATATGCTTAAACTGCATCTGTTGGTATCTGGTGCAGTGTACATATCAAAACGTTTAATATATTTCCGTTGTTATATTCGCAACCTAATTATAAATTTATTTAAGATCTTATGTGCAGGTGAATAAAAATTAGTTTTCCTTTTGCAAATGACTTCGATGTTCTTCTAAGGCATAATTTATTTCATCTATGAAAATGCATGAGCCAAATTAATATGCTAAAATTTAAAATATAATAAAGGCGTATAATAAATGTTGCATGCAAAATTTAAATGTATTTATCCCCATAACCTTTCCGTACTTCTCCTGAGATTGCTAAAATATATTACTGAGAATTTCCAAAGTATTTGTTGATTTTAGATGCAGCAAATAAGTTTTGTTCTAACAAACTGAATTTTTACTGAACAACTCTTTTAAAAACAAATACTGCTTCACAACATTTAATGAAGTGGACTAATGAGCTTTGCAAAAATAAAAAATCAACTAAACTTATGATATTTTTATTTTACTAAAATATTCCGCTGAAAATTTTATTATTATTTTATTTTTCTTTAGAACCAAATTTAATGTGTCAAATTGGACAACAGAAACAACAAATTCATTAATGTAGCAATAAAAAACTAAAGAAATTAACAATAGTTTAGCAGAAATTATAGCCATTATGTTAATTATATTTAACACATATCACTAAATACTCTTAAAAAACTATAACCCCAGATGCAATTTACCTACTTTTATTTTGTTGTTTTTTCTTTGCAGACATGCAGAAAAATTAAAAATATTATTTCAGCTAAATGTCGATTACACAAAACAATTATTTTCTATAAAGCACATAATAATTTCATAAATAGAAAATTTAGTGAATGTATTTCAAATGTAAGGAAACATTAGCTTCTCATTTTAATAAGCGCATACGTCTAGAAATAAGAATATAAAATAACCTTTAATTTGTAAGAAATTAAGTAAATTAATATCAATAGACTCTGGCTTTCTAATTCTCTTCCTTTCAAACCTGACAACAACATGCCATAGTTTTAGTTACTCAATAATTCTTAGGTATTATTGATGAATTATTTTTGCCAACTATTTATCTCTGGTGAATTTGTATATTATCGACTTTTACCAACCATATAATGTAACGTATTTCAAGTTTGAATAAATTATTATTAACATTATTTATATACTATTTTTTATGTAAATTATTATTATCATCGTATATATTTTCGTATTTGTCACCACAGAACTGATATAATTTCTATTGTGACAACTATTTAGTACCGAATTTCAATCTGATGATGAGAAGAAACAAAACTATAGGAAAACATTACGTTTTTCACAAACTTGATAGAAATGTTACAAAAGACATCCCGATCGACTTACTTAGCCGATATTTATCACCTTTGGTTCTTCAAAAAATTATCTGTTTTTGAAAAAAAATTGCAAATAATTTTAAATCCTGTCGCACATCAATTTCTCACCAAGATAGATAGAAATCGGGAAATTTATAAAATCGTTTCATTTCAAGTATTTGGCCTTTTCAGTAGATTCTTTGAATATACAGAGATAACACACTACATATTACAGCAGGAGCTCTTTAATTCAGAACATTCGTGATCACGGCCATGCCGGATTAGCGATTTTACCGGATTATCAAATATCAATACAGTTTTAACGGGAACACCAAAGAAAAATTAATACGGTGCAGTGATATTTAAAACAAATTGTAATAAGTTGCTGTATAGCAAGAAAAAAATACATATAAGCTTTACTGTTTAAAAAAGTCTCTGATAACATGTTGCCTTTGTGATTCGGATCTTTCCTTCAAAACATCGTTACAGATTATACACAAATTTATTATTTCTGCAGAGTTGTAGCTTTTGTTGGATACGGCAAATTTTACAAATATATTTAATACGTCAGAAGCCTGTTTCCACGTGACTTCAGCTTCATCTGCCATGTCTTCTTCTTCATCATCCGTCCTGGCGGACAAGATCCACAAACGCCCGAATTCACTAGAAGCGAGCAACTCGATTAGTGCCGGATTAAAGCGCTTCTACTGTAAATATTAAAAATGTAGGGCAGAGTAATAACCAAGGCTGTAGCTGGAAGTTTTTAAAAGTGGGTCTCAGATAGCTACAGAAGGGCTTAATATTCGTTAATGTTTTGATGTATTTTATTAATATATTTAATAATATTAAATATCTAAGCGGACTAATATGTTTAATATTAATAATAAAATTTCTTCGACAAAATTTTGCATTGAAAATTTATAGAGGTGTACTAAAATTTACAATATCCCTTACTTTTACTATAGAGTAGATGAAGGCTCAAACCTCTGTAAAAGCATGATACACACGAAAGGGCGGATCCAACGGGGGATGAGGCGATCGCCACCATTTGAGCCAGTATTATATTATGGAAAATGAAATTAAAAGTACCGGACATCTGGCTAAAAATAAGTCAGAGACAAATCGCTCACAGCCCTTGAAAGATTTTGGGATCCGCCCTTGTACTTACACACGATCTACCGTGAAAATCTTTTTTCAATAGATTTTTAACGTCAAAGAACAATTTTCATTGTCATGTACAATTTTACATGAAGCAAAAAAGTTTAAAGCAAAATTTTGCAATAATGAGAAAGAACATTTCCTGGAGGGGGATGATGAAATTTTTGAGGGGGTAGGTCATCCCGCCCTAGTCTCAGTTTGGCTACGGCCCTGGGGATAACTGCTGCTTCTTTTATATCCCTGATAGTACGTCATTGACATCTCAAAACCATTATAATGATGTAACTATCTAGAAAAATGCTTTTGAATGATGTATGCCTACAAGCTGAATTTTCTATAGATCAAGGTTTTCTTATAAACGACAAACGCTATTTTTACTTCATCCATCATGTTTTCCTGATTTTTTATCTCTCTTCCTATTCTCTGTTCTAAGTCTTCATAGTTATAAAAGACAGCTTTTTTCCAGCAAATGAGGCGACATAAGAGTGATGAGCAAAACCCAGAAAACTAGCAATACATTAATAAATTAAAAACAGAAAAAAGTAAACATAGTTGGATAAAAATTCTTGGACTAATTAATTAAAATTAATTTTAATGAATTTTATTTTTGTTAAGGTAACACATTTTTCAACCACTCTTTTTCGTGGTGGAAAAAAAGAACTGATTTGTAAGAAGCATATTTTTAAATCTGTAGCTTGTCTTAATGTCGCTATCATATATTTTGCGTTGTATTGAAACTCACGAGACTTGCGAGATGTTTTTCATGAAGGACTAAAATATAACAAACAGTTATTTCGACACTGGCGTAAGGTTTAAAAACACATGTGAGTGTCGAAATAACTGTTTGTTATGGAATCTCCTGGTGAAACTGTAGTGTTTCGTTCAGATTGAAATAAGTACATAATCTCCTAATTGTATATAGGTTTAAATTTAATATAAAAAAAAAGAACTTTGTACATCAAATTTATTGAAACTAAAATAAATTAATTACGAAAATACAATACGGTTCTTACCTCACGGCTATTCCGCATATTGGCTAATGATCAAAACTAGTAGCTTAAATAATTTTTAATTTAATAATATATGTACAATTCGATATAAATTCATACATTGCATTTTAGCTGAAAATTTTAATTATCAGCTATGAAATTTATTAAATTCGAAAAGGTTCATATATATCACACATTTAAAAAAATAAGAAGAGTGTAAGATAAATATACGAGTAATTTTTCAACCACATAGTAAGATAATTCTATGAAAAAAATTATAGCGAAAATCGCGAATTAGATCATTATAATCTGAGTTATCAATTACCCTTGTATACACAATCGATTAATAAAAAAATTATAATCAAGAAGATATACACCCTGAGGAAGTAAAATTATATTTTAAATATGTACTCTTGCAAAGTACTCGTACTTCCAAAAAAAGTAAGAGAAGTTCTCTAATTTGACTGAAAATTTGATTGAAAATTAAACAGTCAGAAAAACAAAAAAGTTATGTTCAATAGTTTTAGTTGCAAAAACTTTGAATATTAATTGTCCTAACAAGTTGTTTTATCGTCTACGAGCTTCATAGAACTCTTTCAAGAATAGTTCTTCAAGCGTTTGGAACTGCTTTGTTAAAATTTATCTCCCAGAGCCGTTATTATAGCCCAATTTTACAAAGCACGACCTTGGCAATCTTTGCGCCATAAATCTTCATCAATCAAGCTATCCTTTTGACAATACAAATTTAAACGAATGATTTAGTTCTTGTAATATTATTTTATTTTTTGAAATACGAATGTGGTTTAAACATTAGCACCCCTAAATTTATTAAGACCATTGAAAAACAAGAATATGCAACATTATGTATAAATACATTTTCGTGCTCTGGGTAAAAGGTGGAAACCCTTAAAAAAAAGCAGTTTAACTGAGATTAGTGTGACACGTTTGTCAAACTAATTCTGTTTCACAGTTTGCTTTATATTAAAACTAGTAATTAAATAATATTAGCTTATAGTTACATTATAATATATTACTTCATCATATAGTATATAATATATAACCCTTCAACTTACACTTAATCACTTATCTTTATCTATAAACAAAGTCAACATGAAGTTTACTAAAGTTCACGCAAAAATAATCATCTTATGCAAACCTTCGTCATTTCTTATTATGAAGTTGATCTGAATAAGAATTATTTCTCTATTCTGCAAAGGTCTGGTAAAATCTGCAAGCTAACCAATTCTGAAAAAGCAATTAATCTATCAAAATTAATCAAACTAATGCACATGCTATACGGGAATATGCATGTTACCTTCTTATCATATGTATGGACTCACCTATAGAATTAATGGCTGAAATAGAGGAATCAAAAGTGTAGCATTAATGCTTTATTGCATGTTTCGGCTCCCCCATCCTAACTGATGGTACATCATTAAGCAATCATCTATAATAAAAATAAAATACAGCTCACTAAAATACTTTATCCCCTATACCAGTCAAGCTTATATGCATAAATACAGCATATCTAAACTACGTCGTGAGTAGAAGTTGCGTAACCAAATTAGATACGTCACTCAAAGAGTTTATCATAACTATTTAGTAAGTCAAACAACAATATCAATCAATCAATCAACGTTTATTGGCGTAGTGATACCAGCGCCGATGTTATGGCGTGATTAGATGGTGAAACGTTCGAAAGAAAATAAATATTTCTGCGTTCGGTGGGACCTGAACCCACGACCTTCCACTTGCCGGGCGGAGGCTCTACCCAGTGAGCTACGAACGACAATGTTTAATCTCTTTACGAACGTATATATATTGTTGCCAGTTATATGCTGCAACGTGCATTTCGATCAATTTAATACCAGTCTCTTTGCAATTTGGTTTAAATAGTAGTCTATGTACTACACCATTCTGCGAAATAACTGGCAACAATATATATACGTTCGTAAAGAGATTATATATTGTCCTTCGTAGCTCAGTGGGTAGAGCCTCCGCCCGGCAAGTGGAAGGTCGTGGGTTCAGGTCCCACCGAAGGCAGAAATATTTATTTTCTTTCGAACGTTTCACCATCTAATCACGCCATACCATCGGCGTTGGTATCACTACGCCAATAAACGTTGATTGATTGACATTGTTGTTTGATTTAATCTGCGTAGTGTTCGATTTATATAAAATAAATATTTAGTAAGTGCTAGATGTCTTGAAGTTACTGCCATAGTGATAAAATTTATAAGAATTAATAGAGATAAAATATTTTACTACCTAGAATATAAAACCGTCAAAAAATTTATGCATGCTCGGATATTACAATGCTTTTGTCAATACATGAATTTTGATTTTAAAAAGCTATAATATTTCTATTTGCAAATCTACTATTAGGTTCTTGAATTCTTACCCTATTGACTGTTATAAAAAGTTTTGTCAGGCATTATTAAAATGCTTTCCACCTAATTATGTCGCTTTGTTACGTGATTATTTTTGTGTGCATGTGTGAAAGAGAGAGAGAAAAGACAAAGAGAGATTTTTAATATTTGTTTTCTGGTATTCGCAAATCTAGCGAATATTAACCTTTTATTCTATTAATAACAATGATTATCTCAGCTATAGACGAAACGACTGTCTTTTGTAAACGGGGAGCATTTTGTATTTGTGCGCCATCACATATTAATTTATGGTGTCTATGATTACAGATACTGCACTTCAACTTTGATTCACACTTTCTAGGCAAATGAAATTTTCTTAAACAGACAAAATATCTACCGTCCTTTCTTAGGCAGTCTTCCCTTTCCGAAATGTTTTTTGGACAGGAGTTAAAATCATGATTCTCAGAACAAAATACACAACCGTTAGTAAATGAAGTATTCAAAGCAGATGCAGAGGGAACTTTACCACTCTTAAAATGTCCTTGAATTCTTGATTTGTTATTAAATTTATTTGTGAATTTTCTGTTTTCTAACGGCGACTTCTTCTTTCGAATACTGATTCATTACCTCCTTTTGACAATCATTGAACTGTGGTTCTCTTTTGAGCTTACGAATTGCTCTTCAAACCGTTTCTTCACAACCTCGAGATGATTGCTGAATTCATCTGAATTATGATCCTATTGAAGATGAACCGAAGAACGATTATTTTCAAACGTTAGAGTCTTTCGAAAATTCTCAAAAACAAAATCATTACCGAACTTTACCATCATTTTCCGAATTACAGTGGATACCAAGGCTTTTAATTCCCAGAGCTTCTTAACTAAATCAGACGTTTCATCATTTAAATCGTCAGAACTCCTAACCACGATTTTCATGCTATTTATGGTGTTTTGTGAATTTTCAGAAGCAATGTAAGTTCTACTAATTGTCCATTCCTATTCTGTTTCTGCTGCAACCAATGAATGCGATAGTTGACTTTATGTGTGTTATTATTAGTGCGATATTTGATTTTATGTATGTTATTATTAGTGCGATAGTTCGACGGTGAGTGCGATAGTTCGAGATTTTCTCATATTGATATATTATTTTATTTCTTTTACATATTTTCGCCGTTATCAGTATCAGTAATATATATATATGGTAAAATCATTATGCATAGAATACACATATACATCACATTGTGTGTGCTTATTCAAAATCTCAAAATTATACCATGTTTAATGCAATTCACGTGTAAGGCTATACGTAAACTTTAATAAGCTTTTGTAAGGATATTTGTCTAAAACAAAATAGCCATTCTGATTTTTGAAAATTTCATTCAAATTGGCATTTATTTATCTTAGCCAAATAAAATACATCTGATGGAATGCCAGGACAAGTTCGCTTCTGATATTTATTAAAAAGTTTCAGCTATTCAAATATTTGCTCTTGATAGCTATTGCAAATTTTGTTAGATCGATTTCAAACTTCCAACATGTTCTAGTTTGCAATTGGTTTAATTTATTAAGCGTTGCAATGCAGTGGCATTTGCAAAATTGTACCTTTTTTGTCGCAGCTTTAGCAATTCCGAAATAAGGAACTCAACAAACGCCCAGGGCCCCCAAAAACCGAAAATATAGTTTCCAAAGACGAAACAAATCTTCAAACGTTTTATCGGGCATTGCCATTAAGCAAATTATCCGACAGCGATAAATAAAAAGCAAATGCTTCATTTTACGGTGCAGTTCCCCTAAAGAAACCTAAAAAGGCTAGGGAGAAAGAGACGTTTTTGGTTTTCGTCGAAGACGCCTTCCTTTATCCATTACTGATGGACTCAACAAATTAACGACAGTTTATTGGGCAACATGTTAATGTAATTTTATTTGGGCGTATACATTATTCGGCAAGTAAGAATCCGAAGGAAAAAGAGAGAAAAGGAAAGAATAATATAACTTGTATCATACATATACGGGTTACGCCAGTGATTACATTACTGAAGTAAAACTCAAGTGATACCTGAGCACTTTATACTGAAAGTAACTTCAGGAAATTACTTAAAACATATTCCATGAAATATTTTAAGCTAATAAGGCTTTATGTATAATCATTAACGAATGCTTTTCCTTTTTTTTTCCTAGTTGAATGCATTAATATATTCAATTAGACTTGCTACTTTAATTGTAATTATGACTTTAATTTTAGTTATTATTAAAAACATTTTAATCACCATCAAGGATATTTTAATTAATTTAATTTTTGTTTGTTTATGTGAGTTTTACAGCGCAAGGGCAACAAGCTGCTTTGAGACTTTCAGTTTTACAAGAAATTCGAACCTCTTAAGGCCTAGGGAACCAACTCCCGGACTACAATGAGCAGTTAATATTTACTTCTTTTTTTGCACAGTTGGGAGTCAAACCCCAAATAACCGCACGCTAGGCGAACGTGTTACCATCCCACTACCGCAGGATCTGATTTATTTTTATTTATCAAAATTTTTATTTCAAACTAGACTTTATCACATGGTTTTTATTGTATGAGTAAAGATACTTGAAATGAAATTGAGAGAGAGATGTATATTATAAAAATAGTATTAAATTATTTTCTACAAAAGATGGTAATGTTTAAACAACTTAATATCTGAATTTTTTTGGAAATCTAAAAAGAGAATTAATCCTCTCTCTCTCTCTCTCTCTCTCTCTCTCTCAATTTTTCTTAGAAATTTCGTCAACGATATTAACAATACATATTTATTGTCCATGCAGTTTGTCTATACATACATTCCAGTTTACATATCAATCCACAATATTAAATGAAACAAATTGGAGGATTGTGCAAAATAAATTGACGTAGCACTATACAGATAAGATTTATAATACACTCTTTTGCAGAAAAAAAGAAACACCCTAAAAAATTATCCGATCATCTCAAAATTTCGCATGCAAATTCCTTTAGATCAAGTATGCAAATGATTAAATTTTCAAAGCCAATGAGTGTTAACTTCGATCATAGCGCGCATTTCTACTGCGCAACTGGCATCGTACAAAAGAGGTAAAAATTGCGAACGGTTTATTTTTTTTCGTTATCGGCGTTGCAGTTCCCTGGAGACGCAACCAGTAATGACGTTGGGACGTTGTCGAAGACCTTATAGCCAATTGGACGACTTCGAACGTGGTCGCATAGTCGGGATGCGTGAAGCTGGCTGGTCCTACTGAGCAATAGGCCGCCACCTGCACCGTACGGACACTGCTGTGCAAAGGTGTTGGCAGCAATGGTTTCTGCGAGGAACTCATCGGCAGAATAAAGGCTCTGGAAGGCCAAGGTGCACGAATTCGAGGCAAGGTCGGTTGGTTGTGCGAGAGGTTCGAGCTGACCCAACGGCATCATTGTCCGCCATCCAGCGTGCTACAATTTCTTCCATACCACCCGTAGCACCTTCTACCATCTTACAACACTTGGCTGAGGTGGGGTTACCCTCACAATGGTCTTTAAGACGTCTGTTTTTAACCCCACACCATCGACAGAGTCGTCTGGAGTGGTGTCGTAGCCGGTCATCGTGGCTGCCAGCAGATTAGCATCGCATAGTGTTCAACGATGAATCCCGCTTCAGTCTTGGAGCAGATGACCATCGGATCCGTGTGTGGAGGTGTCAGGCTAGCAGCTCTACGACCTTGAATTTTTATCATTTCCTTACCTGCGTATGTGCTGGATATACATTTAATTTCAATAAAAACAGATAATTTCTTCATGCTGTTTTGTTTTTTTTTTACAAAAGAGTGTAAGACACAACATTACAAGCGTGAGTAAAGCAGAAAAGTTTGAATCCACGTACGTTTCAGGTGGTCTTGGCCTTCTTGATGAAAGGTGGCCAAGACCTCCTGAAACGTACGTCGATTCAAACTTTACTGATTTACCTGCGCGCGCTTGTAACGTTGTGTCTTATTATAGAACTGGAGTAGTAAGAATTAACGATATATCACGAAACCTAATTTTTACAGGCACACGGTTTACTAACACAATTTACGCGCAGTATTTCCTGCAAATTTAACGATAGATGTTTCATAATCAATCTTGAGTCAAACTTTTCCATTTCCATTTATTTAAGAAATTTAGTATAAATTTCATACCACGAAGGAATAAAAGAATTCATGATCTGCATAAAAAAAATTATTTAAAGTTTTAGTAATTATTCTCATAGTCTAAAATTGTTATCTGTGTAAATTTTAAAATTGTCTTTAAGAAAAGGTTCTTCGCTATTATTTTCTAATTCCAATTTTAATTTTTTATATTATTACATATAAAACTATTTTATTTAAAATTTTAATTTCTGAAAAAATTTCCATGTACTTGATGAATTTTTATTGACCATATTTCAGAATAAATGCGACTCAGGTCAAAAAATAAAAGACTAACGTGTAAAAGAAATTCACTAAGTTTGTTAACTATCGCTGAATGAATTGTTTGTTTTGTTTTACAACTTGGAGGCAGTAATTGATTAAGAAATGATGTGCTCGTTAAAAATCCATTAATTATCATTGAAAACACGTTTGACGTATTATAGTTGTAAGCTGACGCAAAAGAGCGTAAATGATAAATGATTTTTCGTTAAGGGACAATGCGTGGCAAAATTAAATGATACCTTAAAACAAAGAAAAAAGTTAAAACGAGCAGCATCAAAGAAATAGCTGAGATTTAATGAAATTACACCATCTAATGTCAACTGAACTTTAATAAAAGTCATAAACAATACAATGTTATGATATTTGTTCTTAAACGTTCTTAAACAATACAATGCTGTTTAAAAATAGTTAAAACATACACTGGAGTACAAAATTAAATTGAGAAATGCAAAATCATGAATTTTTCAAGAAATACACAAAAGGTTTTAATGAAACCTGGTATGATAATAAAACCTTTCTACGGTACATAAATGTGAAATTTAAAAAATAATACTGTTCATGTTATGATCATGTTTAATCAATATGCATCAAGCTCATGAAAGCATGGAAGTTCGAAGGTGAAGCGCAAGAAATCAGTTAATTCCGAACACTTATGTGCTTTGGAAATTAAATAATAGATTTTAAAAACAGTAATTTTAAATCACCATTGGATATAACCTTTTTGCCATATAATATATGACTATAAAAAGTTCTTCCTATACTTTTCATCACTATAGTCAAAGTTATAATTCAGAAAAAAAACATCCTTTTCACTCCAGGTACCTGCTATAAACGACAACTTGCTTTTAAGACTGTTTTTTCTTTTGTATATATATAAAATACTTTCCACGTAGATTCTTTCTACGTAAACCATTCTCTTAAATGACTATCCCTTGCACTACGACCTCCTACTCTAAAGGCAACCTGCTTTTATAACGTTGTTTTAAATCCAGAAATTCCAATTTTGTCTTCAATTAATGAATGGACTGTTTTTTAACATTTATATTGTAAAGGTTCCTTTATGATATTTAAATTTCTTAGCTAAAGAAATACCTTTTGAATGAAAAACACACGTCCTGTTGTTTTGAAATATTTAAAATGTTGCTTCAAATTTTTGAAGCGTAAAATGTAATTTAGGCGATATTTAAAAAAAATGATAGAGCACAGTAAGTTTTGCTGCTTAGCTAAAAGGACCCTGCGGCAGCGTCGTCGCCGCCATATAAATAATCCGATTTATTAAAGCAGGTACTGAGCACTTGCCGTTTTTTCCTACAGATCAGCAGTCCGGGATTTCATTCCCTTGGTGAGAGAGGTTCTTCGAATTCTTTAAAAATCTATAGCTATACTGGATTAACATGATCTAAGATCGCACGCCGTTTTTTCCATAAAATGCAAGCAAACGAACCTCAGCTGAAAATATAAATTATTCATCTTTAACCCTCTGATGCACAAGTGGGGTAAAATTGAACGTCATCAAACCTTAAAATTTCAGAATATTTTCAAAATATGTCGGTATACCTCCGTAACATCAAAAATTGATTCTTTGTACCTGTATGTCATCGATTTATAATTTTTTTAAACAACACCAAATTTTTTATATGCTATTTACAACTTCTACCCCACTAATGCATGACTGAAGTCAATTTGACCCCAATTTAAAATACATGAAAAAATCAATATTTGCCTTTTTGTGTTATCTTTAAACTTGAAACATTGAAAGTGAAGCGTTTTGAAGTCAATATTTCAACAAGGTAACTCAAAGGACAGATAAATTCGTTAGTTTGCTATCCTCATTAGTTTATAAACCCACGTCTTTTATATTTGCTCACTCTTATTTTATTTTCCATTCCACAATTAATAGAATCTGACGAACGTAAATAATTGATAAGTAATTCCAAACGACCCAATAATAAGTGTTTCTACTCCCATGATAGAGTTTTGTGCATAAAATGCACTGCTATGTGGTTCTTTGGGATTTTATGTGTACTAGATAATTTTTTTAGTAAAATTCGTTGTCCAAATTTATCAGATATTCTAAATAGTTTGAAGACAAATTCCTTCTTATTTTTTATTTTTATTTTTTTTTTGCAAATGCTGCCTAATTTGCGAAAATCAGTTCAACAACTTATAGTAATTGAATAAGGCTATAAGTAAATAGATTTAATATAATTAAGCATTTCATTTTACATAAACACTAACGGGAAATAAATACTTTATAAATATCTGTATTTATTTTTCATTAAAAGTACATGAGTAACTTTACTAAAGTCTAATCAAAAGTAAAGTCAAATTGTAAATTTTGTCTCTTGGTTCGACGGTAAAAAAGTTTTGTTATTCATTATAATTACTATAACTAATAAAATTACAGTTTTATCTCTTATTTGATGCATATGTTTTGGTTAATTGTTGCAGTTTATTTTGTTTATCACATAATTAGCAAACTAGTAAAATTTTACAATATTTTAAAAAATATTAATATCTACATTTACACGAATTCTGTGTTTCATAAATTTTCTATTGCTAGTGACAGATTTTATGCATGTCGTTTAATAAGATTGGTTCCGCAACAGATTTTTTTTTATTATTATTCGTATCACTCACGAAGATTAATGGAAGACACGTTCCTGGGGGCGCATTACCAAGGGAATGTTGTGTAAAGCTTCGAAACTATTTCATCCCGTTATCTTCAAACAAGATTACATCTAGTCTTAGCCATAACCAGTGTGTATTAACTCTTACTCACTTTTAGAAGTTACCGTTTTTGGGTAACTTCCTAAGCAGTGACTTTCTGTTTGATGTAGGGGATAAACAATTGGAGATGGCTCGCTTTTAAAGTGACACTACGCTACTGTTGCGCACCTTCAAACTGTAATTTAAATTAAAATCAGAATTATGAAAAAAGTAGCAAAATTGCTTCACTTCGCATTAAAACAGTTTTCGTAAGTGGGATAATTTCAATTGTGAATAGTGTATTTTAACATTGATAAAGTAGTGACTTGTTTTGTTTTCCAAGATGCATGCATCCGTTCGTTTAGGTTTTGTAGATCAATACATTCAAATATAAATAGTCTGATTTTTCTTCAAATCATAATATCCGTCTTCAGTTCAGGAAATTAATTATTGAATTATGAATTCGTTCTGAAATCCCCAAGGTTTCATTATTGACTGACAGAAAGTTTAGCCATAATAAATTTATGACTATTGCAAGAGTCGGTGGAAAAAATAAGGTCAATTCCTTCAATACTGTAATAAATTTCAACAATTTCGAAAATGATGGAAAAGAAATCTATCATTTAGTAATTATAAAATCGTCTAAGTTTTATTGTTTAATTCAGTGAAGTGTTCCAAATATTATTTCTATTTTCGGTGTTCATTTCTATTTGGAATTGCTTTTCGCATTTCATAGGATTAACATTAATATTTTTAAAGTAAATGCAGGTAACAAAATTTCGAAAAAAAAATGCTGTATCCAGCATTTCTTGTTATTGACTATGCAATAGAAACCTTTTGCGAGTAACCCCCTTATTTCAGTATTTATGATAAACCTCTACCTCTTGCATTTACTCGTTTCAAATGTCACATGGTAGGTCGTCCTTTCCAATTACCACCTCTTGCAGAAATTCCTACGTCCCTAAGTTACTGATTGCAGAGAAAATTCAGTAAGCTAGATTCATGGAACTTCCATTACATTTCAGTAACAAAATATAGAAAGCACTCCTACAATGTCGAATAAATATATCTTTTGCAAAACCAAATAGATTTCGTTGTTAAATCGGAAACGTATATCTCTGTTTCCATGCAGATATGTAAATAGTATATGTTGTTGCAAAACACTGAGCGTGTAATTCTGATATTATATTTAAAATGTTTTTAAATGCTTTATATATCAAACTTTTATATATTATATCAAATTTTCTTTTTTAATTTAATAAACCATATATAAATTCAGAAGTGGTTTTTAAATTCCAGATATGATTTTGTGGGTCTTCATTGATTTATATTATGTCGCTTGACTTCTCACAATGGCACGTTTATGGAATTGTTCCCTTTTATTTATATATTCATTAATTGAACTAGAAATTTTTAAGTCTTAGCCCTGTTAATGTATGTTATACTGAGAATATTTATTGTAAATTACCGTATAGTAACATAATAATATATCAAAATGGGGAAACGAATAAATAAAACTTTTGAAGACTCCAAGTACAAAAATGGAGTTACACCTGTTACACCAATCATTTATTCAATCTTCCACTCATTTCAGCAATGTCATTGAGTGGGGAGACAATAAAATGATAGTCCGCTACAGTTTCAAACTTAATAAAGAATTTGAATCTCACTTTTTAAAAATCTCGTGCAAATTGCTTTTTGCTTGGTAAACTACTTTAAAAAAAATCAGAACTCACTCAAATCTGTAAACACGTGTAAATTACTGTATCTGACAAAAGTGCCATAGAAATAACACGACCTATTCCATTATTGTCAATTTTGGTAAGAATCAAAAGTATTTGGTTGCATTTTTACGGCACAAGGAAAATAAGGGTCGTTCTGCGCCAAACACAGCGAGAACGTAGATGGGATTTTAAAATGAAAACATATTAAAACTATAATGATATAAAAAGTATTTGCGGTTGAAACAGTCTGACAAGATGACAATGGCATAATATTCCATTGGAAATCAGCCTAATATGAAATCTTATTTTGCAAATATTATGTCACAAATTGTGAAACAGATTATATAACTAAGCTATTTTCATAAAAAGTGGATTCTATAATTTTGATTTCATTTTTGCATCAGCTTCATCACCCGCCATAAAAAATATCCCATGATTAAAATGCAAACTAAACGTTACGAAGCATTTTGAAAAATCTGTTTATTTTCATATTCCCTTTAGACAAGATTTATCTCTCAGTTCACGTATTTTTCAACTAATTTCCTTGTTATGTTATTTCTCTGCTAAAATAAATCGGCATAAAAATGATTTGTAACCTGATGACAATTAAAATACAAGTATGTGTTTGCTTTGTGGTTTTACGGCTCAAGGACTACAGTGGTCATGCTGCGCTGGGACCTACTGTTTTCCGAGGAAACCGAACCTCTGGACCTACAATTTTCCGAGGAATCTGAACCTCTTAAGGCCTAGGGAACCAAACCGCGGACTGCGGTGAGCAGTGCGATCTTTATGAGATCTCTGAGTAAGCGTTCTTTGCACCGTTGGGAGTCGAACCCGGGTTAACACTTTGAGTGCCACGTCAGTTACCGGTGACCGACACTGAACTTTGCGTTCAGGCCGCGTCAGTCACCGGTGACTGACAGTGTAAAATATGATATCAAAACTAAAAAATTTACATCGTTTTAAGTAATTACCTAAAATTTATTTAATTTTTATTTATTACAGGATTGTATCATTAATGTATTTAAATATTTCTTTTCAAAAAATCGCATTGCTATACCACAATACCAGCGCACTTCTAAGCAGCGCGCGTGGCCTGACGGGGATTTCCTTATAAATTCGCGTGGCACTCAACGTGTTAACGGGGTGCTAGGCGAGGCGCGTTACCACGCTGCTCACCGCACGGCACTTTGCGTTTGCAAAACATTTTAATAAAAACTCATTTAAATTAAGATCAATGAACTATTGAATAAAGAATTGCTGTATAAATGTTTTTATTTTGTTTTTCCATAGATTTTCTACACCATTCTCTTTACTGCTGGATCTTTTCATGTCCATTCCGTCGTGGATGCTCCTGGTAAGTAGCATTTAAAAGCATTTTTCATGCTTACAACAGAATGAAAATTCTGAAAAGTGAAAAAGCCAAACACGGAGAGCCCTGGGGTTCAGATTCAAAGAAGCGCTCATGGAAACATAGCCATCGTTTCTGTTTTGTTGATGCAAAAATAATTGAAAAAGTCCGTTTACCCTCAGATCTTAATATTTTCGAGGCCTTTCATATCTTCAGTAATTCCTGTACAATAGTCAACGAATCCATCTGAGAACAATTTTTCCCCCCTCTTGTTACAAACCTCTCTTTCAATCAACATAATTTCTTCTTCCAACAATAATTGTTCCTTTTCCTTTTACTTAGCATTCTGCACAATAGATGGCGACACAAATCAGGCTTTTTGTTATGTTATCTGTTTCGCCTTTTTCACTTTTTCGTTTTTGATTTAGTGGCAACAAATCAGTTTGGACGAATTTTCTGACGATGGTGGACGCTTGATTTTCCACCGAAACAATTGTAAAATGTTTCTCCTGCTCAAATTAAACTGCGTTTGTGTGTAATTTGTTTTTAAATATTATTTTTGCGCAGTGTATCGCTCATATTTTTCGCAATGATATTTAGTTTTACTGTATTTGTGTGTACAATGTCTCTCCAAGTACTGCATACTTAATTTATTTAATTTCTTAAATATTAAATTAGTTTTCCATGATACTACATGAATGAAAGATTAATTCAAGATTATTTTTTTAAATATTTCGGAAATGAAGCGCTAGACCAAAAAAGTGCTCTGTACAAAAGTTTTTTATTTTTTTACGAGTGATAAGAACAATAAATATCGGTTTCCCTTTAAGCACCACTTGAAGGCGGGGTAGGACACTAGGTTACTGGCCTGGCCGGTTCCACACATCGTCACATACGTTCAGCGTGTGGGTCTCCTTCCAGTTAGATACCAGCAACCCTTTTGCAGGCTATTAAGCTACACATATAACCAATTATATAGAATAAAAACTCGATAGAAGCAATTTTGATGCTTTTTTAAAAAAATTAAATAAAGTTCTGTTCCTAGGACTTCAATTTTAATGAGTGGCAAATTTTATAAATGTAAAGATAAACGGGAAAACCTTCGGCATTTTTCATTAATAATTAGTAATAAGCAATTATCTTAAATTAATCTCCATTTAGCAGCAGGAATAAAAATTTGCGAGTTTTCTTGTTAAATAATGTTTATGGACTAGAAATATTATTATGAAAAAATTAAATACGTTCATAACAATCTTCAATCTCATATGACATAATTTTTAAGTAATTTGTGGGGAAATAGAAGTACCGTAACAAGTTTACTGAAAAATAATTAATTGATTGTTCGGACTACAGAAAAAATTTCTTTAAACAAATGAATTAATTAAAATTTACTTTTGATATATTAGAAAATTTTAGTTAGTTGTATGCTTTAAAATGTATTTTTTTTCGAACTACAAATAAAAGAGCAAAATCAAACGTAAATAAAATATAAATAATCATGAACGATATAAACAGAAAGTATAAATGAAAAGATGTTAAATATTTAATTAAAAATAAATTATCGTCGCAAACGTTATTTAAAAATAAGCGAAATTTGATAAAATTTGGAAGAAAGATAAATCTAACGGAAAATTGTTGCAGAAAACCTGACGTGACGATTTTTAAGCTTTGGAAGCTTCAAATCAAATTATACACTTTAAGACAAAAAAAAAAAAATGGATGTCGGCACACTCTAAAACAATCGTCCAATCATGATAAAAGGTTACATAAGCAGTGTGAGGCTGCAATGAAAAAAGCGGTTAAATTTGCATAACAATATACAGGGTGGTTAGTAAAGTCCTTATACACGCAGATAACTGTCGAACGGAGAGAGCTATATGTACGAACGTGATGTATAGGTATAGTAAAGTGACTATGTACTACAAGATGAGACTGCGTGCAGCGCCCCTTGCTGAAAAATTCAGAACTCAGAGTTGCTATCTCGAAAACTGTTCAAGATACGGGGAAAAGTCAATTGCAAAGTTGTTAAGCACCAGCTAGTTAGTACGAAACGATATTTTCTTCACCACCTTAATAGGTCAAAACTTGCGATTTAAGAGGTTTTAAAGGTATCCGTCCAGCAACGCCATTGTTGGTCAAAATTCCAAAATTATTACGCAAAATACGATATAATACGATTTTATTATTGTAGCGTACACATTTGCATATCATACGTTTTGTGACGAGATTGTGTGTGCAATGAAAATATCGCCCCTACCCGAAGCTTCCCCTCTATGTATAACTGTACGAAGGGAAAGCTGTCACGCAGGGGCATCCTGTAGCACTTAAACTTCCTAAATCACGATTTTTGCCCTATTAAGGTGGTGGAAAAAAATCGTTTCGTACTAACTAGCTAGTGCTTAACAACTTTACAATTGAATTTTTTCCCGTTTCTTGAATAGTTTTCGAGATAGCAGCTCTACGTTCTGAATTTTTCCGCTAGGGGTGCTGCACGTAGTCTCATCTTGTAATGCATAGTAATCACTTTACTACACTTATACATTACGTTCATACATATAGCTCTCTCAGTTCGACGGTTTTCTGCGTGTATAAGGACTTTATTAACAACCCTGTATTGCAGTTCTTTATTTAAGAGCAACAGACTCACAAGGTAACCTTTTATCATGTGCGTGACACCCGTAGTCGACACTATAATTATTTTGTATACTTCTTAACTTCTCCTAATACTTCTTAAATACTTCTTCTAATTCAGAATATGTCTTCAGTTTTTTGTAAAATTCATTTTTCGAGCCATTATGACAACTTAAAATGACAAATTGGCGACCTTTTGGCAAGAAATTTATATTGCAGCATGGTTAAGATTTGGCTCAAAGTCATTTTGTAACCAACGTTGTCTAAACCAGGTGATCATTCAACGAGTGTCGTTCATTTCAGGCATTTCGCTAATCTCATATGCTTACAAGATTTACAATTATAATTTCTTAAAATATGATTACTTTTCGTTTTGGTTGAATCAATTTGCATGAAACTGAATTGTAATAAACAGAATGAAAAATTTAGTTAATACATTACAAGAAATATTGGATTTAGCAATCCGCAGGTATAACATATATCCAGCAAAAATTGCTGTTAAAGAAATAGCTGAAAGTGAATTTCTTTTACGTAATATTGTACAATTTATATTCAATGGACGTTGAAATTGAGGATATGACGTTTGATTTTGCAGAAAATCCCTTCGATAATGTAAAATTAAACGTTTAAATTGGGACCGATGATGATAACGATTTACAGTCAGATTCGTATTTGGAAAGTGACGATGAATATTTAAAAGATAGAGCAAATTTTCCTTTGCATAAAATGAAGGAAATTATGCATTTCTATGATTCAGGTAAAAGTAATAAAACACGACAAACTCAGTGTAGATACCCACACGTCAAATACAGCAATTATATTGGACGATTTCGAAATCATATTTCTGAAAATACGGTCCAATTAGAAAAATTGAAAATCATTAAAAGAGTGATGTCAAAATTCATAAATTCAAGAGAGCGCGGTTTACCAGTTCACGATACAGATTTGGAAAGGTGGGCTTCTATGAAAGAAAAGGAGTTAGGCTAGATAGAATCCAATGCCTCCTTCCTTTATTTTTTCTTTCAAAAAAAATTTAGAATTGTTTCCAGGAAAATTACGAAATACGCAATAGTATTAGATACGCAAAATGGAAAATTAATAGAAAACAGTGCAATAGAATTTCTTTTAGGCTGTCAACATCCAGTTAAAGATAACCATCCCGACCAAATTCTAAATGCTGATCAAAGCGGACTAAATTAGTCCCTTGCAAGTGAAAAAACATTATCATACAAAGGAAAAAAACACATTACTGCATTAATTAATAGATCAAAATTTGCAACAACTCATTCCTATACAATTATGTCAACAATATGCATGAGTGAGGAAGTGAAAAGAAATTTGTTTGCGGAAAATTTGGACCCCTCGTGGAAAAAATATCTTTCAGCCTTCAAATGTATACGTTACTTGTTCCAATTCTGTAAAAATGTGTAAATTAAAAATGATAGAATGAGAAATTAATTGTTTAAATCCCATTTTAACCCCCAACTCCAGAATAATTTTAGATTTCTGGACAGGTTTTAGAGAGCCTACCACTTATGAAGAACCGCCATAAAATTGTTGAGAATTCCTCCTAAAATAACAACTCTCATTCAACCATTGGAAGTATACTTGTTTCATCGACATAAGATATATATAAAGAAAACCACAAATCGAATTGCTGTAGATGTATTGGATGTAGATGTAAAATGCAGAAATACAATTATTAAAATTCATAGTTTGGTTTATAACCAAATATAATCGCCCAAATATAGACCAATGATCCATGGATGCTTGGCTCAAATGCAATATTAGCAATTTCAATCCAGGAAAGTTCGCCAACGTTCAAGAACTGTCTTTTGAATTGGATCGCGAGAACTGCGACATTTTGCATTGTGACAGCTATTCAGTTTTAAAATGCACGCATTATCATAATTTTTTGTGTTTTCCCCATTTTTACATACAGTTTCACTATCATTAAAAGATTATAATATTTTATTTAACAAAATTCAGATTAAAATGTCTCGTCAAAAGGTCGCCAGCTCGTCATCTTTAAGGGGTCATGACTCAAAAAATGAGTTTTGCAAAGAACTAAAGACATATTTTGAATTGGCGTTAAAAACTATACAAAATAATCCTAGTGTTGACTCCAGATGCGACGAACATGATAAAAAGTTCCCTTATCAGAAGCGTCACACCTATGTTAAACGGTCAGTTCTAGTTTCGAAACATTCGGATAGATTATCTGGCATAGAGTCATTCAACTGTAAACTGTTGTCTTGTAAGTTGTCTGTTGAAGGTTCAGCGAGTGATATAGTTGGTTGCAGCAGCAAGCTAGTTGGCGCACACTGCGGAATGACTGTATCCGGTATCCCATGTCCCATACGTGCTATATTAAAGAAAAGCCTAGAAATCTGGAAAACCAAAAAATAATGTTGAAACACCACGAAGATATTTCAGGGAGATGTTCTATGTGTGCTGCCGGGCATTATCTTGTTAATAAATGGCCTCAACAGAGCCAACGATATGCACCATGGGCACCATGACAGATCACAGGATGTCGTCGATATACCGCTCCGCTACAGGATTATATATATGCAAGTATCATAAAAGATTACAAAAAATGACCGTCTGTCATAGATAATGGTTCCATAATTGGTAACGTCTGGTGTGAGGGCCGCAAACCCCCTCCACAATGAAGCTAGAATCATAGAACTGGCAGAACCCTGTCTGGACGTAAATTCGTCGGTTGCCTATGCTACGCGAAAACCATGATTCATACTTCACGGAAAAAGATAAGATTATTTGGATAATGGATTACGAAGCTGTTGGTGTGATTGTGACTGCTCATACTATGGAATGATTCATCCGGTTAGTTATTACCCGAGGCCGATTGCGATGAGTGTGTACTCGTACATCCTGATAGTGTTGACAGCATTGCCTTACTGTGGCTTCGCTCCTACCCACATTCTAGGTTGCTATCCACATAACCAACCAACTTCTTTTAAGCCAATGATTCGTTCCTCACGAACTCGATAACCTTCTCATACGACCGAAGTGCGAAGCTTCTTGTACCATCTTTGATACGTTGTCGAGACAACTCTTTTAACAACTGTGCCTTGTGTTAATCGATGTATTTTTATCAATATATCTTTTAGTTGCTAATTTCTGAGTACGTATAATGATAATCAGAAATGTCGGTGTAAGCTAGAAATACTCTTTAAAAGCATTTTTGAATGAGCGGTTTCCATATACACTGGGAGTTTTCTAAAGCTTCACTGATCGGACATTTTTAGTCAATTAGCATCCTGGCTAAGAAATATTTGTAGATTAAGTTCCGTGATTCTTGAACAAACTGACTAAATATTTCAGTTTTATAGACTTGGCAATATTTAGTTTAGAAACACATTTATTCTGAACTGATTCAATAAACTAAAAACTAAAAAATTAAAATATTTTATAATCAATGACATGTATTGTTGAGAATTTTGAACTTTTCCTTTAATAAAATTATGTACAAAATAGATTAAACGCTGGTAAAATAACAAATGATAGCAAATAAGCTTTTGGACACGTCAACAGCACTCCTCATGAAGGACTGCTTTTGACGCATAAGGAAATTTGAAAGCTCTTCTTTGTCATTTGACCAGACTTTAACTTATTTTATAAATATTTGTTATCCCTTGTTCTTTGTATTATATTTAAATAAAATAACAAATGGCATTATATTAATTTGAGTACTAATTCCCTGTTATTAAATGGAACGCATTACATTCGAGTCGCAATATACTCAAGCATTTTATTTACACATTGTCTCTCTCCGTCAGAAAAAAGTTCCATTCGGAAATGACGCTTGAGCTGCGGATTGCAAGATAATTAAAACGAAATGTGGGCTTTATTTGACGTAAAAATATAACGCTTTCCGAGAATTTTTCCTTCAGTTTGCAGAAAAGTAATTTTTACTGAATCCTTAATAGATATTTAATTGCATTTCGGACTAACTTTGTGCTTTTTTTGAGTCTGCTCAAACTCTCTCTCTCTCTCTCTGCACTTTCCACAACATGAAACATTTTATTTAAATACCCTCTATAGACCTTTTTCCTAGCAAGCAACAATTGATGAATTGCTAGATCTGATCATTTGACTAGCCTGTTTTACTGAGAGTGAAATAAAGTAAAACGAGGAATTAATTAATGTAAATTGGAATAAATAAATGTCATGCAGTAAGAAATTGAAGCAAAAGTTTAATTAAAACGTGCAGTCGAACTCGTTGACGGGGATTACATTTAACACGAAATGTTTCCTCAATGCACGTCAAATTATATAGGCATTACCATACTATCTCTTCCGGATAACGCAAACGACTTTTAACACAAACAAATTTTGGCCACCCTGAGTGGGCGCATTTACGTGGTTCGATTATACAGACGTAACTGTGTGAACACTATTTATAGCATTAAAAATTTATAAAGATAAGTATGTTTATACAACTGCGTTTTTCATCTCAAATTAGAGTTCCTTGATACGTAAGAATCGGAAAGAAGAAAAGGGCTTCGCCTCAAATTGGTCCAAATTCAGTTACTTTCAGGTTTCTGTCCTAACGTCCTGCCCATTTAGCCAATGAGACACAGCTAGCGGGCCTTTAACTTTGTACTTACGTTGTCAATTTTAACTCACGCTTTAAAGTGTCGTGTCAAAAGAAAATTTAGGTAATCAAATTTATACACCCAGGCTTTTCGGCTCAGACTAGAGCTGTTTAACTGATAGGAGTTGGTAGTGGGGAGAAAAACAAATTTAATAAATTAATTAATCACTTTAATTAATTTAAGCGTGGAATTATGTAATTGTTTCAGTTAATTGCCCCGCGAATAAGGGGGAGGGGGCTGGCAGCCGGCCCGCGGGCCGCTGCGCTCTCATAGAGGATAGGACTCGCTTCCTTGAATAGGCAAGGACTCGTGCTCTCCGAAAATCCAAAGCATACACCTTTTGAGAAAACCCAGACCGCCCCTGTTGAACGCCATGAGTACTTTTTACATTTTTAAAAAGATTATTTCATTATTAAATACATTTTTAAGGGATCTGAAATTCAAGATTTAAATAATTATTCTCCACTAATAACTTTAAGAAAAAAGCTCTCTGTCATCTGTCAACGTTAAAAAATAAACTTTTTTATATGCCATGTGAGAGAATATTTAACTTAAATTTTAAACAGATGGAAAGCTATTCAAAACTAAGATAAAGAACCTTTCTTAATAACACGTTTCGAATCCATTTTTGCCTCCTAAGAAATTCCACTTCGAACATTTGTCTTTTCTTTCACTTCCATATATTAAAGCACATTTATCTATTACTCACTCACTTTATTTTTCACTTTTATTACTCACTCAAAACACTCCCTCTTAAGACTATTATACACTCCTCATTCATACTTTTTAAGAAATCTCCAGCACTGCAGCGACCTTCAACCCCATTCGGACCACCAATTCTCGGTTTCGAATCCCGTGCAAGCAGAAGCAACTTTTTTTTTCTTTTTTCAAACTGTAACCGTTTTCCAAGCCGTAAATTGCATTAAGTAGATCGTATTGTTCTGAATGCAATGCATATTTATTCACATTTTTAAAAAGAATATATTAAATCCATTTTTAAGTGAACCCAAAATTCACTATTTAAATACTACTTCTCCACTAATAACTTAAAGAAACTCTCATCTACCAACGTTAAAAAATAAGCTTTTTTATACACCATGTGAATATTTAACTTGACTTTTAACAGAAGGAAAGTTATTCAAAACTGAGATTCAAGGACTTTCTTAATAATGTTTCGAATCCATTTTTAACTCCCAAGGAATTCCACTTTAAACCTTTGCCTTTTCTTTTACTTGCATAAATATATGCACATCTTTCTACAGCCTGCGGACCTAAAACAATCTCTCTTAAGACTGTAGTTCATTTCTCATTCATATCTTTAAGAAATCTCTAGCACTGCGGCGACCTTCAACCTCATTCTGACCAACAGGTCCCGGATTCGAATCCCCGTGCACGCAGAAGCCACTTTTTTCTTTTTTTCAAACTCCATCCATTTTCTAAGCCCTGAATTGCAGCAACCAGATCATATTTCTCTGAATGCCAGCGGCGGGCTGAGGCGGCTCCCGGACAGATGCACCCTCATAGGCAATACGAATCTCGCCCTCCGAAAATCCAAGGTATGCGTCCTTTGAGAGGACATAATCCGCCCTTGCCGCGAATCTCAGCTTTAATGCTTGAATTAAAGATCATGACAAATTTATATTCTAATAATGCAAACATTTGATTGCATAAAAGCTGTATTTTTTTGTCTACTGTGTAACATGAAGTAATATCAACTTAAAGGTTTATTTTTTCTGGAAGTTCAGAACGTTTTGATTACACTTATGAATTTTTTTAATACGCTGTAATTAAACGAAACGATAGATTAAATACATTTTCCTATATTTAAATAAATGTGTGTTAAATAAAAAAAATATACAAAGATAAGTAGATAATTACAGGTTCTAATTACTACATAGTGGCATATCCTAACGTACGTCTATCAGAAAATTCCGTTTCTCCAAAAGATTTTCGACGTAACTTAAAAGGATTTTCAAAATTCAATGGAAATAAGAATAATTTAAACGCGCATATCTGACAGTCTGAAACAATTAGTAAATGCATGGAATAAATAATAAACTTGAAATGAATTTCACGATGAAAAGAAGTTTCAGAAGATATGAATTAATTTAATATAAATTTTCGCATGAAAGATAAAAGCATTTCAATTAGATTATAATTATTTTTAAATTATTCAAGCATTGTATATCACATAATTCTTATTACTCAACACTTACTTGCACAGGGTTGGACATTCGTCACATTTTTTGTTTTTATAATTATAAGGTATAATTCAGGTGTTTCAAGATTTGCATTAACCTTCATAGATTTTTAACGTTTAAAATTTTTACATCACTCAATTGTTTGAATTAATTTAGTATTGCTATATAAAAAAATGGTTACTTCAATTAACATGGATGGTACCTGAAGATAGTGCCACCTGATGATGGACTAATCCCATGGGTGGTAGCGAG
>QLNU02015360.1:66494319-66514201 GCA_006491805.2 Dysdera silvatica
CTTGTAAATTGGATAGCGAAATCATTTTAACAATAAAAATTAAAATAAGTAATAAGAAATTAAAACATGATTATTTTTAATTGGTTGTTACTTAAATAGCTTTGAAAGTTATTACTTAAATAGCTTTGAAAGTTATTACTTAAATAGCTTCGAAAAAATTTTGTAATCAGCTTCCGCACATTTCCCACTAGCGAAAAGATTATTCAGGTTCCTCATTCCTATAATACTTGACATTACTAAGGATCTGAAATTTCATTGCCTGCATCATAAAAAATATGTATTTAATGAAGCTTTGCAAATAACTTATTTTCTTACGTTAATTAGAGAGAGATATTTGTTCACAAGGAAAAGAATTTTATTTAATAACGCCAAATTCGTAATTTCAACGTCAATGTGCGAGCTACATAAATTATATTATGCATATTATTTAGGAAAATTGTATCATATGCATATACACGTACTTTATGTCTTTATATTTCCATATTCATAATCATTGATGAATAAATAACAAAAATCCGGACAATTTACGACTGCTTATATAATATTGCGAAGTGGCAAATTTTGTTGAAACTGAGATTTTAGTGCAAATGTAATAATTATATTTTACTTCAAACGATATTCTAATATAGATATAATATATCTTAATATATTTCAAGCAATATTTTACTCCTTTCTTTTTTTTATTTTCATTAACTCTTTTCCCAATATCAAAATTGAAACTTTCTTTTTAAAAGTCGCCAAGTAGTAAATAGTTATTTACTACTTTATACAAAAAATTAAAATTAATGCTATTTAAAATACCATAATAATATTTCTTGCATATATATTAAACAGACCTAAGCCAGAGATATGTTTGGTCAAAATAAAAATGGCTGATTTTAAACTGTAGTACAACGAGAGTGAAAAAACGGCCCTGAGTGCTATGATTGTATCGATACATGCTGTAAAAATGTTTGAACCCACCCCGAATTAAAATCCTGGTCTTACCATTGGAGCACGGAGCTATGACGTTCCTCTATTTAATGTGTTATTTGCAATATGTGAAAAATTAAAAAAGTGGATACAAAATATTTCCGATAAATTTATGTGAAAGTATTAAATACATTTTTGTGCCAAGTATGACTAAGTTTAATATTTCTTTGAATATATTACGTCCCTACTCTACACTTTGGATTGTCTGGGACAAAAAAATATAAGTTATTTAAGTGACCCCTAAACTACGATACACACATTTACATACAACCACGCTTACTAGTAGATAAACCCAGTTGCCATAACCACTTAACAACCAACGCGCCAACAATATGAATTAAATGAATGTGATTAAGTATTGACGTATATAAATTGATAGCAATGAATAATAAATTGATGGCAATAAATATAAATAATATATAGCAAATAGTAACGTATGATAGCAATAAATTATTAGGACAATTTTTTAAAAGTCCCCTCTTATTCATTGTTTAAGATTATTTAATATAGAAAAAATTCTCATTCTAGAAATTTTTTAAAAATATTCTTACGAGTATTTTCTCATTACTTATTTTCTAAGATAATTACGACACCTATTTTTAAAAATCATAGTTCTTGATAGATTATTTTATATTTCGTTCCTATTTTTCAGGAGAGAATGTGCAGACTTCATGATTTGTCTATTGAAAAGAAATTTTTATGAGATGTCCGGTTTCTGAAATTCCCCGAAAATTTCTTCGAAAGAACATATTTTGATTGCATAATGACATCACTATCCGTACAGTATTTTCACCAACGACATTAATATGGTCATTGTTAATAATCCAAAAATCTTACATTACCAGGTCACTGAAAGTTTTGAGATATCAGTAGACAAATAATTGTTTAACGAAAATCAATTGTCTGAATTCTTTATCCAATAACTTGTAGATCTCCCGAGTTTTATTCTTTTTTTCACTCTGGATTCATCAATATTTTTGTGTTCAAAAGCAGCTGTATATTAGGACCTTAGCGATCGTAAAGGCTTTAGAAATTTCGCCTATAAAATTTATCATTTTGAAAATGATAGCCTTTTTTATGAGTATATTAGATGTACATGTGTTATTGCAGTTTTCCCATATTTGATTATTTTTCGAATATTATTCCATCTTTGTTATTATCTACCGTGGACACATTAAAAACTACCAGAAGGTGTGAGGTCCCTCGTTTAGATCAACATTCATACGTGTTATTAATTGTGGAATCGGGTTAGTTTGCTTCTGTCTTCTATTAACAATGGACTAGTTCAGAGAGAATTTCATGCCATGATGAGAGAATAATTTAAAAGATTAACCAATGTGTTCACTAGCTTTTCCCTTGCTAGGAGTATTATCTACTGCCGAATCTGGACACGTTCCATCATCCAAGTAATGAAGTACCTGAAAATACTGGAAAGACGGTGAAGTCCATGATTAGAGGACACCCATAGATTACTTAAATCAATATTTAGACAAGTCTAGAGTGTCGATCGACGTATATAAAAAAGATCCTTAACACGTTAAACCCCAACGGACCACCCCCGACGGACCGGAGTGTCTTGCTTGACGTCTAACTGTGTCGTGAAATGAACGGTATGTAAAACCGTCGTGGCGTTTAACGTGTTAACCATTACCTCAAAGTAGGAAAGTTAGCAGTATACGTGTGCCTTATATTTTACCTAAACAGTCGAAAGTAGCATAGGTAAAATATACTGTTAAGATAAACTTGAAAGTGCCATTGAGGTATATCTAAAAAAAATTTAATATCATTACAAGCCCTGAAAGTCAATTATATCAATTTAATACACTAACAAAGGCCCATAAATAAATATCTTGATCTTCTGAGTGAACAACTGCCTCGACAGCTCAAAGCTGGAAAGAAAATCATGTAGAAAGAAGATGATCAACTCTTTTTTTCTCCACAAATAGTACTATGTTACCATTCTACTTAACATTCATCAAAAGATTAGTAGCAACTGTTATTCGACTGTGGGTCTGCAGAGCTACTTAATTTTTCTAAAGGAATAATTAAGTAGAAGAGACTAAGGGCCATGCTAAAAGTTTTGTTATTAATTATAAACACGTTTCTGTACACCCGCCGATCGTTCCAGACGCCTGTTTTTCTCGCAAATTCCAGTGTCCGATTGTTTAACTTCTCCCTCATTGTACCGATTTGACAACCTGTGACATTTTTTTTCCTAAAATCAAGGAAAAGTGGAAAGGATGCAGGCTACATACAACCCTCAGATGATGCTCTTTCTGCCAACATTGAGGAAATGGCAGAAATGCTACACGGATAATTATGTCGTTCATCCCAGCAAGATTTGAGAAGATAAGAAAGTGTATTATATGTGCAAGCAAGAATATGTTGATAAATTATAAATACAATTTTTGACATCTCTTCATTACTACGTGTCCCAAAACTTGTAGAGTGACCTGGTAATTTAAATTATGACTGATACATGTCAGTAAGAATAATACTATTTAGCTTGTAATATTAATTACAAACAAAATGGAACTAATTTTGAATTGTTTTAATAATTCATTATATCACTGGCATTTCACTTAAGCCATGTTAGTTGATATGGCATGTTTTTATTGCTACATCATTCATTATTTATAAGAACAACTTTTTGTACAGGTGTGGATCCCATCAGAATTAATTGTTCTTTAGGGAAAAAGAAATGAACCTTCGTTTGAGACTTCAGAAATTTACATTTATCACAAGAAAAACTCTTCGGTTACAATTTTTTTTCTAGTACTAAAATCTAAAGGAAAAGGAGGCAAATATATATATACATGGTTAATAGTCAGTATCTATTCCTGTATAAATTACTGGGTCATGTAAATCATGTAGAAGCTGAGAACTAAGCTTTAAAGACGAAATGTATACAGTCGTCCCCCCACTATTCGAGGTTTCGATTATTCTCTTGGGGGGTTCTTTTTATTTTTTAATTCTCAAAAAATAAATTTTTTAGTAAAATTAGTTTTAAGTCAAAGCAATAATGTAAACATAATATTGCGTATAGACTACTGTATAGCATACTAAAAATAAACGAATAAAGATAGAGTATACACATACGTGAACATTTCGGGTGTCGTTATTACATACTGCTGTATGTGTTCCTAACCTTTTTTTTAGTTTGTACAAGAATAAATAGGGTAGGCTTACAAAAATAACGGCAAGTAAAACATATTTATTTTTTCTAAATTTTTTCGTAAATATATTGTGATGTACAACATTCAATACGCGAGATAATTGTTATGAACGTAATCCCCCTTTTCACATATAGATTTTGTTTTGCTACTTGCGGTTCTGCCATTCGCGGGTAGTTCGTTGAACGTAATCTCTGCGAATAACGAAGGACGACTGTATATAAAGCCTACGAAATATCATTTCGAAATAAGACCAGTGCGTTTATACAAATCTCATTACTGTTTAATAATGCACTTAATTAAATCTTGTTGTACAACATTGTTAATGTTTTATATTATTAAGAAACGTCTAGATAAAACAAAGAATTTGAAATTTTTCAAGCTCCTTATATAATATGCTGGGGTCAAAACTAGAAAAAGTGAGAAAAGTAAACTATACTTCCATTTAACTTTTGAAAACTATTAGGCATAGTAAATTTTGCTATTTATTGTTCATCTCGAACACCATTAACAGTAAGGAACAAAGTAAATATTTTAACCAACGGTTAATATTTACGGCGTTTTAATCTATTTTGCACGCACGACTGGCTTCCAAGCCATTTAAGCACTGTATAGCTCAATTTTTTTATTAATTTTTAATCGTTTTTAGAAGAAAAATTGACATCTTTAACAAAAACGCAAGAAATTTTATGCATATGATCCGATTGTACACTACGTGCCGGTGAAAATGGAACACCAAGACGGAGTAGGCAGAAGTGATGAAAATCGGCAAACAGAGACAGCAACGAACAATAAGTGATGTGTACGATATACCTATATACTAAACAACACCATCTAATCAGTAGGTTGTATGACCATCGCAGGCGGCGATACAGGCAGCAACACGTCTAGGTATGGGCTCAATAAACGTGTGGATGGTGTCCTGAGGGATGGCAGCCCATTCCTCGTCAACCATTTGACAGAGTTCGCCTTCTGAACGCGGCGGTAGCAGAACGGGCAAGCAACGTCCAATCACGTCCGAGGCGTGTTCGATTGATGAGAGATCATGTGAGGCTGGTGGCCAGGAAAGCACTTGCGTACCTTGCAAGACATGTTGGCTAATGCTTACCGTGTGCGATCGGTCATTATCCTGCTAGTAAATGGCATTGGGCACCTCCTGAAGGAAGGGTAGTGTCAGCGGCCGCAGCACGTCATCCACATATCGTTGGGCCGTCATAGTGCTCTCAATATGAAGCAGAGGTGACCTATCATCGTAGGCGATAACCATGATGCCACGTTATCGCCCGGTGTGCCGTTCCAAAGATGCGGCTGGATTTAACCTATCATCACTTCGGCATCAGACTCATACGCGAAGACTATCATTGCTAAAACAGAAGCGTGACTCGTCTGCGAATACGATCCTGTGCCATTCCACCGTCTGCGTAGCTTTATCTCGACACCATTGCAAACGGAGGCGTCCGTGTTGTCAGTAGCAGCTTTCTTAAAGGCGCAATGAATGCAAGCCGTCAGTGACCAATCGGCGGATGATGTTCCTGGTCAATATGGGAGCATCAAGGGTGTCCTGCACATGCTGCAAAAGAACGACGGAAGTGGCCTGCGGTGCCGCCAAGGTTTGCCGGCGGATGCGTCGGTCCACGCGTGCTGACATTGCTCTGGCTGCACCAGCACCCCTGAAACGTGCCACATTCCCTTGTTCCAACCATCTTCGCCATAGCCAGTGCACCGTGGACACGTGTAGGTGCTTGTCCGCTGCGATTTGACGTATGGACCAACCTGCCATTCTGAATCCGATTACCGTTCCCCCTCGTGAAATCATCTGTCTGCTGGAACTACCTCGGTTGCAGGCTACCTGACATTCTTTGCTACTACACATTTTCTCTCCAGACAAAAAAAATGCAAAATGATTTCTTTAGCAGACAGAGCGGCACAATTACTACCGATTCTGCAGGTTCCTTCCCTTATATCGCACTCAACGTGCACGGGACAGCTGCGCATTTTCATCATTTACATATCTCGGTGAGCTACGTCTACCCTGCAATTTGCATTTTTTTCTGCCCACTCCTTCTTGGTGTTGCATTTTCACTGCCAGGTAGTGTACATAGAGAAAAAAAAGCGAGAAACCAGATAATATACATATTTTTACTCTAATAAAAATATATATAAACAGGAGATATTCTTTTAATGTATGCCTGCATTGTATGTACCTACGACGAGCTTAAAAAATCATGATGCCTATGAAAATCATTCATAATATTTGGAAAGATCGTTTATATTGCTTAAACTTAACAGAAGATAGCATAGACAAAAATGAACGAATAGGATTTTATGAAAATTAATCGACATTTTTGGTAAAATTTTATATGAATTATATTTTATAACTTTTGTGTATTGCAGCTATGTGGTATGTCAGTCCAATTATATACATTGGATCAAATGCATTAGAATCTTACACCCAAATGCTTTCTTTCAATCATTTGTTTCGGGTTTTTTTCAATCATTTGTATAAGGGTATTATCAAAAGAGTTTATATTTTTATATTATAGAAATAAGATACAAAGTGCCAGGGAAGAAATTTACATTCAAAGAGTTAAACACTAGTAAAATCGCAAGTGAAAAAGATCACCCAAGCTTTCGGACGCATCAGCAGCAGTCCTTCATCAGGAGTAATGACGATGTTATGTTCCTGCCTCTTTTTATAAAATAAGGGGCCCAAATTTTGTCCCCGAGCCTAATTTCGTTCCCTTTAGTTTACCGGTCCTGTCGCTAGGCGTGCTATCGTCACTAGTCCGCGTGTATAGGGAAAGGCTAATAAAGTAGGTAGCAAAAGCTTCGTGATCTAGAAAACACCTGTTCTCGTTTAGCGAAGATTTTTCGTTTTCTTGGTTTACATAAGGCATCGTTTACATAAGGTTTCGTTTTTCTTGGCTTACATAAGGCATAAAAGATTACTAATAATGGAAAGCCTTGTTTTTATATTCTCTACATGTCATTGGTTTAAGTACGTTGTCAATAGAAAAGTATGTGAGTTATGTGCCGTCAGGTTAATTTATTCAGAAAGTATGAGCGCCCATATTAGTTTGACAATTATTCCTAATTTTGTCCTCTGTCATGTTCCTAAATTTGTCCCCTGGAAGAAAATCATACACAGTCAGTCCTAAAGATATTAGAAAGTTCCAGTGATTCAGCCATAAGCATCTACTCGAAAAGACGTAGCAGCCCTCGTCAAAAGCTATCCCAATAAAAAAATTAAAGAGGGCTCTGCAAAGAAAAGAATTCCACTTGAAAAGATTGTGCTGCCGAAGGATTCAAAACAAAAAAGTGTGAAACCATCCTCCCAAAAAGGCAGAAGCAGAAATTTCCAGAAACAGTGACTACAGTGCTGATGTTCCATATTTCTTATTTCCATATTATATTCTGACGACAGCAACCCTGAAGATAATGATACCGAATGTCCAACCTGTAAGAAAAAATATTCCGAAGATGTCCATGGTGAAAAACGTATTCGCTGCACAAAATGTTTCACGTGGTTTCATGAAACATGCTCCGGCACCAAAGATAAAGTGAAATTTGTTTGTGGTACTTACTTGGAAGGCTAAATTCTTAAGGTTATTACATTTTTCAAGCAAAATCAATATTATTCTTTTTGATTTTTGCTCAATTTGTGTATTCAAATTTATATACGTAGACCATTTTGTATTAATTTACTATGTTCGACTAATTATGTTCACTTTCGTAAAGAATATGAACAAAATTGAAAATTTAACAAAAATGAAATGTAGAAAATCGTTATGAACTTAAGTTTTGGACTTTTTTAGGGGACGAAATTAGAAACACTTTTATTGGTTTTGCTGAAAATGCAAATTTTTTACATTACACATTTTTTTGTTCTAACAACTGATTATACGGATGACCTATCTTCATTTTCACGTAGAGGGAAACCTAAAGAAAATATTATAAAGTTTTTGAACGCGTACTCCATTTAATATGCTCTCCAAGTACGAAAAAGTGACTAGGGAACGAAATTTGGCTCTCTGCCTTACTTGCAACTACTGGAAAACCCCTTCATTAGAGCAATCCCGCAGAATAGAAAATCCCAGTGGGAACCAATGGGAAACCTTTAATGAGAATCATGGAAAAACCCAATAGAAACCGATGAGAAATCCACTCTGCGGGGCATCTAATGTTGGAGAATTTCCATGCATTTCAGCATATTTTATGTTTTTAATACACTTGGTCTCTATTTTCGCATTTAAAATATTTAACAGCTAGAATAGAAAATAAAGCCTAATAAATATGACATGTGAAGCAATTCTGTATGGAGAATAATCATACACACTTTCAGGAGCGTGCTGGGCCCCACAAGAGGGCGGGAGATAGACCGGTACGGGGGCGCCAAATACCGGGGGATCTGGGGAGCGTAAAACAAAATTTTATCTTACTAAACCTAACTTAATAAACGTAATTTTATGCACTAAAATTATGCATTTTAAAATAGCTTTAAATATGGATAGAGGTGAACAAAATAATTTTCAGCAAGAGTTTCGTCACTGTAATACATATTACTATATACATATTTATTTAATATTATCTGAAATGAACAGAATTTATTTGATGAATCAAAAAATGTTTGTAAAATATTATTACCCTTCTCAGGGCTAACACAATTGTCAAATAATGGTCAACATATAAAGCCACCAGGGCAAGTGTTATGTAATTTTTCGTGAGAAATTTATTATACTTAACAATTTTGACACCCACGCTTTGGCTTATTGTTTTGTGTTGACCAATAATTTGCAATTATGTTAGTCCTGAGGAGGGTAATAATATCTTGCAACCATGTACACGAAGAAAAGGAGCTTCGTTTCTGTCCTCGATGGCCTAACGGTTAAGGCGCTCCGGGCTCAACGGAGAGATCCTAGATTAAATCTAGGTCAGGACGATGTCTGTTTTTCTCCTATACCTAAAAAAACTTTAGTCGGAGCTGAAACGTGGGTTTCAAAACTATTAGGTATAATAAATTCCCTCACGAAAAGTTACAAAACACTTGCCCCGGCGGCTTTATGTGTTGACCATTATTTGGCAATTGTGTTAGCCCTGAGAAGGGTAATAATATCTTACAACTATGTATGTGGAGAAAAAGAGCTTCATTCCTATCTTCGATGACCTAGCGGTTAAGGCACTGCAGGCTCGACGGAGAGACCCTAGTTCGAGTCTAGTTCGGGGGAAATGTCTCCTTTTGTCCTATACCTAAAAAAAGCTCTAGTCTAAGCTAAAGCGTGGGTGTAAAATTATTAAGTACAAAAAACGTTTGATGATTTATTTGATTCATCGGTTATTTGTCAGAATTTAACAAATAGTAAATATAAAAGTAAGGCATACCTCTATCATATTAAGTAATTAAAAACACTAAGCAATCGCCTTATTACAGAGCTCAACAGACGCAACTTACCAGTTATAGTATCCCTGTTTTTGATATTCAATGGGCATAATTCGGATTGCGTTAATGTCTCCAAGTTATCATTGCTTAAAGTAGATCTGAATCTTGTTTTAATACTCTTAAGCTCGGAAAAAACCCTTTCATATATTACTTGAGTCATCGGGTTATCAAGATCATCTCATATACTTTGAACAGTTCATTATACTGACGAGAGTACATGGCATTGGCGTACGCAGGGGGTGTTGATGGGAGTTGTGACCCCCCCATTGCAATAAAAATTTGTATATTTAACATAGGAATATGTGAGTTGTAGCTCTGTAACCCCCCATTGAGCCTATAACCCCCTTACGAACTTTATGCGTACGCCTATGGTACATGGTATAGTTAGGAAGCACTTTGTAAGCACACTTTAAACAAGAATTGCACCCTTGGTAATTGCAAGGTTGAAATGTTGAGTTCTCCTTGTCGTCTAAGTCACCAGAAGACAAATCACTTTCTGTGGAATCTTCTGTTGATACTCATTACTGATTCTCTTTTTGCTTATTCGGGGCCATACATAAGAAAATGTTGCAAGTTTTTCAACAACCTTTCCCCTGACAAGTCCTTGGAGAATCTCCATTATTTTGTCCAGGATTTTGGGAGGTAAGGGCTCTTTATTACCAAACTGCTTAGAGTCAAACTCAGCTAGTTTTAGGACAAATTTTTATGTTGGAGAAATCCATTTTCCATAGTATTGAAACAACTATCTCTGAGATGTGACCAACATCTCCACCAGCATCTTCTCTGGGAAGCTTTTTCACCTTCTTCTTTCATTTCTCTTTTAACTCAGTTACAATGCAAATGCTTCCCAAAGACTTCTTTTCCTTTGTAGCTCTTTCATCTAAGTTGCTCGTCATTATCAATACAAATGTTCTTACAGCTTGTAAAGTTTCATCAAACTTTTCACGCAATTCTTTAAATTTTAAATGAGAAGTTTTGATAAGCCTCCAAGCTTGAACAAAATCGAAATTCTTAGTATGCAAATAATCAGCCAAAGGAATGGTTATCTTAAAAATTTGCAGAAACAACTTAGCTACCAATATTGTATCAAAACTTGTAAATTTTCTGAGAACACCTTCAGCATCATTTCCTGTTTTAGAGCTAAACTCTGGAGAACTAGGTATCTTAAACAAGGCAATGACCAATTCTAAGTAGACGATCTTGGTAAGGGAAGTTTTTTTGGTACCATTCCAGTCGTCCATCCTTCCAAATACCTTGACCGTAACATTGTTGCGGCTCCGCCACCTGGTCATGATAATAGCTTCCAGCTTAAAAGAAGGGTGAAAAAGAAAAAGCAATGAACATTTGTAATCTTTTAAGTGAATCTTTCATAAATGCTTGAGCTTTTTGAAGTATGTTAAAATGACATGGATTCAATGAGACATTATGCAGTATCAGTGAGATCTAGGTTCAGCATAATGGCATAGAACTGAGCATGAACATAGAGAGGGTAAATGTGGTTTGAAATCCCTTCAGATAATCTTGCTGTTAATCCTTTAAAATGACCACTCGTGTTAGAAGCACACAGTTCTTGATCCGTATGTCGGCATCTTCCAAAAAGGTTCTAAGTGACTGAAATAAATTCTCGCCTGTGGTTGAAACTACACATTTTAAAGCTAGCAGTCTTTCTACGACTTCGGAATTCTTAACGCAGCATAAGACATATGCACATTGGTTGTAACTTGAAACATCTACTGTAGTGTCCATTACAATAGAAAACTTATCTGCCAATTTCACTTCACATATTTTTATTTTTATTTCTTCTTTCATATAGTGTAAGATTTTCACAATCATGTTGCTGCTTAAAAAAGTTAATTGAGCTTCTTTTCTTACTGCCCTTTTCTTTGTTTGAAAACTTTCCGTTCTGCCTATATGGGGGGGGGCGGATGAGCGTGTGCCCCACCGAAAAAAATCACATTAAAGAAAACGGGCTTTTGGGCAAAATAAAAAAAATGAACATATAAAAATAATAATTTTAAGCGTTTCGCTACTTCAAATTTTTTTTCCGTGTTCACTTCTTATCCATACACACGTTTTTTATTGAATCCCTTCCCCAAGATGTCGATCGCGCAGTCTGCGTCACAAATCCCCTATGTGCACCCCTGGTGTATTAAAAACGGATAATAACCTTTTGAAAGCTTATAAAATTTAAAAAAAAAAAAAGAAAAAACCGGAAAATACCATATTTTAGAAGACAAATAACGAAAAAATATATTTTTTTTGCAACGAAATTTCTGCAAACAGCATTGCTACCAGTCGTTTCATCATAAATTAACAGAACTTTTTTAACGGTGTAAACAATTCGAACGATAATTTTGTATTATTTCTCTTTAGTGTTTAGGCTTATTTTCCGAAGTGTAATAACTCCTAGAAAATTTTACATCCAAGCCGGCAAGAGGCGCCATAATAGGAGGATGCACCGGGACATCTCCCGGTGTCCCGGTGGGCCTTTGTGTTCTTTATGTGCTTTGCATGGCCGACTTTCGAACATCCCCCTTCCCCCTAACCCGTCTTGGCGGTTGGTTGTGCTGTTTGAGCGTCCTGTCTGAGATTACAGCGCCGCTTTCTGAGACCACCCCCCGCCTAATAATCGTAATCGTCCCGGTGGGCCAGCACGATCCTGCACACCTTTAATTTTAATTCATGTAACGATAGAAACAAATAATTACATTTTCACTGCAGACTATTTTACAGAGCATTGTACAATATAATGTTCACATGTAAGTAATACTTGAATGTGATTATCGTATTTTAGAAAAGTTGAGAGCTACCTTCTTGCATTTCAGTGCATGTTTCGTAGCATAAGAAATTCTCTCGAATTTAAATCTGCAATTTTTATTCATTACCAACTGTTACAAAATTCATTTATTATTTGATGTAATAGCATGTAGATTATTTATAAATGTGCGTATGTGTAAATTTGCTACTGTGATAGCTAATGGTAATTAGATCATTCCATAAGATACGTCCATTCGAGTGAGAGCTTTGTATTATAATCTCACTGTGCATACAGCTTTATCATAATTCAATTGAAAGGTATACAATTCTGTTGCTGGTAATCATTTTGTAGTTATTGCGCTTCAGATCAAGTCGAAGGCTAAGCATAATGTGGAATTAGTGTGGTTATGAATTCATTATTAAATATCTACAAGATTCGGAATTTAAAAGGGGATGAAAAAACTGTAATTAATTAAATCATTAACCGTTCTTTTTTTTTTATTCTTATATTGTGAGTTTTGTTATGCGTAAAACTCCTGACACATTTTAAAAAATACGATACAGCAGTTAAATAGTGATGTTATCTCAATGCAATAATACGAACCAATGTTTTTTTCTTAAATTTTATTACGAATTGTCAATAATATGATTTCCTTAAAATTTAAATGTTTCGCAAGATTTATAGAAGGAGAAGCCATATTTGGATGATTTTGTTGTTGCTGTTTTTACGCGCGATATATTCGGAAATGTAACGCAAAATACAGTAGGACCTCCATATATCGAAATAATCGAAAGTTTCAGAAAAAAAAATTGCGATATATACAGTTCGCGAAAAAAGTATAAGGACAAGCGAAAACCCGCCAAATCTAGAAATCTTTTAGACGGAAACGTATGCAAATTTCTTAGGGAAAAACATGATAAAATTAAGTTATTTTTCATGTAAATTAGTTAAATTTTCCAAAAATAGATAGGTATAAATTTATTTTGTGAATTTTAAACCCATATGATCTTGGGAAAAAGTATAAGGACAGTTGATTTTTCATCTAAAATTATAGTAAAGTTTGCATATTTGAAAGCATAAAAAGACCATTTCAAATATAAAGACTGGGTTTCTAAACAAAATTCACACTTACCTCATTTCTGCACGATTTTTGTACGATGCCAAAAGGAACTCACCTTTCTGACCTTGAAAAAGGGAAAATTCTTGCTTTTAAAAGATCTGGATTGAGTGGCCGTGAAATTTTGAAAAAAATTAAAAGATCTAAAAGTGTAGTTTATAATTTTCTAAAAGAATTTGAAATGTATGGAATGAATAAACTAACAGGAAGACCAGAAATTCTAATGCATCGACAGAAAAGAATAGTTGTAAGAAAAGCTTGCGAGAAAAAAGAAACTACAAATGAAGTTCGAAGAAATTTGGACTTACCATGTTCCACACGAACAGTTCAAAATGTTTTGAATAAACATCCGAATATTTGGTGTGGAAAGTTAATATCACGTCCGCCTCTTACAAAGCAACATAAGGAAAGAAGACTGGGCTTTGCAAAAAAATACGTTTCTTACGCTCCAAAATGGAATGATGTAATCTTTTCAGACAAAAGAAATTCAACCTTGATGGGCCAGACGGTTGTCCCTATTTTTGGTATAATCTGCGTAAAACCAACGAAGTTTTTTCCAAACGTCAATACGGTGGGGGCATAGTAATGATTTGGGGCGCTTTTGCAGCAAACGGAACCACTCCATAGTCTTTATCAACTACAAAATGAATTCTGACAAATATGTTGATATGTTAGGTGAAAATTTGTTACCTGAGGCCCCACTAATGACTTCAGGTGACTATTTTTTCCAACAGGATAATGCTTCCATGCACGTTTCTAAGAGTGCAAAACTCTGGTTTGAAGCCAATTCAGTAAATTTACTTGATTGGCTGGCGAGGAGTCCAGATATGAATCCTATAGAAAATTTATGGGGCCTTCTAGCCCGAGAAGTATAAACTTCTCGGGCTAGAAGGCCCCATGGCAAAATGGCACAAAATATCAGCGTAAACAGGATCTTGTGTTAGCCATCAAACAAGCTTGGAATAACATTTCCATAGACACTTTAAAGGAACTTTCAACATCGATGACCTCTTGGCTTATTTAAGTAATTGAAAACAAAGATTGTTTTCTTGATTATTAAGAGAAATCATATGTAATTTAGAATATGTCCTTATACTTTTTCTATATTTCTTTCGTGATAATTTTTATGAGGTCAACTTTTGTAAGTTTCATATTTGTTGTTTTATGTTTTGTAGATGTTATTGTAAAATGTGATATTATAGCTCATAAATATCAAAAAGTTCATTTTGATAAAATGAAAAAAAAAGTGTATTTTCATTCAATTATATGTTGTCCTTATACTTTTCGCGCACTGTAGAAACAGTATTTTGGTGTAATAAATGGAGACTACAAATTACAGGATCACACCAAAACTTTTCCATATATTGAGTTTCGATATATTTAAGTTCTACTGAATATAATATTGTATATAACTAACACATATTTGCGTCTCTTTTTTGTTTAGCACTTATATTGTAGGCCCTGCGGTGGCGCAGTGTGGTAACGCGTTCTCCTATTGCGCGGCTAATCCGGGTTCGACTCCCAGCAGTGCAAAAAGAACGCTTACTCAGAGATCTCATAAAGATCGCACTGCTCACTGTAGTCCGGGGTTTGGTTCCCCAGGCCTTAAGAGGTTCGGATTCCTCGGAAAACAGTAGGTCCCGGCGCAGCATGACCACTGTAGTCTTTGAGCCGTAAAACCAAACAAACAAACTTATATTGTAAAGTGTAACAATTAAAACTTTTAACCAGTTCAAGTTCCTGTAAAAAGTATCAAGCATCGTGCTGTGTATTCTTTTACACATAAAGCTTATAGTGCTGTGTCTAAGTAACGTCGTCGCTCACTTTTGTCTGAATTATTGTAACGGTGACAAAACTCAAGCCTATGATAAATTGTGATAAAGTGATTATTGTGATATAATTCGATGTATCTGGTTAAGAATTATAAAATATAGTTTGGGGTGGTTTGTGTTTAGTTCACTTTTTTCATTACAACTACCTTATTTGTATTTTCTCTTCAAAAAAAAGGATGGTGTGCTGTATGGAATTACTGATGAAGATTTCTAAAACTAATTGTAAATTTAAAAAAAAAAATTACCTTCAATTCTTTATATACGTCTATACTCTAGAAAAAAATTTGCTAGATGTGATTTAGACGATAATGACAAAGAAAGCACTTGTTCTTCACATAATGAGATATTTCAATGAACAAAAGTAAAATTAATGAATTAAATTTCACCTATTTCATATCTAAAATATATTACAAAACACACATCTAAATTTCTTTTATTTTCTCTTACCCATTCTCTCTAATTTCGGAAATACGTAATTAATTCCAAAAAAATAAGCATATGCTTGCCTAATGGTGCGTTCGAAACCTCTAATTTTCAAATGAATAAAACATTCCTATTGCAGCATATAACTATACTGTAATTAATGTGTGAACGTTTCCCAAATATATTTTAACTCTAAAGGAATTACATTTGTATTTGTGAATAAATATACCTCGTAGATAAATTTCGATTTTATAATGTTCTTAGCAACACTTTGTAATAAAAAAAATAACCAAATTTTAAACTTATTTATTAAATATCATAGCACTTATTAAAGTAGGGTAAATCCGGGTTACATGCCTCACTTTTTTTAAAATCGATATTCTGAGACCCATGGCGCACAAACATGAAATTTACTTAGTCATAATAATTAATACATTTTTAAGAAACATATATATTAGTAAAATATAATTTACAAAAAATTCAATAAGCCGCTGTAATTTATTTTTTAACACCCTTCGTTGCGGCATCTCTGCCGAGTGTGTCGGGTGTTATGCCGCACCATGAGGCTTGCCGCGTTTCGTATAGTAAATAAATTTACTTCCTATCAAATACGTTTCTTCAACAACTATGTTATGAAAAAATAGAATAACTGAAATTGCGATTTTATAAAACATAAAAATTGAATAAATTTAAAAAACATCTGCTGTTTTTATTTTGCACTCATTTTCAGAATCGGAACAAACATGGACAAAATAATGACATAAATGAATTACTTTTTTTTTCAAATAGGCTGGACTAATTTTTTAATCTATTCTCTCTCCCACAGTCGGCACAAAACTCATCGAAAATCGTACATTCTACATGAAGCCATCGCAAACTTACATATAGCACAACGTAACCATTCGCATTTTTTTGTTGTGCGATAATAATTTTCTTCATATTCATTGCATGTATTCACATCCAAAGTTTGTGATGACCCAGCTTCACTTTCCTTTCTTTTACTCATCTCATTACGATTACCTCTGGAATCCTCTATTGCAATGGAATCAAACCAAGAAACATCATCTACTTCAGAACTAGTACTATGACTATTTGATTCATAATCTAACCACCTTCTTTCGTTATTTCTATTTCTTTCTTTTCCAACTTTCTTCTCCAACACTTTCTTTTAACGGTCTTCTGTTTTCTGCAGTGGTTAAGACAAGTGCCTATTTCTTCATTGCCTTTCCTTTTTTCTTTATTTAGTTTTGAAATTGGAGATATTGCATGCAAATATTTCGATGGAATTGTAATATTCTTTTCAGGCAAACCTTTACTCGTGGATGGCTGTGAATCCACAAGGTCTTATGCTTTCGACTCAAGTTCATGTTTATTCCATGGTTCCAGTATCAATAATGACGAAAAAAAAAAGAAATTTGGAGAGCTTTTTATGAATTTGGCGGATTTTTTGAAAACTTTGGTGATATTTTTACGAATTTGCAAGTAAAGAAAAGCGACAAGAAGAAGTAGCATTTGCAATAAAAAGTATGAAGAAAGGAAGAGCCCCTGGCGATGATGGCATTACATTAGATATCCTAAAAGAAGCTGGAGAATATGTAGAAGACATACTTGCAAAATTCTTTACCAAATGTCTTAACAGCGGTAACATACCAAACCAATGGGATTCTGCAACAGTAATTCTTTTGCATAAAAAAGGTGATAAAGAGGATTTGAAAAATTACCGACCAATTAGCTTGTTACCTGCTATTTATAAAATCTTCACAAAAGTGCTAACACATCGCCTGCAGAAAAAATTAGATGCAGCTCAACCAAGAGAACAAGCTGGATTTCGAAGTGGATTCAGTACAGTGGACCATATTCAAGTATTAAGAGAATTAATTGAAAGAACACATGAATATGAACTTCCATTGTGTGTTGCATTTATTGACTATGAGAAGGCCTTTGACTCTATAAAAACATCAGCAGTCATCAACTCTTTAAGATCAACAGACATTGAGGATGTGTACATTGACATGGTGAAACGTGTGTATAAAAATGCAAGTGCAAAATTTCGGTTATCTAACGAAACAATACAGAGTTTCACAAGGAGACAAAGGGAGCAGTTGGCTCCCGAAACGTCGTGTTTTTAAACCTTACGCCAGTGTCGAAATAACTGTTTGTTATAATTTCGGTTACATGAAGGTTGTAATTAAAAAACTTGGTAAAGGTGTGAGGCAGGGAGATACCATTTCTCCAAAACTTTTTACTTCTGCTTTACAGATGATTTTTCAGCTGATAAATTGGAATAACAAGGGAATAAAAATAAATGGTGAATATTTAAATCATCTGCGGTTTGCTGATGACATTGTTATTTTTTCAACGAACCCATCAGAACTCCAAGACATGGTACAGGAGCTCTCAACTAGAAGTAAAGAAGTTGGACTCAAGATGAACCTACAAAAAACTAAGATCATGTTCAATAATTTCGTAGAGGAAACAAAAATACAAGTTGACAACATTGAGCTAGAAATTGCTGATTCATATATTTACCTTGGCCAGCTGATTTCAATGGATGGCAACATTATGAAAGAACTCAACAGACGTATTAAACTTGGCTGGAGTGCATTTGGAAGAAACAGTTTTATCCTGAAGGGGAAATTGCCTTTGTGTCTAAAAAGAAAGGTCTTCAACCAGTGTGTATTGCCAGTCCTCTCTTATGGATCAGAGACATGGAGTCTAACAGTTGGAGCAATACGAAAGTTACAGACAACGCAAAGGAGCATGGAGAGGTGCATGCTTGGAATAACTAGGAGAGATCGAAAAAGAAACACTTGGGTGAGAGAGCAAACTAGAGTAGAGGACATCATTGTTAAAGTAAAAGGGCTGAAATGGCGATGGGCTGGGCATATTGCAAGAAGAACTGATCAACGATGGACAACAGAAATTCTGAACTGGATTCCAAGAGACCACCGAAGACCTAGAAAACGTCCTCAAACTAGATGGGTGGATGAAATAAGAAAACAGGTTGGGGTGACGTGGAAGCGAATTGCTCAGGATAGACTTGTGTGGAAAGCATTTGGAGAGACCTTCATCCAGCAGTGGATAGATAATGGTTGAATATGATGATGATGATATATATATATATAAACTCTTTCAATGACAACAACCAAAAATTGGGATAACAGTACACATTAAGACGAACAATATTTGCAATGGAACTCAGAGCCGCATTTCACTCATAGTGACAGAGAAAAGTAAGTTTGGAAAACGTCCAGTATGAACAAGTGTTTATAGCAGTGAACGAGAAGCGCAAGATACGGTGTCCTAGTCATCTACACATTTGATTAGCTGATCTGATTTGCATCTTGAGCGTTAGCTGTAAATACCGGAAGTGTATGGCTGGGCGTTTTTTGAGCTTTCTTTATCTGACACTCCAGGGACGGACTGGATCCTAAGAAAGAGCGCATACTTTGAATTTTGGGAGGGCTCGTGTCCATTTGGTCCATAGGCTACTAAAAAATTCCAGACAAACGCCCATGAGGGTGCACCGGCCCGGGGGAGGGGCAGAGGGCCGGCGGCCCAGTCTGTCCTGTGATATTTTAAGTGGAATGTGGTCCTAGATTTCATTGCAAATATTGCATGTCTTGATGGGTATTAAAGGGATTTAAAGACGCAAAATCGTTTTATATAATAAATTTCTGCTTATATGTGTCACAAGGTCCAAAATACGTCAAAACAATGAACGAAGAACATTTTTTCTTAAAACAACAGAGAAACTTCTCATATTCAATACTAATAAGGGAAGGGCCCGAGCTGGACGACGCCAATTTTAATGGGAGTGGTCTCATTTGAAAGCTCTCAAAAAATTGTTAGGCATATATTGGAGCGTTTTTCAGCATACGCCTTAATACAGATGTCAGGGGCCAAAGAAGGGCAAAATTTGGGGCATTTTCGAAGATTTCAAACGGCTGTATCTCGGTTAAAATTTAGAGCTAAAAATTAAGTTTTGATGCATTATATGCATCTTTCAAATATATCGAATACATGTTTCAGGATTTTTCGGATAAAACGTTATTAAATGTAATTTTGCAATTCTGAACATCGCCTCTATTATTGATATCTGTCAAAAGACTTCTTAGCAATTTGGCGAAATCATCGGCGAAATTTCCAGAAAGATGTTGAAACCGGCTT
>QLNU02015360.1:66514301-66527988 GCA_006491805.2 Dysdera silvatica
AAAATTATTGTAAAATTTGCATATTTGAAAGCATAAAGTGACCATTTCAAATATAAAGGCTGGGTTTCTAAACAAAATTCACACTTACCTCATTTCTGCACGATTTTTGTACGATGCCAAAAGGAACTCACCTTTCTGACCTTGAAAAAGGGAAAATTCTTGCTTTTAAAAGATCTGGATTGAGTGGCCGTGAAATTTTGAAAAAAATTTAAAGATCTAAAACTGCAGTTTATAATTTTCTAAAAGAACCTGAATTGTATGGAATAAAAAAACGAACTGGAAGACCAAAAATTCTAATGCATCGAGAGAAAAGGATGGTTCTAAGAAGAGCTTGCGAGAAAAAAGAAACTGCAAATAACGTTAGAAGAAATTTGGATTTACCATGTTCCACACGAACAGTCCAAAATGTTTTGAATAAACATCCGAATATTTGGTATGGAAAGTTAATGTTACGTTCGCCTTGTACAAAGCAACGTAAGGAAAGAAGACTGGGCTTTGCAAAAAAATACGTTTCTTACGCTCCAAAATGGAATGATGTAACCTTTTCGGACGAAAAAAAAATTTAACCTCGATGGGCCAGATAGTTTTCGTTAATTTTGGTATAATCTGCTTAAAACAAAGGAAAGTTTTTACAAACGTCAAAACGGTGGGGACATAGTAATGATTTGGGGCGCTTTTGCAGTAAACGGAACCACTCCAATAGTTTTTATCAACTACAAAATGGACTCTGATTGATATGTTCTGTTAGGTGAAAATTTGTTACCTGAGACCCGACTAATGACTTCATGCAATTTTTTCTAACAAGATAACGCCTCCATACGCGTTTCTAAGAGTGCAAAACTCTTGTTTGAAGCCAATTCAGTAAATTTACTTGATTGGGAGGCGAGGAGTCAAGGTCTGAATCCTGTAGAAAATTTATTTGGCCTTCTAGCCTGAGAAGTTTATAAACTTCTCGGGCTAGAAGGCCCCATGGCAAAATGGCACACAATATCAGTGTAAATAGGATCTTGTATTAGCTATCGAACAAGCTTGGAATAACATTACCATAGACACTTTAAAAGAATTTTCAGCATCGATGACTTCCCAGCTTATTCAAGTAATTGAAAATAAATGTTGTTTTCTTGATTATATGAGAAATCATGTATTTAGAATGTTTATAATTTTTCTTTAGTGATAATTTTTATAAGGTCACTTTGTAAGGTCATATTTTTTGCTTTATGTGTTGTAGATGTTATTGTAGAATGTGATTATAGGTCAGAAATATAAAAAATCATTTTGATAAAATGAAAAAAAAAGTGTATATTCATTCAATTATGTGTCCTTATCTTTTTCGCGACTGTAGAAACAGTATTTGGTGTAATAAATGGAGCTAAAATTCAGATCACACAAAACTTTTCCATATATTAGTTTCGATATATTTAAGTTTACTGAATATAATATTGTATATAACTAACACATATTTGCGTCTTCTTTTTGTAGCACTTTATATTGAGGCCTCCGTGGGCGCAGTGTGGTAAGGACGTTCTCTATTGCGCGGCTATCCGTGTTCGACTCCCAACAGTGTAAAGAACGCTTACTCAGAGATCTCATAAAGATCGCACTGCTCACTGTAGTCCGGGGTTTGGTTCCCTAGGCCTTAAGAGGTTCGGATTCCTCGGAAAACAGTAGGTCCCGGCGCAGCATGACCACTGTAGTCTTTGAGCCGTAAAACCACAAACAAACAAACTTATATTGTAAAGTGTAACAATTAAAACTTTTAACCAGTTCAAGTTCCTGTAAAAAGTATCAAGCATCGTGCTGTGTATTCTTTTACACATAAAGCTTATAGTGCTGTGTCTAAGTAACGTCGTCGCTCACTTTTGTCTGAATTATTGTAACGGTGACAAAACTCAAGCCTATGATAAATTGTGATAAAGTGATTATTGTGATATAATTCGATGTATCTGGTTAAGAATTATAAAATATAGTTTGGGGTGGTTTGTGTTTAGTTCACTTTTTTCATTACAACTACCTTATTTGTATTTTCTCTTCAAAAAAAAGGATGGTGTGCTGTATGGAATTACTGATGAAGATTTCTAAAACTAATTGTAAATTTAAAAAAAAAAATTACCTTCAATTCTTTATATACGTCTATACTCTAGAAAAAAATTTGCTAGATGTGATTTAGACGATAATGACAAAGAAAGCACTTGTTCTTCACATAATGAGATATTTCAATGAACAAAAGTAAAATTAATGAATTAAATTTCACCTATTTCATATCTAAAATATATTACAAAACACACATCTAAATTTCTTTTATTTTCTCTTACCCATTCTCTCTAATTTCGGAAATACGTAATTAATTCCAAAAAAATAAGCATATGCTTGCCTAATGGTGCGTTCGAAACCTCTAATTTTCAAATGAATAAAACATTCCTATTGCAGCATATAACTATACTGTAATTAATGTGTGAACGTTTCCCAAATATATTTTAACTCTAAAGGAATTACATTTGTATTTGTGAATAAATATACCTCGTAGATAAATTTCGATTTTATAATGTTCTTAGCAACACTTTGTAATAAAAAAAATAACCAAATTTTAAACTTATTTATTAAATATCATAGCACTTATTAAAGTAGGGTAAATCCGGGTTATATGCCGCACCTTTTTTAAAATCGATATTCTGAGATCCATGGCGCACAAACATGAAATTTGCTTAGTCATAATAATCGATACACTTTTAAGAAGCATATATATTAGAAAAAAATAATCTACAAAAAATTCAATAAGCCGCTATAATTTATTTTTTAACACCCTTCGTTACGGCATCTCTCCCAATTGTGTCGGATGTTACGCCGCACCATGAGGCTTGCCGCGTTTCGTATTGAAAATGAATTTACGACGTATCAAATGCGTTTCTTCAACAACTATGTTATGAAAAAATAGAATAACTAAAATTGCGATTTTATAAAACATAAAAAATTGACTAAATTCAAAAAACGTTTGCTGTTTTTATCTTGAAATCGTTTTCAGAATCGGAAAAAATCATGTACAAAATAATGACATAAATGAATTACTTTTTTTTTTCAAATAGGCTGGGCTAATTTTTTAATCTAGTCTCTCTCCCATAGTCGTAACAAAATTCATTGAAAATCGTACATTTTCCATGAAACCATCGCTTACTTACATATAGCACAACGTAACCATTCGCATCTTTTTGTTGGGCAATAATAATTTTCTTCATATTCCTTGCATGTATTCACATCCAAAGTTTGTGGTGACCCAGCTTCACTTTCCTTTCTTTTACTCATCTCATTACGATTACCTCTGGAATCCTCTATTGCAATGGAATCAAACCAAGAAACATCATCAACTTCAGAACTAGTACTGCGACTATCTGATTCATAATCTAACCTTCTTTCGCTATTTATATTTCTTTCTTTTCCAAATTTCTTCTACAATCTTTCTTTTAACGGTCTTCTGTTTTCTGCAATGCTTAAGACACGTGGCCATTTCTTCGTTTCCTTTCCCTTTTTCTTCATTTAGTTTTGGAATTGGAGATATTGCATGCAATGTTTCGATGAAGTTACAATATTCTTTTCAAGCAAACCTTGACTGGTGGATGGCTGTGGATCCGCAAGGTCTTATGCTTTCGACCCAAGTGCATGTTTATTCGATAGTTCTAGCCTCAATAATGATTTGGGGAAAAAAAGAAATTTGGAAAGCTTTTTTACGAACTTGGCGGATTTTTTGAAAACTTTGATGATATTTTTATGGATTTGTAAGGAAAGAAAAGCGACAAGAAAGTAGCATTTGCAATAAATAATACGAAGAAAGGAAGAGCCCGTGGTGCTGATGGCATTACATTAGATATCATAAAAGAAGCTGGAGAAGTCGTAGAAGACATACTTGCAAAATTCTTTACCAAATGTCATAATAGCGGTAACATACGAAACCAATGGGATTCTGCAACAGTAATTCTTTTGCATAAAAAAGGTGATAAAGAGGATTTAAAAAATTACCGACCAATTAGCTTGTTACCTGCTATTTATAAAATCTTCACAAAAGTGCTAACACATCGCCTGCAGAAAAAATTAGATGCAGCTCAACCAAGAGAACAAGCTGGATTTCGAAGTGGATTCAGTACAGTGGACCATATTCAAGTATTAAGAGAATTAATTGAAAGAACACATGAATATGAACTTCCATTGTGTGTGGCATTTATTGACTATGAGAAGGCCTTTGACTCTATTAAAACATCAGCAGTCATCAACTCTTTAAGATCAACAGACATTGAGGATGTGTACATTGACATGGTGAAACGTGTGTATAAAAATGCAAGTGCAAAATTTCGGTTATCTAACGAAACAATACAGAGTTTCACCAGGAGACAAAGGGAGCAGTTGGCTCCCGAAACGTCGTGTTTTTAAACCTTACGCCAGTGTCGAAATAACTGTTTGTTATAATTTCGGTTACATGAAGGTTGTAATTATAAAACTTGGTAAAGGTGTGAGGCAGGGAGATACCATTTCTCCAAAACTTTTTACTTCAGCTTTACAGATGATTTTTCAGCAGATAAATTGGAATAACAAGGGAATAAAAATAAATGGTGAATATTTAAATCATTTGCGGTTTGCTGATGACATTGTTATTTTTTCAACGAACCCATTAGAACTCCAAGACATGGTACAGGAGCTCTCAACTATAGAAGTTGGACTCAAGATGAACCTACAAAAAACTAAGATCATGTTCAATAATTTTGTAGAGGAAACAAAAATACAAGTTGACAACATTGAGCTAGAAATTGCTGATTCATATATTTACCTTGGCCAGCTGATTTCAATGGATGGCAACATTATGAAAGAACTCAACAGACGTATTAAACTTGGCTGGAGTGCATTTGGAAGAAACAGTTTTATCCTGAAGGGGAAATTGCCTTTGTGTCTAAAAAGAAAGGTCTTCAACCAGTGTGTATTGCCAGTCCTCTCTTATGGATCAGAGACATGGAGTCTAACAGTTGGAGCAATACGAAAGTTACAGACAACGCAAAGGAGCATGGAGAGGTGCATGCTTGGAATAACTAGGAGAGATCGAAAAAGAAACACTTGGGTGAGAGAGCAAACTAGAGTAGAGGACATCATTGTTAAAGTAAAAGGGCTGAAATGGCGATGGGCTGGGCATATTGCAAGAAGAACTGATCAACGATGGACAACAGAAATTCTGAACTGGATTCCAAGAGACCACCGAAGACCTAGAAAACGTCCTCAAACTAGATGGGTGGATGAAATAAGAAAACAGGTTGGGGTGACGTGGAAACGAATGGCCCAGGATAGACTTGTGTGGAAAGCATTTGGAGAGACCTTCATCCAGCAGTGGATAGATAATGGTTGAATATGATGATGATGATATATATATATATAAACTCTTTCAATGACAACAACCAAAAATTGGGATAACAGTACACATTAAGACGAACAATATTTGCAATGGAACTCAGAGCCGCATTTCACTCATAGTGACAGAGAAAAGTAAGTTTGGAAAACGTCCAGTATGAACAAGTGTTTATAGCAGTGAACGAGAAGCGCAAGATACGGTGTCCTAGTCATCTACACATTTGATTAGCTGATCTGATTTGCATCTTGAGCGTTAGCTGTAAATACCGGAAGTGTATGCTGGGCGTTTTTGAGCTTTCTCTTATCTGACACTCCAGGGACGGACTGGATCTAGAAAGAGCGCATACTTTGAATTTTGGGAGGCTCGTGTCCATTGGTCCATAGGCTACTAAAAATTCCAGACAAACGCCCATGAGGGTGCACCGGCCCGGGGAGGAGCAGAGGGCCGGCGGCCAGCATCCTGTGTGATATTTTAAGTGGAATGTGGTCCTAGATTTCATTGCAAATATTGCATGTCTTGATGGGTATTAAAGGGATTTAAAGACGCAAAATCGTTTTATATAATAAATTTCTGCTTATATGTCACAAGGTCCAAAATACGTCAAAACAATGAACGAAGAACATTTTCTTAAAACAACAGAGAAACTTCTCATATTCAATACTAAAAAGGGAAGGGCTCGAGATGGACGACGCTGATTTTAATGGGAGTGGTCTCATTTGAAAGCTCTCAAAAAAATTGTTAGGCACGTATTCGAGCGTTTCCCAACCTGGGCAGTAATATAGATGCCAGGAGTCAAAAAAGTGCAAAATTAGGGGCATTTTCGAAGATTTCAAACGGCTGTATCTCGGTTAAAATTTAGAGCTAAAAATTAAGTTTTGATGCATTGTATGCATCTTTCAAATATATTGAATGCATGTTTCACGATTTTTCCGATAAAACATTTGTAAATGTAATTTTTCAATTCTGAACATCGCCTCTATTATTGATATCCATTAAAAGACTTATTAGCAATTCGGCGAAATCATTGGCGATATTTCCAGAAAGATGTTGAAACCGGCTTACTATTATCATTATCTCACCTGAACCTTTAAGAGTAGAAAGAGTTATATTTTGCGGCAAACGCAGTAACTAATAATTAGTTTTTTTTTTAGTTTTTCTGCATATTCTTGCAGTAAAATTTAACATGTATTATTTGATCAGAATAAAAAATTATCCGATTTTTTTTTATATTTTTGAGAAATCTGTTTTTGTTTTTGTAAGTAACAAATATTCACTTTCGCTAACGTTCTTTGCAACTAAAGTCATAATAATTGTCAAGACGTTATAATTTCCTACACAAGTTTTCTGTAACTTAATATCAATCTGAATAAAACGTATAAACGTAGTTCATATCGTTCAAACACACATATACATTACTCATACACAACATGCTCATCCTAAAATATAACACGAAAACACATCCATCCATCGATCGATCCATCCATCCACCTACCTACCTATAATTGTATATGTTTTGATAATATTTAAATTTCATACAATTACTAGTGCATGCTCAGTTTTTGTATTGAAAGGTCTATTATGTGTAAATAATTGAATTATTTAAACATATCCATATTTTTAAATGACACACACACACACACATATATATATATATATACTTTGCTAGAAAACGTAAATTTATTAGCCACTTTTCCGGTTTCTTTGGGGCGGGGGTGTGGAGGAGGGGCTTGCCGCTTCACCCGTTCTTGAAGTCACGAGCCGCCACTGCTCTACAATGCAAGTTTTAATTTCCCATTCTTTTTCTTGCTAAACCTTTATTTACACAGACTTTTTTTTTTTCACAGCATAGAACGCTATGCGTTTTTAAATGGAATGATGGAGTGTCATATTATCATATAGAAGTTCCGAAAATTTTATGAACTATCGCATTTCGCTTAGGAGAGACATGATACAAGATAGATCATCATCAAAGATAGTCAATCTTGCATCATGTGGAGAGGTGATCACCCGCCCACTCAGATCCCCACCTAATGTGGGGCATACAAAAATCTTTTAGGCGCTTAGTGTCCTTAAAGGTCTGAATTTAGCCCCGTAGTGTGTGTGTGTGTGTGGTGTTCATAGGTGTACATAGAAAGTTCATAAAGGGTGTTACAGGCCTATAAGGGGAGGTAGTTATAGAGCCAGAACTCCATATATTCATATCTACATATACAATATTTCATCGCAGTATAGAGAGAGTTTACACCCCTGCCTACGCCAGTGGTTGCATGTGCGTTAGGAAATAAAGTTCAATTTAGTCTAGAAATAACACTTTATTACGAAAACAAAAACTGTGATTTATTAACATCGTTAAAATTACGATTATACATTTACATGGAAGAAGAAAAAGCAATGTTTACTTAGATCAGTGCCCAAGGACGAAGAAAGATTACAGCTACATCAGTATGGTATATACCACAACTTTGGACATACACATTAGATACGGTGCAAAGGAAATGAGAAATTGCCTACCCAATAAGTTCTCTCTCAATTTACATCTCCTTTGGAAGCGTTCACGTATTAAGCTGTATTTTGTCCATTTCAACCCCGACCACAAGTAAGCAAAAATTAACATTGGCTAACATAGGAAAATAAGACAAACGGCCGCCACCACCCCAAGATGCTTACGTCATACTTTAATTCTGCTTTTAAACAAAATACGAAATTTTTAAGCGCCCTCTTCAGAGGCGTAGCATTTAAAAAATAATGGAGTATCCAAGCAGCTTTAAATAAGATAAAATGATTCGGCGGTAAGGAGAACAATGTACTTTGTTATCAAATGGGGATGTTTGGACCCTCCCCTTCCTTTCTTAAGCCACTGCCCCTCTTAAACACAAATCAGCACTAGATAATGAAATTATTACTCACGTGCCAACAGAAAGCTAAAAATATAGCACAAAATCACGAAGACTTTCACGGCGTCTATTAATATACATTATAGAGCACAACCGTTGTTATTTTTTACGTTCAGGTTTAAATTTCTTTTTCGATCTTCTTGACTTTCTATTTTCTACTTTATGATGATGACTGGATGTTTTAACAATGGACGAATGCTGAACGTTTTGTGAATCAGAGTCTGACGCAACTTCCTGTTTGGCAGTTGATGACGTCACTTCCTTTTTTCCTTTATCAGGATTGTAACCTTGGGGTTGGATATGACCTTGCACTTCGATTTGACCTTGGTTTCGGTTATGACCTTGCACTTCGTTCTGACCTCGGGTTCGGCTTTGACTTTGCGCTTCCTTTTGACCTTGGACGAAAAGAAAAAAGAATTAAATTTTATTGTTAGAAAAGCGTCGATTTTGGAATTCGTCAAATGTGGTACATCATGGATCCTGATTATATTTTTTGAGTTTCTATATACTTTTAACACCGTTTCGATGAATATAACTTTTCACATCGTGTTTTACTCAGAATTGCTTATCTATCACAAGGTTGTCCAACATACCACCCGCCAACAACTGTTTGGAATTAAAAAAAAAATGCAAACAAAATTTTTTTTTTTTCAGAGTTGGTGTTATTTCAGAAGGTTTTAAGTGCGATAGCTTGGCGAAAGCATTGATTTAGCGCTGTTTGTTTATTTTTTTAGGGTTACGTTTTGAAAAGCAGTTTGTCTTATCTTATTTATTTTAAAATTATTTGCAATATACTGATTAAACCCTTTCAATATTCAGGCAGCTTCTTGAAAGTCTAACAATATTAAGTCGGGGTGTGTGGGGGATCGAAATCCCACAAGGCACCAACTGATTCAGGTATTATCTAATGTGCGCTGAACTACTCGCATGACGTTAAAGCAGAAGTGACCTTGTTATTTGGCGACACTTCTTCGAAACGAGTGGCGCTAAGTAAATATCGCATTTAAAACTTTCAGAACATACATCGACCGTTTTTCAGAAATAAGGAAAAATTGCGGGGACAGTAAGGGTGATCCCTTTCCATATCGCAAGTGAAAAAACAAATGACTGAAAGAGATTCTGAAGTTTTTTTGTTTTGTTTTTTTATTGAAACCGCTGGCCTGCGAGATCCGTAAAAAATCTTTAAGTGGCCCGCTATCCAAAAAGGTTGGACAACCCCGATCTACCAAGCTCAACAACCCTTGCGCCTTATTCAGTAAAAATTATGGAACAATCGTTTATCATTGCTTTTGAAGTTGACGAAAGATCGTTCTTTAATTCAGGAACATACAAAAATATTTTTTAATCAGTTTGCTTTTATTCCTTTCCCTAGTATGGTGTTGACCAGTAGCGTAGGAAAGGGGGGGATCAGGGGCTCGAGCCCCCCATTGGATATCAAAACACATTATTTTCTCACATTTCGTTACATAATTTTCTTTAAAGCCATTTGAGCGCCCCATAACCATTTGAGCCCTCCACGAGTTTTGAATTGCTACGCTACTGCTGTCTACTGCTGATGGTTTAGCAAGGCAATAAAATAAAAAAGATGAATTTTGATTTCATTGTCCGCCACTTATGTTTTTATATTAGTTTCTCCCATTTTTTCTCGCCTTTTCTTTGAAGAATAGTTTAATCGACATAAAATGGCATCGCCGGAGGAATGCATGAACGAAGCGAACTAATGAGCAACGTGTGCTAGTGGCTGAAGTGAGCGTTGGGAAGAATTTGTATAAGGGTGTATTGTTTGTGTAATGTATTGCGTATTAAACTGTTAACAGCACTATCAAAATCACCCCAACAGTCAGTAAGGTGTGTTTATAGATCTTGCATTTAATTTAAATAAAATCTTATTATAATAAATAAAGTATATGGTCATTTTCCCAGGATTTTACTGAGCAAGGGAGAGGAATGGAAAATTATTTTAGTGATTAGTTTAATTAAATCCTTTTGCCATTTTCAAAATTTCACTTTAACAAATATGATGGACAAAAATCTGAATTATCAATGATACTTGTGAGATCTTAGGTTCCAAATAGCAATTTACATGAAATAAATTCGAAGATGCACTTGTATGAATTATTTTTTAGTGACATAAATGCTGCTGTTTTTAAAACTTTTTTTTTCAATAAGTCACTGTAAGTTACTTAGTTGGGTTAAAAAAAAAAATATCTATCATTAAACTTTAATCATGTGATTTTCACTGTGAACTTCAAAATAGCTAAAAATTACAAGTTTAAGACTCTGTTCCTTGCAAGTTAATTGCTATATTCTAAAAAATTGTAGTTTATTATATATGCATTTCTTTTATATTTGCCATAAGGTGCCAATTGTGAGGAGCAATTATTGTGATTATCTTGTGCAAACGTTTTTATTAAGAAAACAGCACATGCACTTTTTTTTTCAATAAAAACAATTGCAATATCAAGGCTTATACTTTTCTCCCTTCCTTTTTAAGGATCCAAAATATTAATATAATACCTAAGATATGGATCCTCCATACTCTTCTTGAGGCTTGGCGCAGTATAGCCCAGATGCTCTTGCGCCATAAAAAAGCCAAACAATCAATCTTCTTGAGGCATGCTATTCTAAACATCCAAACCAAATGTGAGTTGTACCTTCTTAAAAAAAATAGTTATGTACATTCTTGTCTACGTTTTATGAAAATTGCTATATTAATAGTATTGTTACTATGAAACACACACATGTATATATATAGGTTATTTGGATTTTTTTTTAAATTTGCTTTAATTCAATTCCACTTACCCTTATATATATATAGCAAAATTGTAGCCAAAAAAAATAATATATACATACACAGGTACATCAACCTATTCATTTGCTGCAAAGGTTTTAATTTTTGCTATGAACAAACACACCCAAAGATAATAATTTGAATTTAAGAATTAAATGTAGCTTAGTTACCTAATTGATAAATTATATCAGTGGAGGTTAAGTTTGATTCAGTAAGTATAGATGTGTTGTTTTTGTAGATCATTTTAACCCTTAGACTTGCAACATGCCAAATCATTAGCAAATGCTTTGGTAAAAAGGTCTCATATTCCAGATGTGTCAGCACCAGGTGTAGATTTAGGGGGTGGGGGTGATCTCCCCCTCCTTTGAATGAAAATTTAACATTGAAAAGATACAAGGTAAAGGTTCAGTGAAGTATTTCTAAAAATAAAGACATTAATTGCCCCCCCCCTTGAATGACCCCTAAATCCTCCTTGCCCCAGGGTCAGGGCCATGCAAATAATGGGCCAGTGTTTTGGACCAGAATGGTTGGAACTAAACAAAGAGGGACACTGTTAACCAACCTACCTAAAAGCACTGTTTGAATTTCATCAAACTAAATAAAAGAACAGTTCATCTTCAATATCTGGTCTCCTTGATACTTTTTATCATTATTGAAATAATTACTTGCATCAAAATATGTCTCTCTCTCAAACTAACTTACTCTCTCTAATCTTGTTTCCTTTTTAATGTGTCCTCTTCTTGCTCCTTTTTTTTTTTTTCCTAATTACCAGAGCTGCTATTTCATGATGTTTTGTTAGGTTGCTAGAAATAGGTCGATCACAGCTTCAGTAATAGCACACTGGTTTGACAACTTAGGATAAATAACTGCATTTTTTACCAAAATCTCTAAAAAACCACTACAAGTTATAAAGTCTCAGTTATATTTTCAAATACATAATAATTTAGACTTATGAGAAAAACTAATTATTGCATCTCTAAAAAAACTTAAAACATAATAGCATTGTATTGACTAAAACCAGATCTATTATCATAACTTCATAAGGGACATGCTATTTTCAATTTGTGTCCAACATATTGATTTGATAAAAAACTTTGTTTTTCTGTATTATGTTGTTATTCAAAGACTAGTCTTTTTTGTCCTTGCACCATGAAACTCAAAATGTAGTTATACATATAACCTCAGTGATTTGTGTTTAAAAACAGGTGGAAATAATTTATCCTCTTATCTCTTGAATATTTCTAAATTAGTGGCATAGAAAAGTGTAGGCTGAAGAGCCCCCTCCCCATTGGTTATCAAAACAAATTTTCTCTAACGCCACATCACATGAACTTCTTTAAAGCTACTTCTGACCCTTCCTCCCCCCTCCCCCACGTTGGATATCAAAACACATTTTTTCCAATGCCGCCACATCACATGATCTTTACAGCTATTGACCCCCTCTTAATAGTTTTTTAATTTCTGTGCCACTATTGAATTACAGTAATTTTTAATTTATATAGGTTCAGATTATTGTAAAAGAAAAAAGTGGGATCATGTGTGCATATATGAATTATAACCAGGAGAATTTTTTTTCTCAGATTTGAATTGAAACTTTCGTTTTACATATATCTGCAAAAGCAAGTTGTATAACTGTTAATTTTATAAATTTGTAGGGAAAAGAAGGAAAGGTTCCCCTTCATTTATTAAGGAATTATTTATTTTTTTAATTCAGAATTTTCATAGACTCTTTAAAATCATTCAGTACTAGGTGTCAGGTAGCAAATTATTCATGCTTCCCCCCCCTCCCTTCAGTTGTTTACAGTCATCCACTTTAAACCTACAGAACTGAGTTCAATTCCCAATAGACTTCGTTTGTAAATGAATCATGATTTGGAACTTAGGTTAAATGGCACTACTGCACCCTTATGAAAATGGTCTATAGAGCTTCAATGACTTCTATAGACTATAGAATAGGCTCTATAGAAAGGTATTTCTATAGAGGAATGTATAGAATGCAAATGATCATATTCTATAGGAAAATATTTGTATAGAACAATAATGACCATATTCTGAAATGCATGCAAAATTCTATAGGACATGTATAAAATGTAATCTATAAAGTATTTATATAATTCTATAGGTGATATTATTTAGGTTATATATATTGTTCTCAATTAAGTTCTACAAATTTTAAATTCATAAAAATAATTTTAACAAGACCAAGACATGTGTGAATAAAATTTCTTTAATAATTATTAAAAGAATTTTTATGATGAGAATGTATTATCTGGTTAAAATAGTTTTAAATTACATTCTCTGTACGTGGTGGTACCTAGTGTTTATACTTAAAATATAGGCCAAAAATATATATATATATATTAAAAAATAAATATATATATAATAAAAAATAAATTTTATAAGCGGGTTTCAATAGATATTGAACCCGCTATTGCTTTTGGTTTTTCTGTCTGTCCGTCCATCCGCAATAAAAATAGTAAAGGCCTTCCATAAATGGAATAATGATGGCCATTAATGTTGAAAGACTACCAAGTTACTTAAGAATTGGAGAGTGGCAAATTATAGGGATGCTAATTAGAGAATCGCAAATCAGAGGGTTGCACATCAGAGAGTTGGGAATTA
>QLNU02015360.1:66531443-66544520 GCA_006491805.2 Dysdera silvatica
GTTTTTCCATTGGATCACTTGGCACGGAATAACCCAAGTGTAAAAGTGTTGAAAACCTATGCCGCAAATTTGTATTTTCAAATTGTTCTCCAGCTAATGTTCAAGCTGTCGACCTTTCTAGCAGTGATTATGAGCCGGATGATGTAGATTCTGAGCTCATTCAGAAGTGAAATAAAAGCTGCGGATTGATAGAATGTTCTGCTGTTAAAATTCCAAAACGAAAGCACAATGGAGGAGCAGTGTATCTGAAAAACAAAGCACAAGTGGCAATTAGTTTTCAAGAGATAGCAAGTAAGGCTCTTAATATTGAATCTTCATCAGAAAATAATGAATATAATTTAAATAACAAGGAAGTGCAATGATTGTACTACTCTAATGTGTAAATTAAAGAAAAAATTTAAAAACAGCAAAGTAGATGAACAAGTTCAGATACTGACACTTGTTCCAGAGTTGTGGATTATCCCACAAACAACTTTTTTTTAAACCACACAATACTTGCTAAGGAAGGCTAGAAAGCTCTTGAATGAAGGAGGAGTTTTAGGTCAAGTTGACAAAAGGAAAGGCCATACGCCAAGTGCTGAAGTTGTTAAGAAAGAGACTTTTATTTTGATGACAATATTAGCTGAATTTTAGCTAATAAAAAAGACTGTTTCTTTACCAACCGAAAATGGTAAAAGAGAATTGAGAACAAAAAGACTCGTATTACATAATTTAAAAGATGTTTATCATTTAAAGAAAATAATCTGAAGATCTGAAATTCCTGAAGAAAAATATTGGTCTTACTAAATTTTGTGAATTGCGACCTAAAGAGTGTGTTACAGTTAATAGTCATGGGATTCATTTGATGTGTATATACGTTTACCACCAAAACGTTAAACTCATTATGCAAAGTATATATTTAAACATTCAGTATCAAAAACTACTTCAAAAATTAGTATGCAACTTGGAATCTGAAACATGCATGCTTTATCGTTGTGCTGAATGTCCTAATAAGTCCATGTCGCTAGATTTCCCAATGGTGTTAGAATACCTTGAAACAAAGGAAACTATTATGTTTAAACAGTAGCGTCAAACTGACTAATCATCCCTTGAAACTTTAGTGGAACCAGTTGATGATTTTATTAACTTTCTGATGGAAAAACTAATACAGTTAACAAAGCATCATTTTATAGCTAAGTCCCAGAGTCAACGTTTAAAGCAAGTGAAACCAAATTTGAATGATCAGTGTTTAATTTTAACTGACTTCACTGAAAATTAAAATTGCGTTCTGCAAGATGCTTCTCAAGAGTTTCACCTTCATAACGTTCAAGTAATATTACACCCATTTACTATCTATTAAAAATGTGACGGCCAACTGAAGTCCAAGTCCATATGTGTTATCAGTGACTGCCTTACACATGACACTATAGCTTTTTTTCACATTTCAGAAGTCAATTTTGCAATACTTCAGACAAGAACAACCACATTTAACGAATGTGATATATTTTAGTGATGGTAGTGCAGCCCAATATAACAATTACAAGGACTTTATTAATTTGTGCTATCATGAAGACGAAGATTTTGCATGAAGGCTGAGTGGCATTTCTTTGCCACTAGCCATGGTAAAAATGTATGCAATGTAGTAGAAGGAACCATAAAGTGTCTTGCAACAAGAGCAAGTCTTCGAAGAACTGTTGAAGGGCAAATTTTGAGTGCACAAGATTTATTCGTATTTGCTTCAAGTATTTTTCATGTCATCAACTGAGATATGTGCAAATGAAGACTTCCTGAAAAAACGGCATGAAAATTCATTTTCAACCACTTCTTTAAACCATTGGACAAAACAACCCTTTTGGTGAAGCTAGTTTCAGATTCTGAAAAATCTTCTAAAGCGACTGTGGGTGATAAAATAAAAAAAAAACTAGTAGGTATTATTCCAAAAAAGTTTTATGCAGTTATTTATGACGGTAAGTGGTGGATTGGGAAGATACTAGACATCTGTGAAGGGGAAAGAGATGCTGAAGTTCAGTTCATGCATCTACTTGGTCCAGCACCAACATATTTTTGGCCAACCAGGTATGACTGCTGCTGGGTGCCCTATGAAAATATACTCAAAGTAGTTCCAGTTCCTTTATCATCATCTTTATCAGGAAGGACGTTATGTCATAGATGAAAAGGTTCACAAACAAGTACAGCAACTAGCTAAAAGTGCAATATGATTTTTCACTATAAAGATAAGCTAAGAGCAGAATAATGTAAAAATATCAACTGATATTGTAACAACATAAGCGGATATACTTTTAATTAATTTCATAAATATGTGTTCGTTATTTCAGGTTCAAAGAGCTCTTAAACCTGTTAAAAACGCCGATATTTCTGTCAATATGATATAAAGCAAATATATTTTTTATTTTGCAACCACAAAAACACATTTTTTTATTTTTAAAACATAAAAAGCACGTAGTTAGCTCATTCTGGAAAAACAATATGATGCATATGTTAGTTGTGGTTTGTGAGCTACAGCATATCTAATTTACGAAGATATAAACTTAAATTTACTTTGAATGTGTAATAAAATTTTTCTGTCACATTTGATGCTATTGTTATATATTGTTTTCAAAAAGTGGAAACATATCTTTATTTTGACATCAAAATAAGCCTAATCGGTTAAAAAGTAAGTGAAATAAAAGAAATTTTCTAAATGGACACAGCACATATGATAGCTAAAATAATGCAAAAATCAAAATTTTCTCCTGGGCCCAAATTGAGACCAAAAAAATTGAAATCTTAAATTTGACATTGCCTCAGAAAATTCTATGAGGCAAATTTCCTTCTCATTAAAAAAAAATAATATCGGAGATATGAGAGCACAGTCAAAAATTAAAATATGTTGATTTGACATGAAATAACCCATATCTTAAGAAAATTACATCCTTAAATAAATATTAACTTGTGAATTTTTGAAAAATTTCACCTTTTTACAAGTTGGTGCTGCCTCATTCCCCTTTTTTCTATGTTATTAACTTCAACAATCCCCTGCAAAGTAAGTTTTAAAAACTGTGGTTGCCAAGTCCATTTCTTCTTTACAAATGTAATAAGTACCGCCAGTAGGACATCTGAGTTCCACGGGTCGGAAATTCGAAAACATGCACTGTTGTTGCACATGTTTATATTTGAAGCCAAGTGGGTACATAAAGGATGAAGTAGGACCTTTACGATACAGAAACTTCACATTCACCATCTCAGTCGTTCCATTCTTTTCCAAAATTATACTAAGCCACCATTGACTGTCATACGCGCCTGTTACATATCCTTTTGCATCTGTTACTATGACAGTCTTTTTCAAAATTTCTCCTATCAAAGAGAACTTGTAGGACTACTTACTTTTTGAATATACTTTTGTCAGTATCTCTTTAGATGACACAGGGTGGAAATTGTGGAATTTCCGGGTGCTAAGTATTGGCTTTGCAACCAGAAATCATATTCCTAGAACTTTCTGTTTGTCGTCATGTTGTATATTAAAAACAATTAATAATTTCATAGAGTCAATATTAGCTTAACACCATTTAAATAACTGTAATGGTGTCATAATTTGCTCATCATAATGTCATTTTAGACTTGCTGCAAGTCTTTTCACAGTCCCTCCGAGACCATCGCATACATCTTTATCATGCAACGTTGCATAAAAATGTCACTCAGCCTCGATGCCGAACTCACTCTCATGGTGACATAAGTTTAAAAAGTTTTTTCAATTTTTGAATTGAGCAGCAGTATCATCTGAGAAGTGGAATATTTTTTTCAAGTCTGGTATTAATTCTGATTGCAGATATGAGACAAGTTTTATTTTTGTATAGCAATTGTGTTATGCTTAAGATGTTCAGCAATGCAAACTATGCTTTTAATTTTTAAAACATCAGAATCTTTCTAGTAGACTGCTATTGAGAAAAGGCTGGTCATTGTTCCAACAAAAAAACTGGACCTCATCTTGCAAAACGAAGGCATAATTTTCAAAAAAGTCAAAGGGTATCACAGCCTCATTTTCTCTAACGTTCTCCTTGAAATAATTGTAGTACTCAGGCTGTCTTTGTGCTAAAAAAGAATGTCTCTTCAGAAGCAGCAGCTGTTCACACAATGATTCCGAAAACTCATTGGTGGTTTTTGGCAAAAGTTTCAAAACTACATCTGTCAACAAATACTCATTGCTTGTATGTTACACAATCTGTCATCTCTTCTTCCAACTTTACACCTAATTCTTGTTTCAGATGTTCAACCAGGACATCAAGGACATTCATTAAGGTGGCAAGCTATACTTGGATCACTACACATTATCTTCATTAAACAGGACTTATAGTCACTTCTGTACCATCACTAAATGTTATATTTTTCAGTTTAACCCCTTGTACCTACATATGTTTCACATTTTGATGTGTTGTACAAACACACACAGAGTGAGCACCACTTCCTCCAGCTAATACACAGTGCTTGGGTTGCAATTCAGTGAATTTAGAAAATATCTTTTTAGTAGGGGAATGTTCAAGTATTATGTAAGAATCTTTGGAGGGGGGTTGCCATTGTGCTTATTTTCCTATGTTAGCCAATGTTAATTTTTGCTCACCAAGAGGGAAGTTGAAATGGCCAAAATAATGCACGTAGTACTTGAACACTCTCTAGATGAGTTGTTTTCCTTAAACAACTCACATAATTCCTTTAAATTTACTAAAACTAGCCTTTTTTAACTACACCTTTTTTTAAAAAATGTCCAAAATATGATCCCATTTCCATCCCAAGATAAAACTTTCCAGAGATGATGCTAAGATATGCAAGTGTATGTGTGATTTTTTTCAAAATTTTAAAAATAACGCTTTTTGAGAAATTCAAGATCAAAGAATTCATGTCATTACCTTGAAATCCCAAACTGCCCAAAACTAGTCATGTTGGATATCATATGAAAGCTTATAAAATAATCTATAACATGGTTTGTGTTTCATCCATCTATTTCATTTCTGGCTTGAGTAATAGTTTTTGTAACTGCACGTAAGCAAAAAATCATGCTTTTTTCCAGATTTCAGAGGCCTATAATTTAAAAAATACTGCAGTTAAAAATCTAAAAATTTGAATTTTATACTATCTCTGACAGAACATCTAATAAGCCAAATTTGAAAAAAATCCAAGAGGGTGAAGTTGATCAAAAGTGCTAAAATTTTGGTTCACTTAACATGGAATGACCCATATATTTTTTCTTAATGAAGAGGAAGGTGGACGTCCCACTTGGAAGTGATATATGACTCATGGTTACTGATGTTCCACGTATCATATATTTTGTCCGTAGGTCTCCTTTCAATTAGATATCAGTAACCCTTTACAGGCCATACAATATTTATATATGTGTCATCATCACCATATTCAATCATTATTCATCCACTCTTAGATGGTCTTTTGAAATATTCATGAACATCCCTTCTGGGAAATTCATCTCTATGTTACTTTAAATTGTTTTCTTATGTCATCTACCTTGTCTGAAAACGTTTTCTTACTTTTTGTTAGTCTTTTGTGATCTAATTGTGAATTTTGGTCGTCTATATTCGATCAATTCTTCTTACAGTATACCCAGCTCATTGTTATTTAAGCTTTTTTAATAACTATATGCTCAATTCTTATCTACTCTCTCTCAACCAAGTATTTGTTTTTCTGTTTCCTTTCTTTGTTGTGCAGGGGAAGATTGTTGGGAAAGGTGGCCACATCTGTTAATTTTGTATTCCCAGAAAAGAGATGCAGTAAGAGCAGGCATGTGACTGGAGATCTCATGCAAGATGGATTACTCCAGTCAAGGCTGAATTGTTGCATAGACAAGCAAGACAAATGTTTAGGGTCTGGTGCGGTGAAGACTTGGCACTTCAAAATTGTTGCCAATTAGACCTTATCACTATTATAATTTTATTGTGACGAGAATTTCCACAAATTTTAGAGTTTATTTGTATGTACATTGCATGCAAATATGTTACTTGTACAGATTTTAAAATTTAAATTATAGAACGGATTTAGTAAGCAATCGAATATAGCAAGTATTTTTGTTGGTCTCAAAAACCTCATTATATATGGGTCCTACTGTAATTACACAGGCTTAATTTACGCTACAAGGGGCACAAAAAAAAACATTATCTAGGGCCCCGTGAAATCTTATTTCAGCCCTGGTTCCAGTAATAAATAATTACCAAATTAGGGTTGTACCTAGTGAGGGGAACGGAATGGTCAAAGTGAGGTGGCATCAAAGGAAATGCCCCATACCCATGAAGCATTGCAGAGCAGAAAGAAGTGCAGCTGCAAGAGTGAGGATACATATAGACAGTGAGAAGGACATCAAATTGGGAGATCAAGTGGAATGCCATTGTTGAGAAGGATGGCTCATTAAAAACCACAAGCCCGTTAAACCAGAACCATGTGCTCCAGGGTCTCATTGATCTCTTCTAATTATTCCAAATATACATATCTCCATGTTCCTTTAGGGTATTTTTAATTTCTATGTTGTTTTAGTTAAGACTCCATATGAGAAAACTGATAATACATATTGACCAAGGATCTTTTTACTATGCTAAATGGTAATTTTGCTTTCGGGATAAAACTGTTTCTTCCAAAAACACTCCAACTAAATTAATGCACCTTTAAAGTTTGTGAGGGAGGACATTTGTAAAGAAAACATTCCTTTGCATACCTTTTTTCTTGTTTGAGGACTGATTTTCATGATAAGATTTCCCGTTCTTTGTTTAGTTATCCAAGAGTGGTCCATAATGATCATTCGTTAAAGCGGGAAAATTTAACATTAACCCTATAGAAATGCTTTTGGTTTTAATAGATTTTATTCTTATAAGTAGGGTATTTGATTATCCATGGCCTGATTATGTTGAACTGACTGTATTTGATTTTTCATACATTTCACCATATCATAGGTATGAATCCTTCCGATTTATCGGTCTTCCGGTCGGAAAATGATTACTTCTAATTTTTGGAAATTTTGGCGAAAATCCCTAATAATTTAAATTTTTTTAAACTTCTTGTTTTTTAAATACCTATTTTTCTTTATGCATATTCATTTAACTGTTTATGCATATGTGTATGTGCGTATTTAAACTATCATAAATAGGAACAGTAGACAAAAATTCATCTACCGTTGACAGCACATGCATGGTAATTGACTACAAATTTTTCACTTCTAGAAGTTGGCACCTATGCTATATATATATCCATGCTCGACATCTGCTGATTTCAAACAATCAATATTTACTATGACACTTATGTTGAATTAAAGGCTTAGCTAATAAATGCCATAGACAAAATAGCAGTTTTCGTCTTCATTTGTTTTTTCAACCAGTTTTCTTACTATTTGAATGTAATTTACTGTATTGTATTGACCTTAAAATCCTGCTTGTTCACCTTGTTGCACCATATCTAATTATTTCTGCACATGTACCTTTTATAAAGACTTCAGTAACATAATTGTTATGTCAGTTGTGTGTATGTTGCCTTAAAATCAAGTTTTGCTGAATAATGCTCTAATTTTAAGCTTTACTTACCTGCATTTTAAAAATTAAAGTATTGTTGTTAAAGATTAATTTATATATGCAATTCAGTTAAAATTATTGCTATACTATCCGTGTTTTTTTACTCTAATTCAAATGTTTTGTTTCAGATGTCATTTTCACCAGGAATAATATATAAGCGACCAGGATGGTGGGTCCAAATGTCATTGGAAAAGCAAGACACATTATTAAAAATGCTTATTCTTTCCATGGCAGCAGTTTTGTGTAAGTAAGGAATTCTTAATAAAAGTAACAAATATTAAAAGTAATTTTAATTATAGAAACATGTAGGTAAACCAACGATTCCGATGTTTGTGTGCACATGTGCGATGTTACAGTTTCACAGTGTCGTTGCCTCTCAACTTGGACAGTGCCATGCCACCTATGTGTTATACTGATGATTCCGATGTTTCTTTGTACGCAATTTTAATGTGTGCAGTTTTACAATATCATATCTCATTGCTTCTCCTGGACGGTTTCACACCATCAATGCAAAGGCTGATGGTTCATAGGTTTCTATATGTGTATGCATGATTTTCTATCATGTGACTTTACTTTTTGATATCGGGATATTAGAATGTGCTGCAGCAGTGGCAGATTTACGATGGGAGGGAGAAATTAGAGAAAATTCTCTTCCCAAATCCATAAAAATGCAGTGGACATCAGTTAGCCAGCTCTGATTATAACGACCGACTGTGCATAATGAATGAATTTTCACAAAAAAAATCTGATTTCCGTTTTTATTTTAATTGCTTGTTATGTCACGTCACTACTGAATGCCATGATAATATTGTGTGGTGAGGAGTTATTATTATTGGATGACGAAGTATTAAAATCTGTATCACTTAGGATAAAAATGTTGTTTTACCATGCTAGTCTAGTGGTCTGCAACTGATGCAGATAGGACAAAATAAACTTATTATTAATTAAAACTTATTTCAAATCACAAGTTTTAATGTACTTCAACCCAAATGCAAACTTTTAATTAGATATTCAACTAATTTTAGAGTTGCACAGTGTAAACAATTTCTCTGCAATTACCTTATATTCATTTCCATGTCAATAGTTAGCAATTATACAAGTAAATCATATTCATTTTCCGTTCAATTCCGTTTTTAATAAAAAATTCCAATTAATAATTGTAACGAAGTTACTGTCTCACTCATGACAAAAAATATATCATTGATTAAAATCTAAAATGGAAATGCACATATAACCCCAGAATAGAACAAAACAATTAAGATTTTTTTTCTCATTATCTTAATTTAAATTGGAATGGCACCATTTTATGTCATGTCACTACTGAATGCTGTGACAATATTATTATGTGGTGAGGAATTATTGTTGGATGACAAAGTATTAAAATCTGTATCACTTAGGATAAAGATGTTGTTTTACCATGCTGGTCTAGTGGTCTGCAATTGATGTAGATAGGACAAAATAAACTAAGGTTTCACGCATTGTGTAATTTTTTGTTTCGGAAACCTGAAATAGCTACATCAAAGAATAAGTATGTATGATTGCATACTATTAGTATGTTGAACTATTGACATGTAAAGAAATTGCGTAAGATACTGTTAAACATGAAAACTATATTTATTTGCAATTTAACAGATATTATGATAAGTATCATGTAAATCATGAATATATAATTATTACCAATCCTAGAACTTCAATTTCTGGGTAACAAGAATATATGAAATTACATATTTTAGTACATATATTAGTTGTTTCTTACTCTTCATGCATTATCAATTGATCTATGACATCCATGTCTCTTTAAATTTATTAACAATCTATCAAACTAAATAAGAATATCAGTTCCACTTTACTGAATCGACTTCAACTGATTCAAAATAATTCAATCGGATAAATAATCTTCATTCATATGTTTACTGAATATAATAATTATTACTTAGTTCTTTTATTAATACATAATCTGACTCTATTTTAACTACTAACTCTATTCATCACTGACATTATTTTCTAGCTATACTTATGTATGATTTATCATAAGTACGATAATCCACATGTACAAATACAATACTAATTACTAAAAATATTAGTCTAAATTTCTAATCTTACACCGTGAAATTGATTTTAAGAATACTGGTTCGTTAGTATTAGTAATTCGTTTACGATATATTTTTAACCTATTTTATCAGAGGGTAAACTGCTTATGGAAAACATACTCGCCCAATAGTCCTCCATCTTTGATAGAATCATTTGGATGCTAGAACCACTTCAGGACATCTGGTTTTGGATAATTACTCTATTATTCTATCATCTAGCTATAGCTCATTTTAAGTTCATCTCTATCTCCTTTCTCTTTGCTTTCCGTCTTTCTGCTTCTGAGATTTACACTCATTTCTGTTCTCCCTGCTCTCTGACCTCTCGAAGAAGATCCTCTCTCTCCATCTTTCTTTTCTCCTCTTGCTTCACCTTTTTAATCAAGGGAGAGTGCTCTTTCCCTCAGGCCCCCTTTCTAAACTCAGAATCTCATTGGTTCGATTCTTTACTGAAAACAATAATTTTGGGCTGTTTCAAGTGATGTCAGTGGAGCAGCGCTTTGCTATTGGTTTGGGGAAAAGTATTATTGTTAAAACTTACTGCTTTGGGTCCCAGAGAAAATGTCAGATCAATCTGAACTTACAACTTCCTTCTGTCAATTTTAATCCTCAACTTTCACTGACAAAAAAAACTGAATCCTTAGAAATAACTTTTTACTTCATGGCTATAAGATGTCGTTCATGACTTTCTTTATAATTTCATATTTTAAGATCACGCTAGCTTCTGCACTTTTTTTAGCCCTAATCTTTTATGTTAAAGTTTTGGGTAGTCTCCTATGATTTTATCGTTTTCAGCTACCTTCTTCTTTGTAATGTACCGCTTTTCTCTCACCTAAAGAACTTTCAGATCCTATTTACAGGCTCAAATCCCTCGTGGAAATGTGAGAAAGTCACCTGTGCTCTTCTTTGTAATTAGTAAATAAGAATAATGTCGTGTTGATTGGAAATCACCGCGACAGTTAAATCTGGGATCCAAAAAGGCTTGTTCACTAAAAGCGGTTAAATTGCATTGTGCTTATTCATTGTACCAAATAAAACCCATATTTTCATTAATTATTCGCATCGATGTTTTTCTGAGCCAATCCAATAGTTTATGAAAACGTGAAATTCGTAAATTAGATATGCGTAAAAGCATGAGTCTACTGTATTTACATTTTTCTTTAATTTTATATGTATTCTTCAGTTCATTACCATCCTCCCTTCTCCCAATGATAATATTAATAAAATAATATGTACATATTGTGATTTTTTTTAATTAAAGCAGGGGAAATCGTGATTAATTGGAGATTACCCACTGTCCGAAGTCACCCTACTCCACTGGTGTAGGTGCTTTGCTTAAATAAATCTTTTATGTACCATCTTGCATGTGTATGTTATCTTGTTTTTTAGACATCGTTTTATTTTACTCATTAAATATTTCTAGGATGCTAAAACTCTCACAAAACAGCTTAAAATGTATTTATATTATAAACTAATTGTGCGCATTTCAAATTAAGAATAGTCCTCTTAGAACACATGTATTATTAGTAGATAAAACTTTAAAGTAGCAAACCAGTACTACCTTAACATTCCTTAAATTTCCTTTTTAATCTCAGAACTTTTTTACATCAGTTTTAAAACAATCACTTTTTCTTGTTAAATATTTGATACTAAAATTGTTTTCTATCTTGCAGCTTTCTCTTGCCGTCTGTTCTCTGTATTGAGATTTGAAAGTGTGATTCACGAATTTGATCCTTATTTCAATTATCGAACCACGAGGTATCTTGCAGAGAATGGATTTTATAGTTTCCATAATTGGTTTGATGATAGAGCGTGGTATCCCCTTGGTAGAATTATAGGTGGAACAATATATCCCGGTAAGTTGAAAGTTTATCAAAAATTTTAACTTTTGCTTTAACCCTTTTCAAGAAAACAGTAAAAAAAGTGCCTACTTCTTTGTTCAAGAAAATTGTATAAAAGTAAGTGTACGAAAAATATATGTATTCATTTTTAATTTTTGGAATTCTTTTTAGCTTGAAATCTAAAATAAAAGTATATAAGTATGTTTTCCAAGTATAAGAAATGGATTGTTTTTAATCTTTTTGTTGCGTTACTTTTTAACACTCCAGCCCGGAAATATCATGGGTACGAGAAAAAGAAGGCAAAACCTCACCCCGTAATTTTGACAGGAACGTTAAATAATGTAGTTCATGCCCGTGTGGTTATGACCGCTTCCTTCATGTCTGCTGGGGTGGGTTCAATTCCCAATAAATTTGGTTGTGTGTAAATGTATGGTGGTTTGAAGTTGACCGATTTAAATTTGTTAATGATTTTTAGCAGATGAACAAGTTTATATTTCTCTGTCATTATAAAGTCATGGGGTACTATAACGATAATGCATTTGTCTGCTATGAAAAACATCTGAGTTTGACTCCTACTAATGGTACCAAACACATCAGTTTTTACTACTGCTCTGTGTTCTGAGGTTTAATTCTGTAAGCAAAAAGAGAGAGAGGAGATTCAGATCTCCCAGAAAGGTCCTGGCACTGCATCATCTGAACTGTCCTTGCACCCTAAAATATAAACAGATTTCTTTATAAGCTAAATGTATTTTCTTTTGTGTAAAAAAAAATTACTTAAATGTAAATTTTTACTTCTTTTTATCTATGCTAAAGTAAAATATTTAAAAAAAAAACTCATAAATTTCTGTAGCAGTGTAATATAATTAATTGAAAGCATTAGAACATTATGATGAGTAAAGTATTAAAAGACAGTGTTAAATAGTCATTTTGTCTGTGCATTCCTTGTGAATTCGTGTTATAGGGAAAATGCACAATGAAATTGACACCTTAAAAATAGGGATTAAATGCTAGCCCCTAAACTCTTGTCCTAGTTTTCTCCAGCTTACAAAAATTCTGTATTATTCAGACATACAGTTTTGCAATGATGATGGCCCAATTTTGTAATCGATCTGTCTTCCAAGACTCGGATAAAAGTCTACTATAGCGAAAAATGAAAACTTTGTAAAGAACCTTTACAGCATTCCTATCAGGAACATATCCTATCTCTCTCTCTCAAGCATATTCTGTCAGATTAGACATCTCACCCTTCTCCACAGTGTGACTGTATTCTTTTTTTCCACTTACAATTCTTCTTGCCTCGCCAGTATATACTTTTTCACAGACACTTAAAGATTTGAAAAATAGTATGTAGATGATATTTTAATCGTGCTTCCAACAACCAAAATAGATGGCTTTCATTGATATCTAATAATTGTGACCCTATATTAAATTTATCTTTGAGGTGGAAAATGAGTGACATTGGCTATTTTTAAATATGAAATTTTAAGAAGTGAAGATGCCTATCAATTTTAATATATCAAAAGCCAAACTCCATGCAAACAGATATTTGGACTTCCACTCACCTTGTCCAACTTGCCATAAATCTTCTGTTGTACACACCTTGACTCATCAGGC
>QLNU02015360.1:66545519-66559284 GCA_006491805.2 Dysdera silvatica
ATATATATATATATATATATATATATATATATATATATATATATATATATATATGTGTCTTGATAATTATATTCTGGGTTTTATACTGTATTCATTTTGAGGGTCAATGTTCGTTCATTCAGTATTAATCACAAATCTCAATTATTGTAGTCAGAAAAAGCAAACCAATAACAGATATTTTGTGCTGTCCCTGATGAAGAACAAAATTCTTGGTATTGTTTAATCTTTTACTACTATAATTTCAGTTTTTATTCTGAGATGTTTCTACTACTTAAATTTACTTGGTTTGACTACCTTGTGTGATATTACTTTACAACTTTAACTTTGTCTAAATTAATATACATTTAAGTGTAGTGTATTCATGTATATTACATTAGAAGGTACTACATGTCACAATCATACTACAATTTTGCTATATATATATATATATATGGCCTGCAAAAGGGTTGCTGGTATCTAACTGGAAGGAGACCCACACGCTGAACGTATGTGACGATGTGTGGAACCGGCCAGGCCAGTAACCTAGTGTCCTACCCCGCCTTCAAGTGGTGCAGGCTGAGCTTTCTATTTATGTGGCAAATTAATATTTGCTACACGGATAGAAAGGCGGAAGGGGAGGGCTAATTCACCAACCCGTTTAGCCAGCGTGGTGAAATTATGGCTAATTCCTCCATTATGTTGACACACCAGAAACCATGGCCCCTAGTCTCCAGGTGCTGGAGTGCTCCTGATCAAGGCAGCGGTCAGTGTGGCATGAAAGCAGGGGGTGCTAAGAATCACTGGAATGGCCCAGGCTGCCGTTTGTTATTGACCTTGGCTACGTTTAATGGACGATCCCTTGCTTCTGAAGCAAAACTTCAGGAATTGGAAGAGGAACTAGACAAGATCAAATGGGACATTGTAGGACTCAGTGAAGTTAGAAGAAAAGGTGAAGAGTTGGTGGAACTGAAAAGCGGACATTTGTTTTATTATAGAGGAACGGAAACTGGAAGAACAAGTGGTGTTGGCTTCTTAATCAACAAAAGAATTAAAGACTGTCTTCTGGAAGTTGAAAGTACATCAGATCGAGCAGCGAGGCTTGTTGTTCAACTAACCCAGCGATACCAACTTCAAATAGTACAGGTATATGCACCAACATCAAGCCATACCGACGAAGAGGTTGAAGAATTTTATGAAGAAATCAAAGAGTTACACACCAAAGGGAAACAACATATCAAGCTCATCATGGGGGATTTCAATGCAAGAATTGGACAACAGGAACAAGGAGAGACATCGGTTGGTAAATACGGATATGGGGAAAGGAATGAACGTGGCGATCAACTCATCGAATTTGCAGAAGCTGAAAATCTTAGCATCATGAATTCATTTTTTAAGAAGAAACCGCAAAGAAAATGGACATGGAAACACCCAAATGGGGGAACTAGTGAAATTGACTATATCCTGGCAAACAAGAAATCAATTATTGAAGATTGCAGTGTACTGAACAGATTTAATACTGGAAGTGATCATCGAATGGTGAGATGTAAAGTGCACTTAAATACTAAATTAGAACGACAGAAGCTCATTAGGAAACAAGTAAGTAAGAGGGTGGATTTAAAGAAATTAAAAGAAAATACCGAGGCATTCAAGTTGGAATTAAAAAATCGCTTTTCTGCACTGGAAGGACTTATTGATGAAAGTGATATCTCAGAAGCAAATGAAAACATTGTTAAGACAATAGTTGAAACTGCTGGGGAAATTGGTGGTGTAACCTGTAAAAAGCACAATAGCAAATTATCTGAGAAGACGAAACAGCTCATGAAAAGGCGAAGAGATATGAAGGTGGACAATCAAAATACCAGTTCCAGGATTGAGTACATAGAACTTTGCAAAACTTTGCGCAAAAACATGAAAGAAGATATAAGAAAATTCAATTGTGAGTTAGTAAGGAAGGCCATTGAAAGCAACAAGAGCCTTAGGGTTGTTAAAGGGAGTTTGTCTATTGGGAAGAAACACATCATTGCATTAAAAGGAGAGGATGGCACTGTAACAAGAAATAGGGAAGAAATACTTAGAAGAGTTGAAGAATTCTACAGAAAGCTGTATGAGGGAAACAGTGGATTAAACGAAGACTCTGAGATAGTCGAAGGAACAGCTCCTAAAATCTTAAAAGAAGAAGTAGCATTTGCAATAAAAAGTATGAAGAAAGGAAGATCCCCTGGCGATGATGGCATTACATTAGATATCTTAAAAGAAGCTGGAGAACATGTAGAAGACATACTCGCAAAATTCTTTACCAAATGCCTCAACAGTGGTAACATACCAAACCAATGGGATTCTGCAACAGTAATTCTTTTGCATAAAAAAGGTGATAAAGAGGATTTGAAAAATTACCGACCAATTAGCTTGTTACCTGCTATTTATAAAATCTTCACAAAAGTGCTAACACATCGCCTGCAGAAAAAATTAGATGCAGCTCAACCAAGAGAACAAGCTGGATTTCGAAGTGGATTCAGTACAGTGGACCATATTCAAGTATTAAGAGAATTAATTGAAAGAACACATGAATATGAACTTCCATTGTGTGTTGCATTTATTGACTATGAGAAGGCCTTTGACTCTATTAAAACATCAGCAGTCATCAACTCTTTAAGATCAACAGACATTGAGGATGTGTACATTGACATGGTGAAACGTGTGTATAAAAATGCAAGTGCAAAATTTCGGTTACATAAAGATACCAAAACTATCAAACTTGGCAAAGGTGTGAGGCAGGGAGATACCATTTCTCCAAAACTTTTTACTTCAGCTTTACAGATGATTTTTCAGCAGATAAATTGGAATGACAAGGGAATAAAAATAAATGGTGAATATTTAAATCATTTGCGGTTTGCTGATGACATTGTTATTTTTTCAACGAACCCATCAGAACTCCAAGACATGGTACAGGAGCTCTCAACTAGAAGTAAAGAAGTTGGACTCAAGATGAACCTACAAAAAACTAAGATCATGTTCAATAATTTCGTAGAGGAAACAAAAATACAAGTTGACAACATTGAGCTAGAAATTGCTGATTCATATATTTACCTTGGCCAGCTGATTTCAATGGATGGCAACATTATGAAAGAACTCAACAGACGTATTAAACTTGGCTGGAGTGCATTTGGAAGAAACAGTTTTATCCTGAAGGGGAAATTGCCTTTGTGTCTAAAAAGAAAGGTCTTCAACCAGTGTGTATTGCCAGTCCTCTCTTATGGATCAGAGACATGGAGTCTAACAGTTGGAGCAATACGAAAGTTACAGACAACGCAAAGGAGCATGGAGAGGTGCATGCTTGGAATAACTAGGAGAGATCGAAAAAGGAACACTTGGGTGAGAGAGCAAACTAGAGTAGAGGACATCATTGTTAAAGTAAAAGGGCTGAAATGGCGATGGGCTGGGCATATTGCAAGAAGAACTGATCAACGATGGACAACAGAAATTCTGAACTGGATTCCAAGAGACCACCGAAGACCTAGAAAACTTATGTATGAAAAGAAAGATATTGTACTGTGATTTGGAGGATTTAATAGGAAAGAAGAGTTTGAATTGAAAAGCAGGTTGATGAGCTGTAGAAATCAGCTGCACAACTTTTACACATGCCTTGTTTTAAATTGTTATAAAAAAAATTTAAGTCGTTATAAAAAAATTTCAGGTCCTTGAAGGCTCTTGAAAGTCTTTTTTTTTTTAACCAATGAGTGGGAACCGTGTGGTATGAATATCTTTATTCAAACTTATTTTTAAATATTTCGGAAACTAAGCGCTAAATCAAAAAAAAAAGTGATTTCTACAAAGGGTTTTAGAGGAGTAAGAATAAAAATGTAGGTTTCCTTTTTAAAAAAAAAAAGTTTGACCTTCAAATGACCTTGAAAATCTCCCATAAAATATAGATAATAAAAAAATACACCCCCCCCCTTCAGAACAAGCAATCTTTGTTTCAAATATTTTATTTTTAAAGTATTTTACATTATCACCTTCCCATGGTTCCACCCTGTATATAACAAAGCTTTTTTACCAGGCCTAATAGACCTAGAAGCAATGACCGAAAAAGTCGAGGTATTTGCATAAAGTTATAATACATAAAACAACCATGTACTTGGAGTTGTTGTACAAGGAAAAGCTAGTCTTCCTACTGGTTCACTTGACGAATAGGTTTATAAATTGACCATAAATGCTTAAAAATTAAGCAAATCAAGTCATTGTGTAGTGTCTGTACTTTGTACCCCAGTAGGTAACAGTTGCCTTATAACGAAAAAAATAAAGTCAGACCATTTGGGTGTTACGAAAGTGGTGGCAGAAGTCATCAAAAGGTTACAGTGACGTTTGCTGGTATGCCATGGATCAAGATGTAAACAAGCAGTTTTAGATTGAAGCCATTCAGAGAAAACCAATTTTTATCTCAAAACAAAGCTTGTATTAGGCAATTTCAGTCTTTAGAATTTGAAATGTATTAAAATTAAATAGTATTCAGGTGCATTTTAGGCCAAAAAATCAAATTGTAAACCCCTCATATCATATGTCGTTGCGTAAATGCAAAGCTAGGTCAAAGTGGGTTAAACAGATGACATGACTCAGTTTTCCAATTTTTCAACGTTTTGTGCACGTCTGTCGGGATGTTCGTCAAGGAACTCCGGTCTACCTTTTTGCATTTACACTGTTTTGGATGTCCTGAGATGAATGGCGTTTAAATGTACATTATGCAAATGACTTGACTAGGGTCCATTTTCTCACACTTTTAATTATGTCTGCCGCCACCACTTTCATAACGTTCAAATGGCCCACCTTTATTTTTTCCATTGTTAGACACCTGTTATTATATTAAGACACCATCTATTGAGGTACAAAGCACAAACCAATGCAAATGACTTTTTTTAAACATTTACGTCCATTTTATGTGCTTATTCTTCAAGCGAACCAGTAGGCAGAGTAGCTTTTCTTTGTACAAAAACTCAAGTGCATGGTCCTATTATGTATTATAACTTTATGCAAATACCGTGACTTTTCGATCAGACCTCATGCAAGCAGAATTTGGATTTGCGAGAACACATTATTCATTTCTACTATTTGGTGGTCCAGTTGTGGTACTGTTTTACCCAAATGAGCATTATTTTTTCTTCTGGATAGTTAACTTCGGACATTTCATGACAACATTAGTGAAAATTCTTAATCCATTCAGTTCTTTCTCCACCATGTTCATTCTTCATGCAAGCATCAAACCAGTAGAGAGAGAGAGGAACATTCATATTCACCAAGACATAAAAAGGTGCATCAAGATCGATCAAATGTCAAAACAATGTTTTGTTTTTTCATGTGAGCAAGGTGGTCTACAAAGACTTCGTTCCTCTTAAGCAGACAGTGAACCTACATTTTTATGTCAACGTCTTGAAAAGACTATATGAGAGTATGTAAAAAGAAAATGATCAAAAATGTGGAAATCAAAGATTGGTTGCTTCACCATGACAATGCTCTGATGCACTTGGCCATATCTGTCCAATGGTTCTTAACTAAAAACAAGATGCTTCTTGTTCTACATCTTCCCTACTCACCAAATCTCGTTCCATGTTTTTGTTTTTATACTCATGGATAAAGAAGATAATAGGAAGTGACTCATTGATATGTATGGACGAAATGAGAAAAAAAATCACTAGATGTCATAAACAGTATGTCAGTTAGTTACAGAAAAGTTTACAGCATTGATAATACATGCATCCTAACTAGCATTGGAAATAAGTATTTCATTTTGAGGAGCAGTACTGCAGTATGGATGACAATTGATGGGAAGGAATTTAATACTGAAATTTCAATGTTTGCATTATAAAATAAGGTTTTTTTTTTTGTCATTTAAAAAATGTTTTATTTTTTTGCATCGCAAAATTTTTGATGCAATTTGCGAAAATATATCGTCTTGCGTACATTTTAAATCACAAACTGCAATGCAATACCGCTTATTTCCAACGCTAATCCTAACATGAAGAGGACTTTGAAATAGACTAAAGTATAATATTGTAAACTTCAATAAATTTTATGTAAAAAAAAAATCTTATTAAGTACACCCCCACCTTCTGTAATTCTTTAAATAAAAAAATCGCTGTGACTAATGAATTTTTTCATGCATTTAACATGCATGCAAAACATGTGATAGTGTGAATAATTATCTACATTTTCAGTAATTCATGACTACTTAACTAAGTTGGCCTTATAAACATTTTCTTTTACAGGATTGATGATCACGTCTGCTACTCTTTATCGCATTTTATGGTTCATAAATGTGACTATTGATATTCGAAACGTGTGTGTATTTCTAGCTCCTCTTTTTTCCAGTTTGACAACCATTGTAACATATCTACTTACAAAAGAACTAAAGGTAATCAAATTCTTTAAAATTTATATGAATTTCAAAAACTGGATTTTTTAAACTTTTATATTCAGTCTAAGTTATGAAACGATTTAATGTTTATATTTTTTTAGTCTGAAATGTAAATCTTGCTATGTATGTGTAGTTCTAACTTAAACAAGAAATGTTAGTGTGAAATTCACTGTTAAGGATATGTACACTTTTTATTGCTGTTAAAAACAAATGGTTAAGTAGCATTTTATTACAGGACGCTGGATCAGGTTTAGTTGCAGCGATAATGATATCTGTTGTTCCCGGATATATATCTCGTTCTGTTGCTGGGTCCTATGACAATGAAGGAATTGCCATATTTTGTATGCTATTAACATATTACATGTGGATCAAAGCTGTGAAAACTGGATTAATATACTGGTCAGCTATGTGTGCTGTGGCATATTTTTATATGGTATGTTAATAGCAATACTAATTGTTTAATGATTTTCATACTAATTTATGCTTATACTTTATCATAGTTGCCATGTTTGGATCCCTAAAATTAGCAAAAGGCTGTGTAAAATCAGCAAAATTGCAAGTTACGTTAATAAAATTGTGCATAAATATGCACAGTTACTTAAACTCCATTTATCAGGGTGTTTACAATTCTGGAAAAGTCAAGAAATTTTGAAATACAAAGGCCTAAATCGGGGAAATTTGAAATTTATTATAATAAATAGCGTATTAAAATAGTTTCCCCTGGACTGTGCTTTTCATACCACATTGCATACTGAAAATTTTGAAAAACTTATACTTTTGACTAAACTTCTTCCAGAAATTACCCTTTTGCATCAAAACTAATATAATTTATATAAAATTATTAAGCCCGTATATTTCTCAGGAGAAAATGTTTGCCAAATATATAACTACAACTTGAAAAAAAAATAAGAATAGTGTAAATAAATCAGCTAAATTTTCTAATCTGTAAGAGATTTTGATCATACAAATCTCTTTTCCTTTAAATAGTCTATAGTCATACACACTTTAAATGGAATAGAAGATGAAGCATTAACTTTGCGATTATAGTGTTAAGTACTTTTATAATGAATTCAAAAGGGCCAAATGAAAATGTAAATATTTAATTAATGCAAGTTTTTAGTGTGACCTACTGGTGAAAAATTCAACTTCTGTTTTTTATAGACTTTGCTGAAATTATTATATAAATGTATTTCTATATAACAAAATATCACACCAAATTTGAAATTGATATCATTATAATTTTTTCCAATTTTTTTTTTTTTTTGCTATTTTTTAAGTATTTATATTATCATTCGCTAATATTGTTCCATGCGATGCATGTTTTCATTGAGAACTTAAAAAATTTTAATAGTGATATTTTGATAGCGTTAATAAGACCTTGTGAGTATTAATGTATATCTTGCATATATGACATTTTTTTTTCATTTTCGAAAATCAAAAATGAAAAAATTGATTAAAATGTGTGATGGCATCAAAATCTTAATATCAGTTTAGTTACTCATATTGTATTGACAAAGTATAAATTTTTTATGAAAATTGTGTCGCAAGGGGCATTTTCTATGGTAAGGTAAAAATAGTCAAATGTGTTTTGAGAAAACATGCAAAAACTACTGAACTTTGCCGTAATTAAATTATACATACTAAAATTACATCATGTTCTTGAATCTTTAAAAATGGACGGATTTCAATTTTTGTCCACCAAATGGTAAAGGAAAGTTGATTTAATTTTTAAAAAAACATTCGACAAAATCTGAAATTTTCACTAGTCTGTCACCTTAACCACAAAGACTGTAGCCCTTTCCGCCTATTTTTCCTAACATAACTAAGAAAAAAGATACTTCTTGTACTATTTCTTGGAAACAGCCATTTACAGACCTGTCAATCACTGTCTCTATGCCCCGAAGAAAGCCATCCAATGGTGGAAACTGACTCGTATTGTATATTTGAGAACGAATGTGTTCAAAAATTGTATCTGCAACAGTCCTAACAACTAGAAGTTGTTCTTTTTCAGGGTTCACTTTCCTGTCTTGATACCACTTGTCTTTTAAGTAATTTGCAACTTGTGTTTTTTAATCTCTTCAGTCCTGGCGGCCTTGTGACAGGATGTCTTCTTTAATTCATTCTAACAGTCATATTTTGCTTTTCATTAGATGAAAACCTGATGTACTTACACATCTCCTACAGTAAAATAGTTTTTGAATTTTACACTAAATGTGATTACTGTGTCTATAATGTAAAAAACGGGTGGCTTCAAGTGATGAACAAGAAGCATGTGAATATTGATTTTTGTTATGTTTTATTAAAAAAAGTGCTGTTATTGCTGAACTCAATGTAATTTGGTTTCTCATGGGGGCTTAAGTCTGTTAGCCACCTCAACCTCCCCTTTCCTACGCCTATAATTACTACTACATATACTGTTTAGAAAATGAGGCAAAAGATAAAAAGTAAATACAAAATTATATTCCAGACTAGTATGTTTATGGCTAGACATAATCATGCACATAAGAGTTTTTATTAAAATTTCCGTCCCATAACTGCACTAGGTCATCTAAGATGAATCCCCAATGAATCAACAATATACAGGGTATCCCAAAAACACCAACTACAGCTCTAATTCCTTAAATATTGATCTTAGACATATGTGTTAAATTGCAAAGTGGCGTAAAAAAAAGGTGCAGAATTTTATGAAATCGATTAAAATTGCAGAGGATTATTTTTTGAAAAAATACAAAATTTAAATTTTTATACAGTCCCTGTACACAAAATTGTCCATTTAGTAAAATGTTCCCCATACTCCAATAGGTCAATATACAAAATTTCAGCATTCTAGTGGAAAAAGACAAGTGATATAAAAAAAAAAAAAAACTGACTTACACCACCTTTTGGAGGAAGCAATAGGTACATGCTGGGAAGAGAGGAAATTCATTCTGCTAAGCCACGTTATTTTGGGTCTTCATATCTCTGGTTCTTTTCCCACTAGAATGCTGAAATTTTGTATATTGATTATTGGAGTATGGACACATTTGACTCCTCAAAAATGTTTGGCACAGGGTCAGTATAAAAATTCAAATTTTGTTTCTTCAAAAAAAATATATATACATCCTGGAGTGGAGTGGAATACGTGATGGAATGGAGCACCAGCAGAAATGCTTTATCTCCCCATGTCTTGAGAAAATCTTGAATTTAGAAAAAAGAAGTTTCAGCGTTGAAACACGATAGTCATGAATGATTGGTCAATCGAAAGTCTTTGTTGCGATCTTTTCTAGTCATCCTTTTTCCAAGGCACGAATCCGTTTTTCAAAGTCCATTTATCGTTCAGAAGTCAGTCCCAAGTTAAAAGGTCCGTTATCCGTTCTTGTTCTTCATTTTCTTCTTGGTAGAGGAGGCAATGGTGGTTCCTGGCATTTCCGCTGTTTTCGTTCTATTAGGGCTAGATCCGAAGGTGTCCACTACGATTGAGGCGGTGTCTTCATCTCCAGTTTCTGCCAGTAAGTCCTCGTCTGAAGAATCACTTGTGTTTTCAATCGTCTTTTTCTTCCTAAAGTTTGCTTTAGATCCGTCTTTACAGATGCTCATCTGCATCTTTTTCTACTTTGGGCTTTCCAACTGTCCTGGCGAGGTCACTTGGATGTGGACAGAGGCAGCAGTTTCTTTTGCGATGGGTTCTCTTTCTTCTTTTGTAGGATCCTTGTTGATCAGCCTCGGACATTCCGATTTAAGGTGTCTGGTACCCTGGCACAAAAAGCAATGCCTCTTGATCCCCTGATAATGGATCTCAATGTAGGAAGGTCCGATGCGAATTACTTCAGGGATATCCTTTTTGATGATGACCTTCAGCTTCCGGGTGCCGTTATATGCGGGTTAGCAGTGGGCGAATCCATTATTCTATTTTTCATCAACTACTTCGGATGTTATCTCACCATACTTGCTGATTTCATTGATGACCCATTTGTCAGGATATTGATGCTCGAAGTTCCGCATGTGGACACAAAGTGCTTGGTCATCGGCAGGGTAAACGCAGTAATGCTCTTTCCCAACCGTGATGCCTCTAAAAACAAGCTTGCCAACAAGGTCGTCGTTGGTCACAGTTGCACTAAATTTTGGTCTCGTCAGATGCTGCAGGCATTCTAATGCTTCTGGGTCCCCAATCTCGTTAAAAATCGCTTTAAATACATCGGAGGAGTGTGGAGCATCCCCTTCAAAGTCGATGATGACTGTCAGGTCTTTCTTCAATGTAGATTCGGTCATGATCGCACAGGTTCGGTCAGACAAGATCGCAAACACATCTACACTCCCCAAGATCAGAACTTGGAATAAAAATAAAAATCCTCTGCAATTTAATACATATGTCTAGGGTCAATATTTACGGAATTAGAACTACGGTCAATGTTTTTGGGACACCCAGTATGTATATATATATATATATGCAGGGTGATTATAATTGAAGTTCAACATTCAAAAAGCTGTAGAAAAAAGAACCACTGCTCAAAATTACATGAAATTTGAACTGAATATACTCGAAGGAGGAGGAAATGGTATGGAATTAGAAAAAAAATAGTTCTAAATTTTAGCAATATATTGTGCTTTAAACGTCGTAATATGCAAAATAAAAGACATGTCATGCGCACGACACATTGCATTTGTTATAAAAACGCTGGGTACATGGCGTTTTCCTCATATAGCGTCTGAGAAGCTTGTCATGACTCTCTCAATGAAGGATCACGCTGTGCTTGTGAAGCTCTTTTACAAGAACGGTGACAGTGCGCCAGTAGCTCTAACGAAGTTCAGGACAGTAAAGGGTATGAAAAAAGGTTGTGGTCTGATGTCTGCCAAGGGTCTGGAGAAAATTATTAAGAAATTCAAAGAAACAGATTCTTTTGAAGTGAAATCTAGTAGAGAGAGGAAACCAATTGCTTAGACGTCAGTAGAAGATGTGCTCACAGCATTCCAGGAAAAGACGAGCAGCGGTGTGCGAACGTGCAGTGCACGGGGAATTTCCCGAACTTTGGACATACCTGTGAACACGGTGCATAAAATTGTACGAAACATCCTGTATTGCTATTCATACAAAATTACCCATGTTCAGGAGTTGCTTCCTGCTGACCCGCCAGTAAGACACACTTTTGCTCTAGAATTTCTTGCTCACATGGAATTGGACAATGAATGGCCATGGAACATTTCGTGGATCGACGAAGCCCATTTCCATCTCCAAGGACATGTCAATACTCAGAATTGCAGAATATAGGTAATGGAAAACCTGTTCTAACATGAACCAATACCTCTTCATTTTACAAAGGTAACTGTGTGGTGCGGGTTGACGCCATCGTTTATCGTAGGGCCATTTTTTTTCGAGGAGATGGGTCGTGCGGGTCCTGTTACCTGTACCGTCAATGGTAAACGCTATGAGAGTCTTTTGCGCAACTACATCATTCCAACACTTCAACAGCATGCATGTGCAGGTAGCATTTTTATGCAAGATGGCACTCCTCCGCACATTGCAAAGCCAGTGAAGCAGCTGCTGAAGAGGCATTTTGAAAATGATAGAATTATCAGCCATCATTTTCCAACAGCCTGGGCATCAAGATCGCCTGATCTTAATCCTTGTGACTTCTGGATGTGGGGTTACCTAAAAAGTGTTGTGTTCAGTAGTCCGATTGAAAAATTAGCTGAATTGAAGGCACGCATTGCACAACACATTCACAATGTGACCTCTGAGACAGTCCGATCTGTTGTGGAACATGCTGTTTATCGGTTTCAACTTGTGGGAGAAAACGGTGGACAGCATATTGAACATGTCTCGTGCAAGTCTGCCGATAATTAAAAACCGATTTCTTTGTTGCTTTTTATGCTGATTTTGGCCTCAGGAAAATTAAAAACAGATTTTTCCTATCCGATGTGGTAAGACCTTGTCGCGGTGGATGGGCTTTCCACTAACAGTGCCATACTTGTTGAATGACTTGGAAGTTTTTTTTTTCAGTGAAAAAAAAAGAAAACGATACAGTCATGCATGTTGAAAAGTACAGTTGGTTTAACATGTAACGCACGCCATAGCTATCGTATTGCGATTCAAATGTCACTTGTAGCCGAACCCATTTACATTATGACACTTAAAGAGCCATCTATTGCTAAAATTCGGAACTATATTTTTTTCTTATCCCATACCATTCCCCCCCCCCTTCTTTGAATATATCCAGTTCAAATTTCAGGTCATTCTGAGCAGTGGTTCTTTTTACAGCTTTTTGAAAGTTGAACTTTAATTATAATCACCCTGTAGTATGTGTGTTTATCTGTTTAGGGATGGTTTGTTGAGAACAAAATTGAAATATTGAATTGGCCTGGTTAGAATCTGGATCCAATTATCCCTATCAGTTGCTTTGCAGGAAGGACACATTCCTATTGAAACCTGCCGAAATTCTGTAGAAGGTATACATAGATAGGTTACAAGTGTAAAATTAAAACTCACCCTTATGAAAATTTCTTATAGAATTCTGTGAAAAAAAACTACAGAAAATTTTCTATTCTTATAGAATTATGACCCATTTTCTGTAGAAAAACCTATAGAAATTGCTATAGAATAACGTATAGAAACTGCTATAGAGGGCCTATAGAATGTGCTATAGGTCAGGGGGCTTCAATGAGCAGTCCTCCAACTCATGAAAAAGTACAAATTGTTTCACACAGAAATAATGCCCCTTGCTCCCTCAGTCTTAAATCTATGTATTTTATTATATTCACGTTTTCATATTAAAAATTTTAACTCTTGCTAGAAAGTAACATGCAGTCATAATGCACTTCTTCGCCTTAACTTCACTTTTTGTTTAGATCCAACACTTATTGGAGCTGTAGCTGCCGTATCGTCATCTAAATTATTAGCTATGATTTAGGACAAGGAAATAATGTCCCAGCAATCTTCTTCTGCCCATTTTATCCATGCATAATTAGCCATCGCTATATGTTCAAAAGTACACACTAAAGTATGGATAAAAATATATGAGAACACGTGCATACACGCTTTTTCGCGTGTATACCACTGTTGCTATCAATGGCCGAATTACGACGAGTAACCCTGCGTCACACTGGAAATAGTTCCAGTGTTACACATTCTGTCTTAGAACTTTCTGGCCCTGAAAAAACATTTTTTAAAGTAAAACCTGTAGCTAAGGAGGTCTTGCATCATGCTATTTTTGCAATCCTTCGCCATTTTACAGCGATTTTTGGGATCGTTAAAGCTAAGTCTTTTGACTTTGTCCTATCCTCTCGTTTTTAGCTTCCGGTTATTTAATGTAGATATAATTTTTCTTTTTTCTTTGTAATAAAAACAATATAATGGGCTTTTTTTACACATCATTCTTCGTTATTCATGAGAGATTTGTGCAATTT
>QLNU02015360.1:66559384-66575921 GCA_006491805.2 Dysdera silvatica
TTTGGGGAGGGGGGTCTGATTATCTGAAACGAAATTCAATGCTATCTGGGAGGGAGGGGACACTTTTTGTGATGCGTTTATTCAAATAGTAACGAGCAAGTGAAAGAAAATCATCTACGGTTGATATTTAAATATTTGTGTAGGTTTGAGGGGGAGGGGGGTCTATCTTAAATGAAATTCAACGCTATCTGGGAGGGGGGAGGGAGACTTTTTGTGATGCATTTATTAAAATAGTATAACTAGTAAAATTTGACACTGGTCGGAATATACGAAATACAAATGAAGAAGGTAAAAGATATTTACCATCTGCAAAAATATTCGCAACGTTTCGAGAACTACTGTTCCCTTCATCAAGCGAAAGTGTCAAGGAAGTGTAGGTGTTCGGTATTTATACCCCAACTTTGGTTTTCCCCAAAGCTATCCCGCACTCGGGTCCCCCCCCCTCCACACACACACTGCCTGAATCTGGATTTTCTAAGAACTGTCCCGCACTCGGTAATTCCCCCTGTCTGAAACTGGTTTTCTCCATCTTCTAGTAATCCTTTCCCCAAAACTCCAATTTGACTAGTTATGGTAAGCCCTGGTCAATCTTTGTACGTTGTCATTACAATAGTAACAAGCAAGTGAAAGAAAATTGCCTAAGGTCGATATTTAAATTTAGCGGGTTTCAATTAACATTAATTTGCAACTCTCTGATTTGTGACCCTGTAATTCCCAACTCTCTGATGTGCAACCCTCTGATTTGCGATTCTCTAATTAGCATCCCTATAATTTGCCACTCTCCAATTCTTAAGTAACTTGGTAGTCTTTCAACATTAATGGCCATCATTATTCCATTTATGGAAGGCCTTTACTATTTTTATTGCGGATGGACGTACAGACAGAAAAACCAAAAGCAATAGCGGGTTCAATATCTATTGAAACCCGCTAATAAAATTTATTTTTTATTATATATATATTTATTTTTAAGGCTTATTTTAATATATTTTTTTATGAAATCTTAAATTTTTCTAATAAAATATAAAAAATAAAACGTCGAAAAACTTACCACTTCAACGAAAGAATGTAATTTTAAACTATTTTAAGCAGATAATATATCCCCTCATCATAAAATTCTTTTAATGATTATTAAAAGAATTTTACTCATATGTCTTGCTCTGTTAAAATTTTATTTTTATGAATTTTTAAAAATTTGTAGAATCCACTAGAGAACAATATATATAACTCAGTATATACAATATCATCTATAGAATTATATAGAAATACTTTCTATAGATTGCATTTTATATTATTGGCGTCCTATATAGAATTTATAGAAATTCTTTTTTTGTATAGAACATGGTCATTTGCATGTCCTATAGAATTTTATAGAAATACCTTTCTGTAGAGCCTATTCTATAGGTCTGTCTATAGAAGTCATTGAAGCTCTATAGACCATTTTCATAAGGGTAATGTGTCTGTTAATTATTAAAATACAGTGGAAGGTCATTTTTTCAAAGAGAAAATGTTTGATTGTGTTTGATAATGTAGTATAATTTCCCAAATAATGTTAAAGCAATATTTTAACTAAACTATCTTTTTACAGGTATCATCATGGGGTGGCTATGTGTTTCTAATCAATCTTATACCATTACATGTACTAGTATTGATGGTAACAGGAAAATTTTCACACCGTGTTTATGTTTCATATAGTACAGTAAGTACCATGCAGAGTGATCTTATTAGATATTTCAAATTTGTTATAAATATATTTTGCTTGTTTGTTTTTAAGTTGTTGAGATTATCAAATATATACAATTTTGGATGAATTTAACCTTTGATCTGAATGTGTTAAGAATTCTAAATATTTTACTCTAGACACTTTAATTTAAAAACATGTTTGTAAGCATAATCATGTCTCTTATATTCAGAAAAATTATATAATTTTTCTAATTTTTAAAAATGGCTTAAGTTGTTTAAGCTGTTTTAGAATTCCAGTTCTTGTTTCTTGTGAAAAAGCATGTACTGTTTATACTTTGTATGAAATAACTGATTTGAGGAAATATCCATATACTGATTCAAATAAATGCTGTAAATTAAGGCGAATGTCGTCTGAATTTTTATGTATATATATGTCCAAAATTAGATGTGTCAAGGAGAAAGGTTAGCAAGTGATGTGATTTTACTGAATTCTGCAGTGGTAGGCTGCTTTGCCTCTGCATTGATTGATTGGCTTTTTTTTTGCAAATTGAAATCGTTAAATGGGAGATGGATAGAAGCTCTAAAATCAAGCAAGTGTAAAAATAAGCTAGAGTTAGTAGAAGAACGGGGGAGGGGTGATTTTAATATTAGAAGAACTTTAGAAAATAGGGGAATTGGCTGTTTAAGACAAAATAAGGAAGTTTCAGCCAATCATTAGAGGAGAATCAGTCCTAGTTGTAAAAAGAGTCATCAGTGGGGGGGGTCTTTTCCAAATAGTGACTCCTCATTGATCATGTGTGTTAAGGAGGAAATGTGTATACAGTCTAATTTTTAGATGGTTATTTTTTTCCATTCCTAATGTAATCATATTTCAATTTTCTGTAGAATTGTTCCAGTCTTGTGAATATTTATTCATGATTTTTTGTCACAATACCATCCTCTTTTTAATACAATGATTAGTTTCTTCCTAATAGACAAATATCATTTAATATTTCTAAGTCACTTATTGTGTCTTCAGTGCTTTCCTTACTAACTCACAGATGTATTTTCTTGTGTACAGTAAAACTTCCTTATAGGTTCTGCAGTGGTAACAAATTCGCCTAGTATTCTATTAATCTGGGTTTGACTCGAAACAGTGCAAAAATAGAGCCCTTACCGGCAAAGTGCTCACAGTAGTGGGCGGTTTATTTCCCAAGGCCTTAAGCAATTCAGATTCTTGATGAAACTGGCAGTCCCAGTACAGCATGAATTTGCTGCCCCTTGTACTGTAAAATTAATAGCAGGACCTCCCTATATTAAAGTCAACAGTTTCATAAAAAAATACTTCAATATACTGAAACTAACTTGTTTATACACGTTTTATATATAAAATAAATTAGATGTAGTATTTTTAGACAAGTTCCCTAATTAATACACTCTTATTTATAAATGAGTGTGAGTCACACATTATATACAAGTTATTTATATAGATAAATTAAAAATAAGAATTAGCACAAAAAGAATGTTCTGAACATAGCTTGAAGAACATCATATTTATATATTATTCATGCATTTATATTTATGTAATAAACTTTCTAAGGCGTTGCTGTACAAAAATTTTGATGATAATTCATCATAAAAGTATACACACGTTAAGTCTGTGAAATACGTCCATAAGAACATTTGCAGCAACTCAAAATCGATAACATTTTAAACCATTTTATGAATAAAAACTCAATTTGTCTTGTACAAAATTCTATATATATATAAAACGATTTTTCATGTAATGACTAGATTCACAAAAACTGTGATAGATATTTTCAATATACAGAAGTTTGATATATGGAAGTTCTACTATGTTCTCCTTAATGCTTTTTCATAAAGTTTTACAAGGTTCTGTATATTTAATCTTGTCAATAGCATTCTGTTTATTTTCATAGTTTGTCTTTTCGTGTTTGGAAGCTTACTAAAGTGTTAGGATTATATTTGGATATGTAAAAATAACTGTATAACTGGTTAATTTCTTGTTCTCAGACAATTTACTATTGACTTTATTTGCTTTATCACCAATTTCCTTAACAGTTTCAGTAATTGTTTTAATAATCTTTTCGTTTGCTTTTAAGATGACAATTTCGAATCTTTTCAAGGCTCTGTGGTGATAATGAATCATATAACATGTGGTTATTCTGGGTTTGCCAACTGTGGTTTCCCAACTGTGCAAAAAAAAACAAAAAAAAGAATAACACCTACTGACTACCTGCTCACTGTATTCTGGGAGTTGGTTCCGTAGGCCTCAAGAGGTTCAGATTCCTCAGAAAACTGTAGGTCTCGGTGCAGCATGACCCTTGTTGTCCTTGTATCGTAAAATACAATCAATCGAATCTTTACATGGCAAAAAAAAATTTTTTTTTTATTATTATTCCAGTGTAGATACAAGAGATTTTCTTTCAGTTTCTTTATATCTACCCTCTTATATACTTGTTTTGCAATAGGCTTCTGATTTTCCAATTTACCAGCTAAAAATATTTACGCCTCGTCATTCATGTATGAAAAATAATTTAACATAAATGTGTCCCTGTTGTTGACTGTCCAAATACTGACTCTTTCCACGTTTTCTGTAACTGCAGTCAGTAATTCTGAGTTTGTCAACATGACCCAGAAAATTCAACAACATCCACATGCAAAGGTTTGTGCATTTCAGCCAGAAACATTGATAGCTATTGTGGAAAAGAGTCCCATATTTAGGGAACCAAAGATATGGTGCATTTACATAAAGTTAGTTTTCTGTACGTAATTTTTAATTTATAAAACTTTATGTACTTTTTTCAGCTGTATTGCCTTGGCACATTACTCTCTATGCAAATTTCTTTTGTCGGTTTTCAACCTGTACAATCCAGTGAGCATATGGCAGTAAGTGATTTAGTTGCTTCAATCCAAGCTGCTCAAGTATACATTTTTATTTTTATATATTCTGTTTTAACATTGCCTTTTAAATCCCTTTAGGCCTTGGGTGTATTTGGCTTGTGCCAGCTGCATGCTTTTGTTGACTATCTGCGTTCTCGTTTATCTTACGAACGATTTGAAGCCCTTTTTTATGCTGTTGTTGGACTATGTGCCCTGATATCGGTAGCTGTAGGAATTGTTTTAACGATAACAGGAAGTATCCTTTATGATGGTATTTTAGAAAATAATTTGTGAGGTTTTTAATTCATGTGCAACATTTTCAAATTTCAATTACTTTTGCACACGTTTTAATTTTGTGGCCCTGTATAGGAATTTAAAAAGTGAAATTACTTGGACACCACATAAAGAGCGGAATAATGGGGAGTACACATGTGCAAATTAGCAGTAGACATAAAAAGTGATTAACAGACATAAATATTAAGAAATGGGAATCATGGTGACAAGCTACTCATGTGGAATTTATAGTGTTATATTTTTTTAGATGTTCCAGTGGTCTAATGATTACATACCTTGCCTTGGGAGGAACAGAATTCAAGGTTTGAGAGTATATTCCCATTCTTGTGTGTATGTGTGTCATGCTTCTGCAGTGAGCATATTTTAAATTGCTTGTTATATGGTTTTGACATATAGACCCTACAGTTTAAAAAAAAAAAAATACTGTAATGGTCTTAGAAACAAAGTTTAGACCGAACAAATGTAATTTAACGTTGAAATAAAACATTGAGAGTGCACATTAGATGAAAAATATTAAGCCTAAAATTGCTGGGTTTAAAAAAAAAAAAAAAGCTATACAAACAGTAGTTTATACCCATACTTATGGAAAAAAATAAAAAATTCTTTGTAGACGCGTACTAAAAATATACATCAAAAATAAAAATCTATAATACTAGACTTTGAATATATACAAACTAGAGTTGTTTCTTTGAAAACAAGTACTTCCAGTCATTTCGGAATATTGTGCAAAATAGAAAATATTATTGATGTTGGAAGAATCACTAATGTGTCCCTTATAAAAATTTCTAAAATGTAGTTCCTTTCATCAGCCAAGACATATGATTGGTCAGGGATAGTGTGTATCCCTTAATCCAATTGGTTGAATTGATTCCTGAAGCATTGTGCAGTTTGTGACCTTCCTGGAGTTCTGTTTGTTCATCCTGCCTGCAGATTAGCTTAGCCGGTCTTATTCTCTATTCAACGCTTTTCTGCTACTACCCAACTTCGTTTTATTGTGTGCAACCTGGTATTCATCCACCGACGACCCCCAAAAATGTAGAGAGATAAGAAATTGGTGATTTGTGTTTGAATTTCACAATGGCAAAAAGAAAATTGTTTGTTGTTAGCAAAAAAACATCGAACTCATTAACGAAGTGAATAAAGGTGATGGAAAATATTGCTGATGATTACTGGCAAATATCGTGTCTACCATCATAAAAAATCCCGATAAAATTTTTCAATTGGCTGAGGCAAACAGCAAGCGTTTGTGGAAAGCTAAACACCCAGATTTGGAAGAAGCTGTTCTAAAATGGTTTTAAAGTGTTTGTAAACAAAATCTTCCTATTTCAGGCCCAATGATCCATGAGAAAGGAGAATGGTTTGCAAAGAAACTTTATGATTTTCAAGCCAGTACCAGTTGGTTAGATAAATTTTGCATGAGACATCTTGTTTTCAAAGCCGGATGTGGAGGAAGTGCTAATGTTGATGTAATTGGCTGCCAAACATGAATTGATAACATGCTCCTACAAATTTTAAGCAATTATAAAACAGATAATATTTTTAATGCACACAAAACTGGTTTATATTTTAAATGTGTATCTGGAAAGACAACAACTTTTAAATCAAATCCTTGCCGCAGAGGAAAGCGTAGCAAAGTGCGAATTACCATCATGGTAGGAGTCAACATGTATTCGAACTGAAAAGTTGCCTCTGTTAATGATAGGCACAACTAAAAAGCCAAGGTATTTTGCAAATATGAAATGTTTACCTATGCAGTATGAGAATAATAAAAAGACCTGGATGACATCCCAGTTGTATGAGTCTTGGATTATGAAATTGGACAGGTAATTTTACAAGAAAAATTCCAATTGTTGTTGACAGTTGCTCTGCTCACCCAAAGGTTCATAGTAAAGAATTAACAGCTTGACTCCCAGGATGTACGCTGCATACATCCTCTCATTTTAGTAATCAGCAATCAGGATGTGCACTCTGTACATCTTAGTACATTAGCTCAGAATCTCCTTGATAAAGGAAGGCACATTGTTGTTAATAATTTGTACTTATCCGTGCATCTTTTTGAGTACCTGTTAAAACATAATACTTATGGAACTGGAAGTATCCGAACTCACCATTGTTTAACAAAACAACTTATGGAAGAACTACTTGCTAAGGCAACATCCTTATTTTTAAGAAACTGTGACCATCCTTTAATAAGATTCAAAGATAAAAGAAATGTATATGTTTTACCATCACGATATAATTCTGGACTGTGTGAAAAAGTATGTCAGTCTTGTTGTGGAAAGCAAGAATTCTATATGTAAACTATTACATATTGAAAAGTGAAACTTTATGATGGGATCTGTTGAGCATATTGATCAGTTACTGCAACCATATCATCCAGCCTGCAAATCATACACGTGGTTTAAAAAGTTAGGTATTCACACTGCTTGCTTGAGAATGCTTTTGAATGGTCTTGTCATCATAGAAATGCTAGTAGTCCGTATATTTGGTTCAAATATTTTATTATAAAATGTTCCAAAAAAATACTTAAGAGTACAGTGAGAGTTATGAACAAATGTTTTTTGATGGTAGTAGTAAAGGTAACAAACCTAAAAATCTCCATCAGCTTGTTCAGATTCTAAGCACAGATCAAAGAAACATCCCCAAAATTGATGCCGTATTTGTACAACTAAACATGTAAGGAAAGATACTATGTACCACTGAGAAGATCCCCAGAAGTTGTTAGACTAGTTTAACTTGGAATAGTTGACTAACCAAAATAGGGCAAGGGTAGGATCCGGGGACCTTTGTTTATCAGGTTCGTACAAAACCTACCATTGCTATTATATTCAGCAAGCAATCGCCAAAAAAATGTTATCCAACATGTAGCCTCCCCAACTCCCCCACAAAAAAACTGCTTTGATTGACAGTTTCGCTAGGGATCTTCTCTTCAGTGATGCACAGTACTTGGCTAATGTATCCTAGTTGTGAAAATTTTTCCAAGATTGTCCAATAGAAGCCATTTTGATAAATATCACAAATCTTTAGAATAAATTTCCGAGTTTCATGTATAAGTATAATGTAATATACATATTATGATAATGTTGTAAGTAATTTTTGCACGTTTCCACCACACAGCCTGGTATGTAACCTTACATCGGAGAAATAAAGCCTGGAAGTCAAGGAGTTAAAGGCGATTGAAGTGATTTTTTTTACCTCCAAATGCGATATCAAAACTTCAGTCCATGGATCAAAGTATCATAAATAAATTTGAAACACTTCTATAGGAAACACATTGTTTTAAGACTTACTTCGTCTCTAGTTGATAAACAGAGTATACCTAACGTAACACTTTCAGACTATGTGCGAAATATTCATTATGCATAGAAAGGTGTAAAACTATCAACTATTATGCATTGCTTCAGAAAAGCTGGTTTCAACCACAAGAAAAATTTCGAAGAGTGTAAAATTTCATCAAATACTGATTGCACTATTTCAACTCAATATGAGTGAAATTTGTTGGTGTGTGCATTGAAAATGCCAATTTGGCAAGTTCAATGAATGCATCCCATGGATAACAATATTATTGATTCTGTTCATGAGATCCCTACTGATGATGACGATGAAATACAGAGTTCACATCGAGTTCCTACTTTTAAGGACACTTTTTCTGCAGTCAAAACATTAAGGTCCACAAATCAATGCTTGAAAACATTTTTAAGACTATTACTGATTTATAAACCTATATTCTAAACAAAAAATTTGCATCGAAACAAGGAGAAATGACAGATTTTTTTAATAAAATATAATTTTTAAAGTTATGTTAAACTTCCTTTTGATCACTGTTTATAGCAATTACAGTATTTTGTACATTTTTAAAACATATTATTGAATTCATGTGCAGTAATAAATTATTCTATAACTTGGAAGTTTTTCCCTGTTCCCGTGGAAGTTTGATTTATAGAAGTTAGACTGTATATTAAATTGTTTGCTAACCATATGGCATAAGAATTAATTAAAAATTGAAATGTCTTAAAATATTTAAAGACGTTATATAAATATGAAACCCTTACTTTAAAAAAATTACAAGTTTTTTCTTTCTTTTTAAGAAAAAATACATATTTCAGAAATTACAACAAATTTTAATTTCAAATTGTTGCACTCTTTATTTTAAAGTAACCTTGCAGTGGTAACACGTTCATCTACTGTGTAGTTATCCCTGGCCAAGAAAAAGATTTACTGCCAAACTGTTCACTGTAGTCTGGGGTTTGGTTCCCCAGGCCTTAAGAGGTTCGGATTCCTTGGAAAACTGTAGGTTATGGCGCATCATTTTCCATGCTGTCCTTTGCTCTGTAAAATTCGAACAACAATTTTGAAGTAATTAGTTGTTACACTAATACAGTTAAGTTCGGTACTTCATTATAAAAATACAAGAGTTATTTCAAAGGGCATATTTAGCCAATGATCCCATTCCAAAGGTATCAGTCAGTCTTAGAACTTGATAGAAGATGACAAAACTAATCAACCCATCTTATTAGGGTCAGGAGTATATAGACAAGCTCTAAGACAAAGATTCCCAACCTAGAGATATGCCCCTTTTGGTATAGTATGTTTGCTGCCCTTGTACCATAAGGTTCAATGTCAAACATAACCTGAATTAATAATGAAATCACTTTTAATTTTTTTTCTGATATTGTTTTTTCCAATTTCTTCTGATTTTATCACATTTTGTTTCAATGTACTTTTAACAGGGTTCCCATGCAACCCAGAATTGTCAGGAATTTTAAATCAACCGTAAAGGTCAAGGAAAATGAAATTTTTTCTTCAAACCTGGAAAAGTCAGGGAAAACCATATTAACTTCTATTTTGAATAGCTAAATCTCCTACGAACATGAAATCATTTTCTCTGCAATCGAAATTTCGTTGAAAGGTGTTTGTAATTGGTCAGGGATTTTGCTGGAAAAGTCGGAGAATTTTTTCTCCAATGTGAGTGGAAACCGTTTTAACATGTTTTTACCAATATAGTTTTAATTTGTTTTCATATTAAAACCACATGTACGGTCTCACCTTGTTTAGTGAAGACTGACCCTTGCTATCCCTGCACCATGAAAATACAACCAACCAACAAAACACAATCTGAAGTCTTCAGCAAGCATGTAAAAGTCCTCCAGTTTGTTGTGTAAAAAACCTTTAGTTCCTGAAATTTATATAATAGGTGTTTTTGTTTTCAAAATATAATACATTGTTTTCAAAGTTGAACTTTTATTTTTAATGTAATTAAAAACAGGGTCAGGTAAATAAAACATTTAGGTAGCAAATTAGTGGAAAACTGTCTTTGTTCTAATTTTTGTTCGTAATATGAAAGTGAATTGTATGCAGTTTGTTTTTCTGTGCCTTGTTCTTTAACCTTGCTTTTAGAAATTTCACCATGGACTGGTCGTTTTTATTCCTTGCTTGATCCATCCTATGCAAAAAATAACATTCCAATTATTGCTTCTGTATCAGAACATCAGCCAACATCTTGGTCGAGTTTTTATTTTGACTTACAACTTCTGGTGTTCATGTTTCCAGGTATAGTTTGCATCTATAAATTTTACATAATGGGTACAAAGCATGCACATGTAATTCATAAGAAATCTTATGTGTGTGTGTTATTCTATGTTTTAATGAATTCTCATAGGGTTAAATTTCTATAGGATGTTATACAATTAAAATGTATAATGTGTTATTTGCCAAAATAATCTTTTTACATTTCTGAAGCAAGAATTTGAACTTCTCATAATTTTATTCTCCACTAAACTAATGATATTTGTTTTTAAAATTACAGAAGAATGCATGTAAATGTTTTATTATATTTATGAAAAACATGTTCACTAATTTTTCTTCAAATACAATATCAGACTGAAATATATATACAGTGGAACCTGCCTAAAGTGACCACCTTTTTATGATGTCTACAGGTCACAAAAAAGTCCCGAAATAGAAAATCGGCCACGAAATTTCACCAAATATTTCTGAACTGTTTTAATTGCTCACTTTTGCTAAAATTTCTGTCCTTTTTGTCTTAATTTTTTTCATGCAGGCTTTTCGTATAGTGAGGACGAATTGGTGGAATGCTGTAGTACGAAAATTGCAATTCAAAAAAGTCTGCCACCTTTTAAAATTTTGTGCCATAGTTACTTGTCCAACTCGTCTATTTATAAACCTAGCATCCTACTGTATGGATTGTGGGGAATGTCCCATTATGCTAAAAGTAAAACAATCAGTGATTGTCTATTTGTTGCAGATCCTACCCAATCCATTTTGAATTGAACCATTAATTGACACGGAAAGAGCATTGGAGAATAAAAGAGATAGAATTCTCTGGATCAGTGTTTCTCAAACTTTGGTCACTCACGTATCGCTTCAAGCATTCCTTTACTTATCGCAGAACACAGGGAAGGGATTACTCCTCCCCCTCTTCAAAATATATGTTGCTTGCAATTAAGGTTGCCAACTATGGTTAATAACATTAAGCCCTACTTAGCCACCATCATACTGATTCCTTCCCTCTCCCCGCCTCTTCCAAGGAAATATATAACCTTCGATTTATGTGACTTATTGGCAGGCTTATATATGTACAAAAGAGTGCCGGCAGTAGAGAGAGATTTAGTCCTCTCTTTTAGCTTAATGCTATTTGATAAAATGTAAGTTACGATCTTATTTTGTCAAATTTACAATGAAAATGACATCAGTAATTTAATAAAATAATAATAAGCAATGTAGACAGCATGGGTGTATTCAGAGGATTCAAATCTTTCACAAAATGCCGTAAGGTAAGGTTTATAACAAGTAATATTTATGAGAAATTCCTTAAATCTCGCACGAACCTAAATTCTAGCTATGACAGCAATTTCTAATGCATTTTATTTCTAAAATTTAGTGATGATCATGCGAACCACTTGATATGCCTCTGTGGACCACACTTTGAGAAACACTGCCCCAAATGCATTTCGTCAAACTTTTTTTTTTAAAAACGGCTTATCTGCTGAAGTTCTAGAGCTGGGACCGCAGGAAACTATACTGTAACTCATTATATTTTGTCACTGATCTTGCTTTTGAAAATTTACTTTCGATTATATTGAGTAATACATTCATAATTTAATGTAAACATGCACATATATGTATTAAATAAATCAAAAAATTTTATTTAATTTTCCAAACATTTTATATATTGTGCATTGATGTATTCTTTCCTTTTATAGTTGGCCTGTATGTGTGTTTCTCTAAGCTCAGTGATGCAAATGTGTTCATTATCCTATATGGAGCAACAAGTATTTATTTTGCTGTGAGTATGTATTTTGAAATACGTGTATGTTCTTTACCTCATGTAGATTGGTATGTTCTGACTGTTTTGGGGGAGGGGGGGTGAAGAAAAATATTTTTAATTTTTTTAACATTAAGTGAGAATAAAAGCGTCTTACGTTTAAAATAGCCGTCCTTCCAAATATTATTGTTAGATGGAAGACTATCCGCAATCCCAGGATTTCGGGAAACGAAGTCAAAGGTGAACCCCTCAATATCAATAAGCATGAGTCCATCCCTTAGCCCCATGCTCACTGAACTAAAATGCCTTAATTAAGCATCCTAATTAACACACTTAATTCACTACACACGGTAATAAAATACTAAAAAAGACTGCAGTAAAAGAAACAGTGTTTAATAAACCAAGGAAGTTTAATAAACAAATCATTTGGTGAGTACATTCATGTTCCAGGGGGTTCATGCCATTTGACGTATGCAGGAAGGTTTTGATGGGGGTTGTAAACCCCATTGCAATGAAATTTTGTATATCTGTGCCTGGGCTGTATGTGGAAGGTTGTACCTCTGTAGCCTTATGAACTTTCTGCGTATGCCTATGGTTTATGCTTCAAACTTTCTAGACCAGCGGTTCTTCAACTGTGGTTTGCGGAGGTCTGGGGTCTGCCGAACCATATCGGGGGGTCCACAAAACCCTCCCAGTGTTCCACAAAGATTCGAAAAAATACTAAGACACGAGCATTTACTCTTTAATGCTAAGAATAAATTATGAGGGAACGAAAAATTCCTTCCTTAAATGGTGAAAATCAGTGATGAAACACTAGAAATAAATATGTATGATGCAAATTCTGGGCTTTAAACTTTGAGTTAATTCTTGGGGGTCTGCGAGGGTGAGTGATCTCTGAAGGGGGTCCGCGGTCTAGGAAAGTTAAAGAACCGCTGTTCTAGACAATAAAATCTACCCTTTACTGGGTCCTCTAATTATATCTCCAAAGCTACAGAAATTAGGGTACGAGTCTTCCGAAACTTTCAATTCGAACAAAAAATGTATTTATTTAGCAACATACCCAGCTTAACTATTAATCTTTAGCTTAAAATGTGCAAAACGGTAAAACCAAACGGTCAAAAGAAAGTGATAAAATAACCAACAGAAAACAAAAAATGAATGGGCAAATAATGTCCAACTAAAAGGAAAACACTGTCAAAAACTAAAACGGGCACTATGGAAAAAAAACATAATATTAATAGAAAAGAAAATGTATAAAACTTACATCAGTGGTAAGTTGTTTCAGAGACCAGCAGGGGAAAGGAAAATTAAGCAGAAAGTGATGTGCTTTTTGGTGCCAAACACCACTAGAAAAATAACACATGTCACCAAATACTTTTCACCAACAATGAGACCCTGTGTGCCAAAATCATTCTGCTCAGCCAAGCAAACCATGTGGTACAGTCGGCTGTTGCAAGAAGTTTTCATTTACAAAGGCGGCTAAGACGAGACGATGCCATCAGTATTCACTAAGTTTGGAATACCATTGATGCATTTCATGGCTGTTGTGCTTAAAGATCTTCCTCGAAGACATCAGGTGCCACCTTCTGTCTAGGAATGACCAATATTCCCAAGCATGTATTCATTGAGCCATGTATTGGCTATCACACCCAACTGATCATGGTCTAGTCTTCATTCTAAGTATGCCGCATAAACGTCATGGCATTTCTAGCCTTTCCTTTTCGAAAGCATCTCTTTATGATGTGTGGTTGAACTTAGCCCAGGTGCACTGTCTGGAGGTTCCCGGATTTGAAGAAGGGTGGAAAGGTGACTAAGCCCCAGTTAGCGAAAGGATCAGAAGTAAGGGATTAAAGTTTAAATTTAAAAAGATAAGGTGATAGGAAAAAATTAGTTTTCAGCAATCCACAATGTTCTATTATAGGCACATAACATATCATAGGCGCATAAAAACGGTAATGTAATAATCACATGATTGATTACATGATCACTACTAAATGAATAAGGACTGGCAGGAAGCTGCTGTATGTAAGTACATCAAAATTACATTAGATAAGTGGTTCTCAATCCATAATCATACCGTTTGCTATCGGAATCTATTATCAGATTCACACAAAGAATGGAAATAATTATAATGTATTGTCCACTGTTAATAAATATCACGTCCATGGTTGGAGAATTAAAAAAAATGCAAGATTGATGTAAAGAGTTCATTGTTTCAAAAACCTTTAACGATGAGCTGGCTTCGATGTTGTACTGTGAATGTCCCAATAATCACAACTCGTTGAAGACAGGAACATCTGATGCAGGTCCCGTTATCTCAGAAGTATATCCCATAGTTCCTTTAGGTATTGACCAGTTCAAATTACTGCATTAATTAAAACTGTAGCGATTTCACACCACAGCTTTCTTCTGGTATTCACCTCTTCTGAAAAATGAATTGATACTCAACAGTAATTGAACATAAATTGCAATATATACAAATATTTTGTCTCACATTTTTTGTTTTGTTCTTTTTGTGTTTATTACATTAAACGATGTGAAAGCCTACAATGTTTGCTGGTGGTCTCTGCATTTACCTGCTTTATTGAAAGAATAATTACAAATTGTTTTGTGACACAACATGACCACACGTTAAAATCAGTCTGAATAAAGAAAACTAATAATGAGAAAAATGACTAAATGAATGACCTTTAAGGTTGTACCACGATTAAGTTAATGCTGAAAAATAGTAACTAAATGTGGAGTTTAAGAGTGTGATGACAAAAAATGGGGGTATTAAAATTGGAGCACTCAAATAGATGCTTAGAGTGTAATGCTAATTTGCCACTGAATATCAAAGGAAACAATAAACATAGTACATTTACACATATATAATACTTCGTAAAGAAGAACTGCAACTAAGCTGAGAGAAAAAGTCACTTCCGAAGAATTTAGCATAAATTTTAAGAAACCAGTGGTGTGTACTTGCTGTTATAACCAGTCTTTTGGTCCACTAAGTTAAATTCAACTTCTGGTGAACTTTGTGTTCATGCTTCAAAAATTAAACCATCAGTTCCCTCCCATATGACCCATAGTCTTTTAAATGTAAAGTATACATGCATAGGAGACCATGGTCTCATGTTTTGAAAATAAGAAAACCCAGACAGAGTGAATATACTTAAATTACGGCAAAATCAAGGTAACGGAGGTCTAAATATGTTTATAGAGAGAATTCCTACAATTGTTGCTTCATTTTTTTATTTATTAAAAGAAAGTCAAGAAGTTCGTAATATACAATAGAGACTTCGGTTATCTGCAGGAGATAAGTTCCAAGGCTTACTGCAGATAGTAGCGAACCCTATATATATGCATCATTTTTCATTTCATACATACTTATAATAAAATTTAATTGACAGATTATACACTGTAGGACATCACCAATAGTAAATACTTTGTATATTATTGTACTTTTGCTCTTTCTCATGAATCTTAACAGGATTCTGATGTTTTAGTTTAACCTTCAATGGACAATAGAATAGTAAAAAATATTTTGTCTACACATACACACAGTTCAAATACACTTTTACATTTATTTGTTGAAGAATATCTTAACCTATCGTGGATAGTCCTTTCTTCATCGTTACTGTGATGCCTACGATGAAGTGAGATGATAGTGTAAACATTATGTTAGGCTATTGTCCTTTTGATGAAAAATTGTCAGGATGAGGATCATCTACTTCAAGTGATCCTAACATCTTGAATGGCATAGCTGAGAAAGCAAAAGACAATGTTGATGGTTGGGGATCATCGACAGTAACAGGGTTTATTATTCAACCTTTGGAGAAACATTGTGATAGGAAGTTCTTTTTTTTCCACCTCAGCAAATGATTAGCAGTGTGCAGCATTAATATGAGTGATGATTGTACAAGTAACTTCTTTGATACTATGTTCCATAATAATTCATAACCTTTCCTTTAAAGCCTGTGCAATTTCAAACACTTTGCTAAATGTTTCCAATGTCCACATTGCTGTTTTTCTTCCTCGGTCTTCAACACTTCTTGATGTTTGTGATTGAACATGGTTTCACCACATTACTCAAAATGGCATGTAATTTGAAAACTGTAAATTATTTATTTCTGGAATTTTCCATTTAGTGTTTTTAAGCCGTGGTAAACCATTGATAAAGCTGTCCTACTTTTATTAAATATCTTGAAAATAGAGGATTATTCCTATAAATGGAAGAGTATCATTTTTTGTTTTATAAAAAATAAAATCTTGAAGACTTTAAAAAAAAAGTATAAGACCAGATTTAGAAAACGAATGCAAGTATGTACTTTCATATCAAGTTTCTTTTAGCTTTCGCACAAAATGTATGTTTATAAATTAACATTTCATTGTCAACATATTCTTTAAACT
>QLNU02015360.1:66580209-66600345 GCA_006491805.2 Dysdera silvatica
TTCTTTTTGCAATTTTAGGAAGGCCTTGTCTTCATTGTTACAAATTAGTACATCAGAATTAGCATGACTGATATCAAATATCTTCGTTTTTTACTGTATTGTTTTTGCTTTACTTGGTCGACAGTATTACGCCTTTTTCGTTTTTTAATTAAATTTATATGTTCACGATATAAATTCTTGATCTTCTCGATGATATGTTGCTTTGGTCGTATAAGCTGTTGTGACTTTTCCCAAAATGGCACTATTTAATTGAACACTTCTTGTGAATTTTATCTAATTTTGAGCTTTTGTGACAAGTGGTAACAAAGTGTTTCATTAAATTCCTACCTGATGGAAAGATGTGCACCAGAAGAATGGCCTATTAACCAAATCTTGTTTTTACTCCTTGTGGCTATTTTTTAAAACACTTCTAAATGCTGGGGTTGTTGCACAGCAAGTTGACAACTTTGCTTCGGACTGATGACTGAAAATGTGAAACCAAGTTTTGGGGAATTCCCCTTCTCATTGAAATGTGAAATCCCCTTTTCTCATTGGAAAGCGAAATCCCCTTCTCCCATTAGGAAGGGAAATCCCATTCTCTCATTGCAAAGGGAAATCTCATTCTCTCACTGCAAACGTTAATATCATATAAAATTACAAAATTACATTTATTTTAAAGTTATTGACTTTGTTTTGTGTTCAAACGATGCTCCTGCAATCTTTTATAGTTGCTCCAGGAAAGTTTTTTTCAATTTTTGCAGCTATTTGATTGAACACATGCTGGTCTCACTGATGTAAACTATTGTCACTAAAACAAATTTATTAAAAAGTTTATGGAAAATTAATTACATGAATTAGAATATTCACTAGCTGTAATGTGAAAAAGGTGTATTATTTGATTTTGAAAGTGGGATCATAATAGGTGCAAGTGTCGCATAAGTAGTATAAATCTGACCTGACTTTCCCAGAACAATGAGTAATGAGCGGGAGGGGGAGCAGTGAGAGATCTTCTGATACTAGTGCCTAGTTGATGACTTACAGTAACATTGCTTACAGGTGATTATGAAACAGAGCAACGGATTTCATCAGTACATCAGATAACCACGATACAACAGTAATAACCAGAAAAAAAATCTTGATACAGCTCTCCGCATATCATCAAGAGAGCAATTTTATGGTAGGTGACCTATTCGACTTTTACTCACATTTTTGTCCAAACTGAAAAATTTGTCTACAGTAGACATGATATGACTGGAACGAAGTAGCCTGGAGTCTGGTGAATCCTGATTCTAAACGTATTCTTTGAAAATCTTTGATTTATTAATACTCATAGGGCAGCTTTTAAGTTCTCAAGGTTATCTCAGCATTATTTCTGATCATAAACATCCCTACATGTTGCATCGCCCTCCTTGATAGACAACCTACTTTCAGCAGGACAATACTCCATGCCACAAGGCTTGGATTTGTCACATAGTAGTTTCACGAGCATGAGAGTAACTTCCAATTGCTACGTTGGTCTCCACAAATGCTCAGAGCTTAGTCTGATGGGGAACATTTAAGATTAGTTTGAAAGGTCTGTTTGTAACGAAGACCTTCCTCTGACTGTCATATGCTCAATCAATGGATGTTCTTACATCAGCTTAGTTGGAAATACTTATAAAATGGTATCAGAATCTTGTTTCTTCCATACCACATTGAATTTAGGCTGTTTTGAAAGTTCAGAGTAGTTCAATACATTATTAGGTTGATGTTTCTAATAATTTTCATGTTCAGTAGATATATGAAATGTTAATGTATTATTTTGTATTCTGGTGTTTATGGTGTATTTTAAAACTAGAAGCATATTTGTATAGCATGTCTGTCAGGCATTTATGTAAGGTTTCTAATTTAAGGTGACATTTTATAGGTTAAATATACAACCTATTTATGATATTACCTGGATCTTTATAAGTTAAAAAAGAAAGTTTATGATGAAATTTTAATGTTTTCTTTTATATAATCATAATTAAAGTAGTAAATAAAAATATTACTTTTTAATTATACCAGAAAGCTAAATTCAGGGTGTCTACTCATCTGGAAAAGTCAGGGAAATTTAAAATTCATTGTTATAATAAATAACTTATTAAAATAATTTTCCTGAACTGTGCTTTTCATACCACATTACCTACTGAAAAATTTGTACTTTTGACTAAACTTCTTCCAAAAGTTACCATTTTGCACCAAAACTAATATAATTTATATAAAATTATTAAGCCTATATATTTTTCAGAAGAAAATGTTTGCCAAATATATAACTAAAACTTGAAAAACAAAAAGTGTTTTTAGCTAAATTATTTAATCTGTAAGGAATTTTTATTATACCAATCTCCTTTGCCTTATATATAGTCATACACATTTTAAATGAAATAGAAGATGAAGCATCAGCTTTGCGATTATATAGTTAAACTCTTTTATAATGAACTTGAAAAGGGCCAAATGGAAATGTTGCTGTAAATATTTAATTAGTGCAAGTTTTTAGTGTAAAGAAATACACTTTTTAATACAGCTTTTGAATTTGTAAATTCACTATAATTGAGTTATAAATGGCTTTGGGGTTTGCATTAATGGAATTTATGGCCTTGAAACTTGCTTTGATTGGGCAAATTTTAGTGCATTGTGTGTTGTTTACTGTAATTAGCGACTGGAAATCGATTAAGATTTGGTCTGGAAACCAGGAAAAGTCAGGGAAGTTTGCAAATGGAACTTGAGTAGACACCCTGTAAATTATATTTTTAGAAGTCATTTGAGAGTTAAATTAGCTATATTTTGGGATTTGAATAATTATGGTTATAAAATGACAAAGGATGTTTTAATCTATATGAATTGCTTTTAACATAATTATATATAGTTAAATATCTTGAGTATTGATGCCAACATTTGAGTGACGAAATTTACAGAGTACAGTTCATTGCTATAAGGATATCTGTGTATAGAGGGGAAAAAATACTTTGAGAAGATATATAGAACATTGTCTCCATGAGAGACAAAAGCCTATTTATTCGAATTTATCACCCAATCACAGTGGATTAAATATTATAATCACACTTCAAGTTTATTTGGCTGATCTTAAAAATTCTCCATAAGCTTTGTTGTATATGAACATGCTGTTATTCAGAGGTATGCTATATCTTACTTTTCATTTCAGATGATCCAGTTATATCATAAGCCAAAGCTAATTTTTTTAATCCTTCCAAATATATCTCCTATGTGTGCCATGCACTGCGTATCAGATACTGTAGGATAACAATACCTTGGCGCAGTATAGCCCAGATGCTCTTGCGCCATAAAAAAGCCAAACAAACAAACAAGGATAACAATAAAAACATAAAATATTACATTACCCCCCCCCCTCTACCCTTGACTGTCTTTACTGATCAGTGTGGATTCAGAATGAATTTTATGGCTAAGTCATCTGTACCTATTACAATATTATTGTTTTTGTTTAGAGTATTTGTTAAACAGGAATATTGAATGAGAATTGTGTGTTACTTATATTCTTGTGGCTTAATTTCTTAATCTTTTTAATGATTATTAAATTGACTTATGGTTTGTCAGAAATTTCATGTTCCTTTTTAAAAGAAAAGTATGCAGATTATTAATTTTTGTTTGCTGTAAATTTAAAATTTGTACTGAGATTTCTTTTTGTTAGTACTTTTTAAAAATTTAAATTATATATATAGGGTGATTCAGAATTGATGGAACAAACCGGAAGGGTTGGTAAAGGACATTAAATAAGCCACATTTGGATAAATCACTATGTCCACAAAGAACCCGATTTGTCTGTAGAGTGAAAGTGCTTTCTATAACAAAAAAATCGATGCACCAAGAAGGAGTTGTCTAGTTGTAATAAAATTTTGTATGCAAAGACATTTTAACCGAACATGCAAATGATTAAACTTTAGTGTCCAATGAATGAATAGTGGAAACTCCAGCGCATCGGAACTGTGCATTCAGCAGATGTATATAAGGAGCGATTTTCAATATGTGTTCAAAATTTCTGTTGCATTTTGACTGCGGATATCTTACGTCGACTGTAATGATGCCTCGCCAAAAGATTCATGCTCATTACTAGCATATGTCAGAGTTTGAAAGAGGTCATGCTATCGGATTGAAAGAGGCTAGTTGGATGAATCGAAGAATCGCTGGACATGTGGGTCGAAGCGATGCGGCGATTGGACGGTGCTGGCAAGAGTGGGTCAACAACGGCAGATGTCAGCGTCGGGACGGCAGCGGTCGACCTAGGGCCACAACAGAACGGGAAGACAGAGCGATTGTCAGAGCAGCTGTCACAGTACCGGATTCGTCGTTATCAACTATCCAACGTGTGGCCCGCACACATGTGTCCAACATGACCCTCTGTAGACGACTGAGAGAGCGGAACTTACGCTCGCGCTGACCGTTACACTGCTTACCTCTCGCGCCTTTACACCATCAAGTCCGATTACAGTGGTGCCGGGCTCGATCAACTTGGAACTGCGCTGACTGGGGACGTATAGTCTTTAGTGACGAGTCCCGTTTCCAACTGTGTCCTGACGACAACAGCAGACGTGTCTGGAGACGTCCAGGGCAGCGTGGGGATCCTGCCCTTACTATCGCACGCCACACATGCCCACAACAGGGCGTTATGGTCTGGGGTGCCATCTCCTTTGATAGCCGGACCCCTTTGGTGGTCATTTCTGGCACACTTACAGCACAGCGGTACGTAGACGACATTCTACGACCGGTTGTGTTACCGTTCCTTTTGCGACACCCTGGACTTACGTTTCAACAAGACAATGTCCGGCCGCACACGGCACGTGTTGCTATGAATTGTCTTCAAGCTTGCCCAACACTTCCTTGGCAAGCTAGGTCTCCTGATCTCTCTCCCATAGAGCACATTTGGGACGCTATGGGAAGGCGATTGCAACCATCCAGGAATGTTGACGATTTAGCCTGACGTAGACAATTTAGCAAGAAATTCTGCAGGACACCATCTGGTATCTTAATCAGTGTATGTTCTTGCATCCAGGCCAGAGGTGGACCAACGCCTTATTGACTTCCTCCCTTTGTAACGGTCAAACTCTGCAATAAATCATTCAATTGTTCTGAAATTTTAATCGTTTATTTTTCTATATGTGTTTTTCACATCCATCAACTTTTATCGCAATCGTAGAACTCCTCCTTGGTGCATCGATTTGTTTTGTTGTGGATGTAAATAATACACTCTATATCGTTGCTATGTAGACAATTATGTGAACAATTTTTTTTTTATGCCTAATTTAAGTGATTGACCTAATAATGCAGCAGATTAAAAAAAATTAAAAAATTCCTTTCCTGGCACTGAGTAGTGTTGCAATTTAGTCATCAAAAGGTATGGAAAACGATTGTTTTACCATACTGGAGGCAATTAGGATTTGCTGGGAAGTGTTAAGCATGTGTAATAGGTGAAAGAGATCAAAAGAAACAACTTTGGTCCAGTGAAACAATGTCCGAAAATGAGCCGTTCTGGAATTACAGGGGCATAATTTTCATCCACATTAATTATGTAACAAAATTTGGAAAGCTTGCTGTTCCAGCCTAAACTATATAGAAAAAGATTCCACCACTTATTATGGTCCTAAACAATTTCCCATGGCTAAATTTATGCAATTCGGGAATTTATGACCGAAATGTAAGCCTCACGTTTGAGCCATAAATTCAGCTATGGAAAGTTGTTTTGGACAATAGTAAGTGGTGGAATTATTTCCAATATGACTCTAGGCTGGAACGGCAAATTTTCCAAATTTTGTTACATGATTCAAATAATAACTATAGATGCAAATAATAACGTCCGTGTAGTTCCAGAACGGCTCATTTTCAGATGTTGATTCACTGGACCAAAGTTGTTTCTTTTGATGGCCTTCACCTATTACGCATGCTTGACAATTTCCAGTTGCCTCCAGTATGGTAAAAGAATCATTTTCCATACCTGTGATGACTAAATGGCAACACTGCTCAGGGCTTGGGTAGGGAATTTCCGACTTTTTTTATCTCTGCTGCATTATTAGGTCAGTCACTTAAATTATGTGTCAAAAAATTTTTTTTGTTCATGTAATTGCCTACATAGCAATGATGATGTACATGTATATAATAAATTCACTGTACATCCAAATCTGGTCCTTTGCGGACATACAGATTTTGCCATGACGTCCTTTACCAACCCTTTCAGTTTGTTCCATTAGTTCTGAATCACCCTGTATATATATATATGTATGTATATATGTGTGCATAAAATGTTGCAATATTTTTAGGATGAAGCCAAAAAGGCAACCGGATGATATTGCTCGAACTATTGCATGTCCCCATAAAGTATGCTTTTATCTGAAAATTTGACAGTGTACAATGCTTATGTAAAATAATTTTTAGTCCTGTGATGCATTAAGCACACACATACACTAAAGGATGGCTAATTTGTGTATGGAACTGTAGTTCAAATAGTCTTAGTACAATTATTTTGAAAAATGGTTTATGAATAACATAATTTTTGAAAAAGCTATCCATCATTACTTTTCCAGTAGAGACGAAGTTTTGAAAATTAATGAAACATTAAAAGTTTATGTGTGTGATTGAAAGTTAAAAAAATTTTACATTTTTAACTTAATGTTTTCCAAACTATTTCCTTTTCAGAAATAATTAATAGCCGTCAAGTGTACACTACACTATGTAAATAAATTATAAACTCACCCATAAAACACAAATAACTTATGATTGCAATAAGCGTTTGATATAAATTTATGCAAATAATATACCAATGGTGATTACATACATAACATCACTTATAACTTCTAAAAGTGCTGAACAATTTTGTTTGTAAGAAAAAGTAATTTATAACCTGTAAACAAAACATAAACTCAACATACAAATTCACGAACTGCGAGCCTGTTAACTAATTTGCACATGTGTAGTTTTATACACATCATATGATACATGTAGGCTATCATATGGATCCAATGTTGTGATGAAAATTGCGTTTTGTGAGTATGCATTGAGGAAAAGAACTAAATGAAAAGAGTGTCAGAAAAATATATTTGCTTCGTTGCAAGGGATGGTCAACAAGAGAAGTAGCTCATTAAGATAAGAATTTTTTGCCTCATTACCAAAAATTCTTATCTCTGAAAATAAGCCACACTGGCACAAATGCAAAGACATGTATTTCCTTATTCTGGCTCTACTTACAAATCAAAATCGGCAGAGCACTCATTGTGGGTTCCCCTTGTAAGTAAATAAATTATAAACCCACCTGTAGATCACAACTTATGATTACAATAAGCGTTTGATATAAATTTATGCAAATAATGTACCAACGGTAATTACATACATATACCACTTATAATTTCTGAAAATGGTGAATAATTTTGTTCTTAAGAAAAAATAATCATTTACTGTAAACAAAAAACCTGTAAACAAAATATAAATTCAACATGAAAAATTCCAAGAAATTAGAAATTGAAAGATCCTCCTTGTTTTTCAATAACCTGTTATTCTGTCAGACATTGTTTGAAGTAGTTTTAGTAAAACATCTATGTCTTCCCAGGCATTTAAAATTGAAATTTGGAGATCATTCGTATGATATTGCTTGTTTCACCCTTTGCCATAAAACCCCACACATTTTCAACTGGATTCAGGTCTGGAGAACATGAGAGTCATGGAATTATATCGACCTTTTCTCGTTCAAACTACTTCTTAGTGGACACTGATGCATGCACACTGGAATTGTACTGTTGGTACTTCTAATTCGGGCTGTCTAAATGAGACCCAAATGGGATTAAGCGATCATACATTAATTCCGAATGTTTTTTGTTGACAGTGCCCTGAAGGAATATAATGTCTGCCTTGCCTCCAGCTCCAAATGCTGCCCACACCATCACACCGCTGCCTCCTTACTGTCTACTCAGCCTTACCTGTGGATGAGTGATCATGCCAATATGACAAATATCGAATATCCATTAGGGCCATCTGGACAAACGTTTTTCCTCAAAAAACACCATTTCATTCCACTCATGATGTCATTTAACAGTTTTTTACACTAATTGGGCCAATTTAACTTATGACTAGTAGTAAGTTTCGGTTTGCTTTTATTTTCCTGAACTTTACGTTCAAATTTACATTTAAACTTTTCCACATGGTTTGGTGGGATACAGGTGATAAGAGTACACATGCAATTCCATGAGTGGACACTTGCTCATGAATGTGATGTCATAATTTGCTTATCATAAGATCGTTGTAAACTTGCCCTTGCTGTATGTCTTTTCACAGTCCCCCTCCCACAGACCATCACATGCACCTTTGTCGTGTGACGTTGCACAAAAATGCCACAGTCTCGATACCAAACTCACTCTCATGGTGACATAAGTTTAAAATTTTTTTTCAGTTTTTGAATTGAGCAGCAGAACAATCTGAGAAGTAGAATATTTTTTTCAAGTTTGGTATTAATTCTGATTTTATATATGAGCAAAGTTTTATTTGAAATAAATTTATGGCCATCGTGTTATGCTTAATATGTTCAGAGATACACAAACAATTGTTTTAATTTTTAAAACATCAGAATCTTTGTAGTGGACTGTTATTGGGAAAACTATGGTCTGGTTATTGTTCCAATGAAAAGACTGGACCTCATCTTGCAAAATGAAGGCATAATTTTCAGCAAAGTCAAAAGGTATCATAGCCTCATTTTCTTTGATGTTCTCCTTCAAATGATTGTAGTATTCACTTTGTTCTAAAAAAGAATGTCTCTTCAGAAGTAGCAACTGTTCGCACAATGATTCCAAAAACTCATCGGTAGTTTTGGTGAAAGTTCCAAAACTACATCTGTCAACAGATATTCATTGTTTATATGTTATGCAGTCTATCGTCTCTTCTTCCAACTTTGTATCTACTTCTTGTTTCAAATGTTCAACACCAGGACATGAAGGACAGTCATTAAGGTGGGAAGCTGTACTTGAATCATTACACGTTATCTTCATTAAACAGGATTTATAGTCACTTACTGTTGTAGGTTATTTCAATAGGTTCTGCAAACACACATGGAGTAAGTACCACTTCCTCCAGCTAACACACAGTGCTTGGGTAGCAGTTCAGCTAATTTAGAAAATCCTATCTTTTCAGTAGGATGTTTTTCCTTAAATAATTCATATAATTCCTTTAAATTTCTTAAGACTAGCCTTTTTTTTTTAATCTTAACTTATCCCAAGATGAAACTTTCCAGAAACGATACGAAGACATGCAAGCTTGTGTTGTTTTTTTTCTAAGTTTTAAAAATATTACTTTTTGAGAAATTGAAGGCCGAAGAGTTCATGGCATGATCTTGAAATTCGAAACTGCCCAAAACTAGTTTCATTGGATATCATATGAAAGCTTATAATCTACAACATTATTTTTATTTCATCTATCTCATTTCTAGCTTGATTAGTAATAGTTTTTGTAATGTCACATCAGGAGAAAATCATGCTTTTTGAATTTCAGAGGCCTAGAAGTTAAAAAATACTGCAGTTAAAAATTTGAATTTTTTACTATTTCTTGTAATACATCCAAATGAACCAAATTTAGAAAAAATCCAAGAGGGTGAGGTTCAAAAGTGCTAGAATTTTGGTCACTTGACATGCAATAACCTAGATGAAAATTTTATGGGTGGCAGGTGTCCTTGAACTAAAGTCTCGTTCTGGTTTAACTGGTGAACACTTGGAGGGAAACTTACGAATTGCTGTGTTTGATATCAAACCAGATATTGAAAGAATGCTGAAAAATAAACAACGGAAAATTTCTCACTAGTCATAGAAATAAAAAGGTTTTGGCAACACCTGCCTATTTTTTAAGCAAGTTGTTTTATTTAATTAATTTTTGTACTTTTTTCCGCTTGGTTTTAGAATTTATTAAATATATGATATTAGGGGTCACCTTCCACTTCGCTGGTGTTCTACCCTTACATATATTCATCTGTTTGTTGCCGGCTCACCATTGTTCAGTTTATGTGAAATTGGCTCACCTATGCTAAAAGGTTCTGCACCACTGGTGTAGATGTTCACGATTTAAGCTAACGTTTTGAAAGGCTGTAATTGGGGAACTATTCATTAGAAAGATTTCATACGTTAATCGCTAAAAATATTTACTACCAAGGAGGAGGCATTGGAATCAAATGAAGCTTTGTGTGTGATCATAATAACTAGAGCCCTGATGTTGATGACATAAGCATTTTTTGGCTTTTTTTTTTTCCTGTTTTTAGGGCACTTTAGGCAGTGTTTCCACGTTTTAGGTCATTTTGTGCCAATTTTTTTATAAAAATTAAATTTTTGTAAGAATTATAAACAAGTTACAATAACCAAAAATAGGATTTCTAGACGAAAAAAAAACCAAAAACCAACTTCAACAGCTTTCATTGTCAATCAACTATGTATGTCAATCGCAGCTTTTTTAACTTTGTGCTTAGCATTATTGATAACTTTTATTTCAACCCTGTAGTCACATTTCCCAACTGTTACCTTATATTAAGTATTTTTATTGAATTTGGAGGTACTTGAAATATGTGAATTTTATATGTGAGTTTAAGTTATTAAGGTAATGGAAGAAGCTTTGGAGTGTATTAGTTTTAAGTACAACAAACGTGTCGTCGACGTATCTTTTCCAGAATTTAATGTTAAAATTCAGTGAAGATAAAGCAGTTTCCTCAAATGACTCCATAACCAAGTTAGCTACAACACTTGAGACCGGAGATCCCATGGCAGTGCCAAAAACTTGTCTATGGATAGAACCATTTGAGGAGAACACAGCAGAGTCCAGACAAAATTTCAACAATGTGCAGATGTCGTGAGGTGTTAGTGAAGTGCGTTCATGTAGTGTTGTGTCATTTTGGAGGCGTGTAAGTGCGGTGTCGATTGCAAGTGATGTGGGAATGCAAGTGAAGAGAGAAATTACATCGAATGAGACCATGAGGTCGTCGTCGTCAAGTTGTAGGTTATTTAAAGAGGTGCAGAAGGATTGGCTAGTAGAAACAGTGTAGTCATTATTACCGATTATAGGAGAGAGTAGACGTACAAAATGTTTTGATAGGTTATATGTAGGAGAGCTGCACAAGCTAACTATTGGTCTGAGAGGAATATTTTGAATGATCAAAACAAGAAAAAAAGAACACAAACAAGCACTCGCGAAAGGAGACATAGCCTCACGTCTGGCAGAACACGCTTTACAACACGGACACGAACCCGACTGGGACTCAACAAAAATACTACACCGTCACATCACAAACAAGAATAGTAGACTCTTCTTAGAATCTTGGGAAACTTACAAACTACACGGGAAAGCCATTAATACATCACAACCACTTCCAGAAACTTATAAACAACTCTTACTCTGAAATGTATGGGATTTTCCCAACATTAGGTGCTTGGCAGTACAGGTTCTCTTGGTTCTCATTGGGCTTTTCCATGATTTGGAGGTCCCCCTTTGGTTCTCATTGGGTTTTTCCATTCTGCGGGACTACTCTGATGAAGGGTTTTCCCCCCTCTTCCTTCAAATATTTAATGCACATTCAGTGTTATTTAACAATTCAGTCCGTAGGATTTCATTTTTTGAGATTTATTTTGAATCATTATTTTGTAAGCTGTTGTTATTTATAAAAGTAAAATTTTAAAAATATTACGAATATCAAAATTGCTGCTTGCCCAAAGAAGCATTGCAAATTATATTGTAAATTTGAAATGTATATAGTCATGTACAACTCTTCCTAATTTTTTTTTTTCAACTTTGGACCGCAGGGCCTTGAAAAGCCTTGAATTTTTTTCTTCCTGAAGTGTACGAACCCTGTTAAAAAGTAAAGAGACTTAAGTTTCTGTGTTTGGATAATAGCATTAGTTAATATTTCAAGAATTTTTTTGTCTGTGCAATAAGTAGATGGAAGTATATTCGTGTATGAATGTTATTAGCACAATATGCAAAATTGTATATATATTTAGTTTATTGCATGAAAATACATTTTTCCCCCCAAAGGGTTGTACAAAAATGTTTCGGGATAATTCTGCAATGAGGAAGCACCTGCATACGCATGGTCCAAGAGTTCATGTCTGTGCTGAGTGTGGGAAGGCATTTGTAGAAAGTTCGAAATTGAAGCGCCATCAACTTGTACATACTGGAGAGAAACCATTCCAGGTAAGTACACTAAATGCTACTGAAACAAAATTAGTAAATTTTATTTTGAAATCAATGAAATGAATGGGTACTTGGAGTATTACTATTAATCATGTCCCCAAGTCATCTCCAAAATGCATAGTCCAGGAGAACCTTAGTTATATATTTGTCAAACAATCTGTCCTGAGAGATATATGGACTGAATAATTTTATATAATTAGTTTTTGTGCAAAAAAGTAATTTTTGAGAAAGTTTAGTCAAAAGTATAAATATTTCAAATTTTCAGTTTGCGATGCAGTATGAAAAGCACAGTTCAGGAAAATTATTTTAATAAGCTATTTATTATAACAATGAATTTCAAATTTCCCTGATTTAGGCCTTTGCACCTTAAATTTCCCTAAATTTTCCAATCAGAAAAAACTTCCTGACTTTTACAGGTTTTCAGATGGTAATCACTCTACACAGGGTTAACTATTAGGACCATTGTTGTTTAGTTTATATGCAAATGATATCTTTAATGCTAAAACAGGGGAAAATGTTACCCTCTTTACCATTGATACATGTATACTACTTCACTGCTGTGTCACTTAACAAAGTTGTTTCATTCTTTTTTATATATATTGTAATTTAATGAATTAGATTTTATTTTTTATTTGAAAATTTGGAGCAGTTATTGAGGTTGCATTATAAATATTTGAATTCTGGTTTGCATAAAGTTAATACTGCTTACTTTATTTTTCAGTACTTATTGCTTATTTAAATGTACATTTTTCTGGAGGTGGAGGGAGGGAGGGAGGGGAGAGATGTACCGTAGAATGGGGTAATATTGGCAGATTTCTATAAAAATGTTTCATCCATTTTTTTCCACGTCCAACCATTCTATTTCGTTGAATAAAAAAAATTACTAACCAGGAACCCTAGGGAAGTGTTGCTCGCACTTTAATTTCAAATGCATATCAATTGATAAAGATGTCTAAGTAAATAATCCACAATCAATTTTTCGGAAAAACTAAATTCTGATTTTTTTTTTATTAATTTTAAAAATTTTGATATTTGCCATCAAACGTTAACTACGTAGCCGATAGGGCAAAACCAATGGCTATATACGTATATAGCCTACAGTTAGTCGGCGGCCTGGAGCAGCTGAAAAGGATGATTGCACTGAAAAGCACGCCTTTGTTTTTTTTAAATTGATTTTAATTTATTTAAAGCTGTTGAAAACACCCATGTCTTTTTTGGCTCAATCATAACCTTGGTGCCCGCCACAAGCCCTTGCTGCAGTCAGTATAGTAATAGAATTGAGAATCAGCTTTTGCAGATATTGAATTTGCTTATGGCATACGTACATTCAACAAACAATGAAAAATATTGTTAATATTTTGAAATCCATGTTGTATTTGGCTATTTTAAAATATGAGTCAATTCCTACTGTAATTATGGCTGATGACTTTTACAGAAGGTAACAGAATTTTTCCATAAATTGAGAATTTGATTTTGAACGATGATGTACAAATTTAAACTTCGGATTTCGAAAACGTTATTGATATTTATGTTAAAAGTGATAAAAAATGGTGTTTTTGATAATGAAAATACAGGCTGCGATTCAAACTCTGTAAATTCAGATAGTACACTAAATGGAGATTCTCTGAATGATTATGAAGACTGAAAAACATCCATTTTGCGGAGAATTTAGTTTTGAATAAATGGAAAAAATCGTGTCTTTCTATTACTCCTGGAAAAATAACAAATTCAAACAAGATTAAAATTTCCATATATTAAACACTCGATGTATATCTGTAGCTTCAAAAAGTACATCGTAAATAAAGGAACGAGAATAAAAAAACTGAAAATAATTAAGAACCATATTCTTTCAAAACTTATTCATGCATGAAATAATTATTTCCAGTTCACGACATGGATCTTAATAGATGCGCTAGAAAAAAAGCAGTTGACGAAGGTCTGAATAAATTTATAGATTTCGAGTGGTTTTTACATAAATTCAAGCGAAAGTATAACATTTGTGGGCTAAAATTCTCAAAGGTGACAATCAAAGTTTACGAAAAAAATACAGAAAAATTAGAAAATAGTGAAGTTGTGTTTGTTTTAGAAATAAAGGATAAAATAGAGGAATATTAATTGAGTGTAGATCAGTTTTTGAATGCAGATCAGAGTGGTCACAACTACTTTATTTAAAATCAAAGAACTCTCTTACAAAAAGGTAAAAAACATTCTTTCACATGTATAATACCAGTTTTATTACACCCACTCATACATAGTAATGCCCATATTGAATTAAGGTGGACAGTTCAGAGGGAAAATGCTTGTACGTTTATGAGAAAAAAGTGATTCTTTCGGTCCCATAATTGAAAAAAATATTTTTAGACCATCGATTTCATACGTTATGTATTCGAAGTCTGGTAAAATGAATAAATTAAAAATGAAGGAATTTGTTGTCAAGTGCATCAATTCAAGCGTCAAATCACCATTCTGTGCTTTATTGGATTCATAGAGTGGACATAATTATCCAAACACATACGAGGATCTACTGCAAGGTCTATACTCATGTTTGTAAAAATTGCAACACCATGAAGGACTCGTCCGAATTGAATGAAATTTAATGTACAAACGACCTGTGTTGATACAAATAAACGATTAAAATTACAAAGAAACAAAAAAAAAACCAATACTACATGTCGAAAATCAGTATTTGGTGAAGCCACCACGCGCTGCAATAAGTGATGCTATACGACGTGGCATGGAATCAAACAGATGTTGAATGTGTGCCTGAGGAAGAGCATTCCAGATTGCTTGTATGCGACCCCAAAGTTCATCTGTAGTAGCTATGGGACGAGGATCACGAGCGAGACGCCGACCAACGAAATCCCACACATGTTCAATCGGCGACATATCCGGCGAATAGGCAGGCCAAGGAAGAAGCTATATCTGTTGTGATGAAAAGAAGTTTTGAACATTCCTGGCAATATGTGGGCGGGCATTGTCCTGTTGAAATACAGCTCCGGGAATGCCTTGAAGGAAGGGAACAACTTCGGGCTCCAGAACTTCATTGATGTACCGGTTGCTGTTAAGATTACCCACAATTCGTAGCAGCTGAGATCGTCCATGATACGCAATCGCACCCCAGACTATAACTCTGGGGTATCGTCCACTATGACGTTGGATAACGCACTCCGGAAGGTGGCGTTCACCGGTATAGCGTCTAACACGGATGCGGCCATCACTGTACCCCAAATTAAAGCGGGATTCATCAGAAAACACCACTTGTTGCCAATCAGCACGCCAGTCTCTATGTCCATGAGCCCATTGTAGCCGCAAGTGTCGATAGTTTTGCGTCAGGAGGATCCTGTATAAAGGAACTCTTGCACGCAGTCCACGGTGCAGTAGACGCCGACGAATTGATGAAGCACACAATGATACACCTGTAGCAGTGCACCAACGTTCTGCCAACTGTCCAGATGAAGCAAAACGGTCCGTCACCGCCATGCGGACCAGGTGTCTATCATCCCGTGCTGACGTCACCTTTCGGCGTCCACTCCCGGATTTCCGAGTTGTCTGGTTCTCTTGAACCCACTGCTTCCACACTCGCATCACTGTGCTGCTGTTACGCCCCATACGAGCTGCTATTGCACGATAAGAAAACCCTCCTTCACGAAAGCCGATCATTCGTCCCCGTTCAAACTCCGTAACTTGCTGAAATGTCGCCCTCTTTCGTCGTAGAGGCATAGTGACGTCTCATGTAACGTTTACCACTAGCAGATAGCCATACACGCCCCGCTACAGCCCTCTATTTATACGGATCCATCAGCAGTTCAGAGGGCGCTGCTCAGCCCTCACATGCATGATGACTCTGAAATTCTAATCATTTGAATAGCATACCCTAATTTGCATTTCCTGAAAGTTTCAGCTCAATCACATGATTCCTTCATGGTGTTGCAATTTTTACAAACATGGGTTTCCTAATACTACTATTATTATTCATCCTCTAGATGTCTACTTTTTCAGCCAATAAAAATATTAATAAAAAAAATTACAAATCATATTGCAATACATGAATTAAATATTAATACAACCAATAAAAATGAAATTCTTAAAATATGTTCCCTCGTGTGCAATCAACTGCAGTCAGATAAATTTTGCTCTATGCTATAGTATCCATGGTTAAAATGTTATGCTGGTTCAAAAGATAAAGGCATACATTTCAAAATGTTGAGGAAATTAATTTTGAATGATTGAGGCATGCATTAACTATCCCTTTCTAAGGTGCTCTTACTGTGACAAAACTTTATGTTTGTTTCACTTTTATGTTAATTATCATTTTCATGAAAATGATGAGTCTTAACTTCCTTTATTTTTTTATAAAAAAGACAATAATCTGTCAATTTTTGTCAACTGACCTGCAAGAGTGGTGCCAATGGAGGGGGTTCATGGTACGTGCCCCCATAGAAGCAGTTTGATTAATTTGCAATAATATTTTGGTTTGATGTACATTATATTCCCCTCCCCGGTCGAGAAAGGGTGTCCCCATGTTGGGGAAATTTTGGCTACAGTAGTATTGACCTGAAATTGTATTTCAGGTTTCTTTGGTATTTTCTTTACCTTCTACATTAGTAGGCCAAATGCAAACTTCTTGTGTTTTCATTACATAAAATTTGATTAAGCTAAATCAGAGAAAAATAACGTTAATTTTTAAAAATATTTCTTACTGATCAAACTTTGACTATGAATTATCCATCCGTACACTTTTTAAAAGACGATTATTTTTTCACATATACACTCTATAACAAAAAAATCGACAAACCGAGAAGGAGTTGTCTGTTTGCGATGAAAGTTGGTGGATGTAAAGAACATGCATAGAAAAAGAAATGATTAAACTTTCAGAGCAATTGAATGATTTGTGGCCCTAGGTTGGCCGCTGACATTTACCGTTGTTGAACCACTCTTTCCAGCACCGTCCAATCGCGGCATCGCTTCGACCCACATGTCCAGCGATTCTTCGATTCGTCCAACCAGCCTCTTTCAATCTGATAGCACGACCTCTTTCAAACTCTGACATATGCTCGTAATGAGCACGAATCTTTCGGCGAGGCATTGTTACAGTCAACGTAAAATATCCACAGTCAAAATACAACAGAAATTTTGACCACATATTGAGAATTGCTCCTTATATACGCCTGCTGAATGCGCAGTTCCGATGCGCTGGAGTTCCCGCTATTCATTCATTGGACACCAAATTTTAATCATTTGCATGTTCGGTCAAAATGTCTTTGCATACGAAATTTCATTACAATCGGACAACTCCTTCTTGGTGCGTCGATTTTTTGTTATAGAGTGTGTTTCTTCTATCGTCTGTATCTGCAACAATTAATAATAAATGTCAATAATGTTATAAACAAAAATTGTTGTTGAAAAAAAAAATATGAGCCATGTTCTTTTTAATGAGATTTACGATTTTACGAAAATCACATATTATATGGAAAGACAATTTCTCATATGGCCCTAAAACCAGCCAATTTTGGCCCCAAATGTCAATATTTTGAAAATTAATAAAAAATCAGAATTTAATTTTTTCGAAAGCTGATTAGGACTATTTACTTAGATACCTTTATCTATCAATTGATATGAATTTGAAATCAAAGTACGAGCAACACTTCATGGTTCCTTGTAAGTGTAATAAATAATGTGCTAGGATTTTCACTTTAACCTACCTATTTTTTTTAGGTAGTGGCAAAAAAAAAAAATCCAAACTGTATGCACAGAAAAGAGCATTTTTTTAAGCACCCAAAAAATCCATATCCCGCAAACATACAATTCAAACAAGGGGACTTATTTTTCCACTATGTGACAGTTTAACTATGCATAGCACCTTTGCTATGTGTTTTAAAAATATATGTTTATAACTTTTCTGTAAAGTAATATTTGACGAAAAGTTCCCTGTTTCAAGTCCAAATCGGGGTAACTTTGGTTGCCAGTAAAATGCCACAAAAATCAGAGAAAATCCCTGGTAAAAGATCTTACGTAACTTACACAGAATCCCAAGTACAAGAAGCAGTGAACAAACTCAAATTTGTTGAACTTAGCCATAGTGCTGCTTCTCCAAATTACAATGTATGACATAGCATCATGCAAAACAAACTGAAAGGTTGTCACATTGGAAAGTTGGTACTCCGATTATTCTCTCTAAATTTGCAGAGAATGATTTTCAACCCTCTACAAGCTCCCCTAATACAAAATGCTTACCATCTGTTCCTCAGTCCAAAACAGCAAATTTTACGACATCTGCTAGTGCGTCAACTGGCAGTGTTAACACTGCTGTTCCAGTTTCACTTGTTTTACTGAATTGTGACCAGTATGTTCTTGTTAAATTTGCCAGCAATAAAATTGTATATTGTTTTATGTTTGTGTTATTCAAGCTTTGAAACACGAACAAGTTCCAGTAGAGGTACTGGCATTAGAATCTGTTGATAAGAAATCTAAAAATGCATTCCATCCCTTAAACAATGATATATCACATGTTTCATATAATTACATTGTAGAATTATTGTCTTATCAAAAATTAATTTGTCATGGTGATCGTGTAAAATATGACTTCCCTAAAGTAATTTCATATGCTCAGTAAGTCTAAATTGCAACTGTAGTTTGAATTAATATACTACTATTGACCGGTATATGCAGGGGGGATACACTGTTGATGGGGGTTGTAACCCCCCATTGCAATGAAATTTTGTATATTTAACATAGGAATATGTGAGTTGTAGCTCTGTAACACCTTCCCATTGAGCCTATAACCCCTCCCTTATGAACTTTCTGCTTATGCCTATGCTACTATTGGTTATTTTTAATTTTTCATAATGTCATGATGTAATCTAACTTATGAAAACGTTTCCTTTAGTTTAGGCATTGTTACTATACAACATTGTTTATTTTTTTTCTCTAATTGGCTTATTTGAGTACCATTTTTCGTTTTCTTACATGATATTACATAGTACCAGCTTAGTAGATGTGAGATTAAATTTCATTTTCATTATTATGAATGTTTTTCTTACCATGCTACTACCTTTGTTAACATGAACCACAAGTAGTTTTATTTTAGTAGTAAAGTATTCCTTTAAATAAAATCATTCTTAGTAATATACAATGCGTATGATCTAATCATAGACAACATACCTATTAATTTATTTGTAAATATGCGCAGCATAAACAGAAAAAAGATCACATATTTTGAATGCCTGAACCTAGAAATGTCAAATTTGGACCAAAGTGTTCATCTTTGGAAGGTGCATCTGTTTATGCAATAAAAATATGGGGTGCCAACGTTACTCCAAATCCACTTAAACTTTGACAGGTCAAGTTTTTTTTTATTAATTTTTTTCTTAAGGAAAAAATATTGTATGGTTTTTTTTTATCACATCTCTATCATATACTACAAGATCAGCCAATGTAGCAATTTTAAACTTCTTGGAAGCAACTGTTGTAATAGTCAAATAAAGAAAAAAAATGCTAATGTTATCTCATTCTACGGTAGTATAAATATATAATTTTTTATAATTGCTCTCTTTGATTTGAAAAAAGACCAATATATAAAAAAATTCTGAACAAGGATATCAAAGAACTATTTAAATTTTGAGTGACAAGCACTTAAAAAAAAAGTCACATATATAAATCACTGTATCAGGTCCTTATTGATCCTCTGTCTTAAAGCAGTTCTTATTTTTCTAGTTTCTTGTGAAAAGTCTGCTGGGAACCCTGCTTTCGTTTTGTTTAATGCTAAATTAGGTGTCTTGTATGTCAGATTTTTGTTTCGGGTCCTTAAGAATTCCTTAAAACCCTTAATATCACTCTTTAAAAAATATGAACCCTGAACCAGTGCTGGATTTAGGTATAGGTCGAACCTGGGGCCCCACAGGGACCTTGAAGGAGCCTTGTGTTATTAAAATTTTATCTTTAGCTTACAGGGCGGGAAGACAG
>QLNU02015360.1:66600445-66617459 GCA_006491805.2 Dysdera silvatica
CAAAAAGTATTATATAGTAAACTTGTTGTTTTTAAAATAAAATAAAAAGATACTTAATCATAGTAAATTTAATTACTTTATATATTAAAATATATTGATAGCCACACCAAATATATAATGAATTTTTTTAAACGAAAAAATTGCAGCAAATATTGTAATAGTATATATTATAAAAAGCAAATGACCAATAAAATCTTAAGTAAAATTTCTTTCTTTCAAAGCAATAAGTATAATATTATCTTCATAATGTTAATGAATTCCGAAAAAAATAGGTAATTTTCGTTTGCGTTCTCACATACTTTTTAAATTGTTTTCAGTTTTCTAAATTGTTTTCAATAAAATTTAAAGAAGCCTCAACATCTGTTGGCATCTCATCGTGCAAATACTGTACAATAAACAAACGACTGCCATTGCCGTTAATGCTTCTGAAACTGTCGGCTATGCGAAGGAAATTTGCTCTTTTTTTATTACTATTATTATATAGAAATGCTGTTAACACAATCTTGGACATCCAATCTCTGACCGTTCGCCTATTTGGTTGGCATATGTAGTTTTGCTTTATGGGTTTATTAACGGTCGCAAGAGGGACAAACTGGCGCCACAGACTTATATTGTTTTGATTGCTACGCGAAAGGAAAAGAATGTGTTGTAATTGATAATTCGTGGAAGCAATAGCTCTCGCGCGTGCATTGCAAAGGATACAAACACCCTCTTTGCTATGCATTTAGCATTAGAGGTCTGAAGAAAAATTAAATTCAGTTAGCGTCATTATATCCGATACGGATTTCCCTACTTCAGACAAAATCGCCGTCATTATAGCAGGTTTCGTCGTTATATACGATATATTTAGTTAAGAATAGAATAGGAAACCAAACTTCTTGTAAAAATTCCATTGTTATATGCGGTTGGTCGTTATAACTGGCATCATTATAACCGATCTTCATTGTATATAACAGATTACAATCTGTACAATGAGTGCAAAGACTTGGTACTGCAGCTAAATCCAGTAGCTGTTGTACTATATGCCCTTTAGACAGACACAACAAGAATAGCTGATGAATGTTATATGTGTCTGAATATGAAAGAAAACTCTTTACAACCTTATACCACAATTGTGAAAAAACAACGGAAACAGGGTTTGGGGTCAATACATTTTTTTGGTTTATCTTGTGGGACAAGGTAAGTCGTTACACCATATCTTATTGCTTTAACGCTGGTTCCATTTTAAACATATGTGCAATCATATGTCACGATGTAGGTGCATTCAAGGAGAAAAGTGAATAACAGAACAAAGGTTTATTGCACTTGGTGGATCCATCAGCAAGTAACAATCTGGTTAATGTAACAGTAATTACCTCAACTTTTAACTTAACAATAACTGACTTAATGGCTGTGTGTCATACTGACAAAATTTAATAAGAAGAGCCCACTTTGGCTCTGATATGAGATATGCTGATAGAGAAATCATACTTTACCCATACTTTATACCAGCAGTGACGTCATTTTTAGTGGTGCTAGCGTTTCACAACCTGAGCACAATGCTACAGGAATGTGACGACATTACCCATCCCAAATACACTCTATAACAAAACAAAATCGACGCACCAAGAAGTTGTCCGACTGTAATGAAATTTCGTATGCAAAGACATTTTGACCGAACATGCAAATGATTAAAATTTGGTGTCCAATGAATGAATAGCGGGAACTCCAGCGCATCGGAACTGCGCATTCAGCAGGTGTATATAAGGAGCGATTCTCAATATGTGGTCAAAATTTCTGTTGCATTTTGACTGCGGATATCTTACGTCGACTGTAACAATGCCTCGCCGAAAGATTCGTGCTCATTACGAGCATATGTCAGAGTTTGAAAGAGGTCGTGCTATCGGATTGAAAGAGGCTGGTTGGACGAATCGAAGAATCGCTGGACATGTGGGTCGAAGCGATGCGGCGATTGGACGGTGCTGGCAAGAGTGGGTCAACAACGGTAAAGTCAGCGGTCAACCTAGGGCCACAACAGAAGGGAGGACCGAACGATTGTCAGAGCAGCTGTCACAGCACCGGATTCGTCGTTATCAACTATCCAACGTGTGGCCTGCACATGTCTCACAACATTACCCTCTGCGGGTGACTGAGAGAGTGGAATTTACGCGTCGTTATGCCGCTTACCTCTCACGCCTTTACACCGTCAAGTCCTATTACAGTGGTGCCGGGCTCGATCAACTTGGAACTGCGCTGACTGGGGACGTATAGTCTTTAGTGACGAGTCCCGTTTCCAACTGTGTCCTGACGACAACCGCAGACGTGTCTGGAGACGTCCAGGGCAGCGTGGGGATCCTGCCTTTACTATCGCATGCCACACATGCCCACAACAGGGCGTTATGGTCTGGGGTGCCATCTCCTTTGATAGCCGGACCCCTTTGGTGGTCATTTCTGGCACACTTACAGCACAGCGGTACGTAGACGACATTCTACGACCGGTTGTGTTACCGTTCCTTTTGCGACACCCTGGACTTACGTTTCAACAAGACAATGCCCGGCCGCACACGGTAAGTGTTGCTATAAATTTTCTTCAAGCTTGCCCAACACTTACTTGGCAATCTGGATCTCCTGATCTCTCTCCCATAGAGCACATTTGGGACGCTATAGGAAGGCGATTGCAACCATCCCGGAATGTTGACGATTTAGCCCGACAGTTGGAGACAATTTGGCAAGAAATTCCGCAGGACACCATCCGGGATCTTTATCAGTCTATGCCACGCCGGGTGACAGCTTGCATCCAGGCCAGAGGTGGACCAACGCTTTATTGACTTCCTCCCTTTGTAACGGTCAAACTCTGCAATAAATCATTCAATTGTTCTGAAATTTTAATCGTTTCTTTTTCTATGTATGTTCTTCACATCCACCAATTTTTATCGCAATCGGACAACTCCTTCTTGGTGCGTCGATTTTTTTTTGTTATAGAGTGTATAGGGATGAGGCATGGAACAAATGGAAACTTCTCATGTTTTTGCTTCTGAAAACGTCTATGATTGGTTACCACTTTTGATAGTATTTGAAGCCCAAGAAATTCCATTTCTCACCTCTTGCCTCAATGCCAGTGTGTAACATGCAAACCCTGTTGCATAGTGGAAAAGCATTTTGAAGTGTGAAGGTTTCAGAAGAATAATGGAGAATCTGAATTTTCAGAACTAGCAATAATACTTTTGTCTTAACTTGCCTGTTCAGCTTCTATTGAAAGAATGTTTTCTAATTTTGGACTTATTCATTCTAAATTGTGGAATTAATTAAGCATTGAGAAAAGCTCAAAACTTGTAATATGCTACCGAATGCTGTGTGGCTGCACCAGACTAGAGTAGTCAATTAAATTATGCAATCCCAATGAATAAAAAATTCAAGAAACCTTGTTTTCATTTACCTTAATTTTTTTCAATAAATTCAGATTAATTTTGATATCATGATTCATTTGAAACAGCGACTGGCATTTGTTTTTCTTTATTTTTATTGTATATTTAGAGTAGGGAGATCTTTTCAAAAAAAAATTTTTGTATTTCAATTATAACATTTGCTTAACATATGCTACTAATAATATGTTATACTTCCCTTAAAATTAAACCCTGGCTACAGCCTTGCTCTAGCTCTTTATACTTTTGCATAAAGGGGAAGTGTCTGTAATGTTGTATGTTTGTTAAGAAAGTAAATACCTGTAACACTGAAATATACCTTTTTTTTTTTAAATTGTCACATGTTAGTTTTTCTCCTAGTTGAAGAATATCTTTCCGCAGTTAGAAGAAGCTTGCTTTTGGTCAAGATACTATTTTTACCCCCCATGTTTAATTTCTCCCCAGCTAGCTGTAACTTGACACCAATGAGCACAATTTTCAGTGTCTTATCCAACTTGTGTCATCTTGGGGAATATAGATGATAAAGGAGCTGGTCAAGTCATAAATAACACCAACCAACAACAACAGTAATTTTTATTTGGAATACAAGAAAAACAATCTGGTCCTAATAGTACTTTTCATTCTGAATTCAAATATGTTACCAGTTTTTCTGTATCATGCAGGGATTTTTAGTTACACACAAATGCAGTGACAATCTACATTTCTTACTGCAAGTTGTGTTGTGAGTAGTTTTTGTCTGAATTTTTTTATTTTTCTTTCGGATACCAGCTTTAAAAAACAAGAAACCTCCCTCCCCTGCTCTTCCACGTTTAGTCTCTATGTTTAGCATAATGAAACGAGTAAAGAGTTACTGGGGGCTTCTTTAAATAAAGACACACTACAACTCCAATTCAAAATATCAGAATAACCAAAAAAGGCATTGCATTGTCTTATAAAATGCATGGTATTTGTAAAAATGAACAATGTAGAGGAACGACAAAATTATTAGGCATTCACAATAAGCTGACATATGATATATTATTTACGTGTGTCTAAAGAATTGATAGAGATTTTATGAAAAATTATTGAAATTTTTCAAAAAATTGGAATATTCTCAGTGGCAATTCAAAAAATTGGAATATTCTCAGTGGCAATTCAAAATATTAGAATATTTGTAAAATTATGTGATAGGTCAGCATTGACAAAAATTTGCATAAATGGCACCACTGTAGAGCTAGTACACATATAAAGGCTTGTTTGAAAGTCAGCTTTAGTTAGTTGGGGGTTAAAAGTGGGCTGTACAAGAGACATACCGCATGCTACTGTGATTGTGACTCTACGCTATGAGAGATTTGGTTAACAGATGATTGCCGAAAAAATGAAATGCTTTCAAGAAACTGTGAGGAAAATTTTAAAAGATTATTCTAGAAATCAAAATTTTAAAAATAATCGTGCAAATAGTGGTCGTAAGCGAATAACCATACTAAGGCAAGACATAATGCTGAAATGTATTGTGATTACAAACCGCTTCAGGAGCCTGAGATTCAAAAGTAGAAAATGGTGAGAACAAGGAGGCCTCAACAACTATCACACTGCAACAACTGCATGAACTTAATTTTCAATCATGTGTGCCCAAGACAAAGCCGCTACTTACTTGCAAGCAAAAATAGGCCAGAGTGCGGTGATGCAAAGACAGATTGCAATAGGGCATTCAAGATTGGAATAATGTACTTTTTAACGATGAATCGATGTTTTGCGTTTCCTGCTGTCATCAGGGTATCCGTGTTTGGCTTTGCAAGCAAGAAGCTTTTACTACAGGTTGCGTGAAATACTCAGTAAAGTTTAGCACCTTCATCGTGATTTGGGGGTGTATGAGTGCTGAAGGCTTAGTAAAACTGTATTTTGACAGTAAGAATAAATTCTGAAGTGTACAAGGAGGTACTTGAGCATTTTAGGATTCCATCATCGGAAGATGTGTTTGAGGATGACTTTATCTTCCAACCTGCAAGATCCTGCATCTTGCCACACGTCAAAGCACACCACTGCTTGGCTTAATAAAAATAAAATTAAAACACTTCCTTGGTCGAACAATTTGCCTGATTTAAACCCCATTGAGAATATGTGGGGTTTAATGAAGAAACATCTTCAGGTTTTAGCTCCAAAGGACAAAAGTGAACTTATGGGAAGTGTGAAATCTGTTTGGGCAACTACTAGCAAATATGACTGCAAAAAATCACTGCGTAGTATACCAGACCGTCTACATGACATTATTAAGGCCAAGGGAGATGCCACTAAATATTAACCATTCACAGTGATTTTCGTTTAAATGAATTACTTTTTTTCCATGTTATTCTAATTTTTTGAACCGCTGCGAAAATTATTCTAATTTTTTGAATTTTTAGAAAAAATTCATTGTAAAAAAGAACTTTATAGTATCATACTAATTTTTTTATGTTATGTTCATCTACAAAATATGTAGAATGTGGTAGTACACTTTAAAATTCTGAAGTAGTCATTTCTACCGAAATAAATGCAAATCTCAAACCACTATGTGCTTTATTTTTCATTATTTTAAATGGGAGTTGTCTTAATGAGGTTAAATGCAGATAGATGGTCCTCCTCTTTCAGACTGTAATGGTGACCAAGCCGCTCAAAAATGGTTTTCTGCATGTAATCACAGACCTCACTTTTAGCTTTTCCATTTTTCGTATCAATAAGGAAATAAATGTGTATATATTTAAATGTTTCTATTTATTTTGGGTGTGTTTTTGGGTTTCATATAAATTTGTAGAGTTTACAAGTACAGATGCTGTATCACAGGGCACAGCATCTGTATAAAAATCGCCATTTTTTTGGTGATAAATTCTCTTTCTGGTAACTTTTGTGATGTAGTTTTGAGCCAGTTCCAAAGCATGGGTTTGTTTTTGGCAGGACACAATGCATGTTTTTGCAATGTGTCCTGCCATTTAATCTTGTCTTTTATGTATTCTAATCATTTTTTATGGGCAAGATATTTAAAATGGCTGTTTTCTGTTAGTAGCACTGTAGTTGGCACAGCTTGACCCTCCCTAGTCCTTGCACCATAAAATCCTGAGCAATCAAACGTGTCACATCACACACAAACACGATTGAAATGAATATAACATCTTACCAGAATACAATTGGTGGGGAAAGTTTCATGGGTATATCACCTGGTTTTTATTCAGGTATTTATTTGTTATTTACTTTTTGCTTAAAAAGCTAAGAACAACTAAATTCATCACAATTAAAAGAAAAGGTTGAAGATTGAAAAAAAATGGACCATTTTTGGATTTTTAGCACCAAATCCGATGTCCCACTATATAGATCTGTTTCAAGTGAAGTATTTTTTTTTCAAGGTACATTATTCACTCAACCATTTTAAAGTATAGTGAAAATTTTGCAATTGGAATATATAAATGATTTGAATTTTTGCCACAAACTGAAAGGTTTTTGCTGCCAGCTTATAAAAAGCTCGCAGCAGTATTTGCTGTGAGCTTCAAAATCTTACTTCAAGCTCTGACTTATATTCTATCAAAGCAAGAATTTTATAACTACTTGCTGCCTGACAATTTTTTGCTAGTTTCTGGAGTGAAAACAATATAAATAAAGTAACTTTTATTAAAATGTTATGTAGGAAAGAGAGGGGGGGCAAATGTGTTTGAATATTTTTCACATTATAATTAATAAACAATGAAAATAGCTCAAGTACATTATTTTAATTACATTGTAACGTTTGTGACCCAGTCGTTACAGTTACTGCCTTTGAGCCTGTTAGTCTGGGTTTGATCTCCACTAAACTTTGATTTGTAAATGTACCATGATTTGAATGTCATGTCACGCTGCTGTTCTTATTCCAAAATGACTCATTGCCTAGTTTTACTATGTTAAGAACACAAATACTTTAATTTTTTGATTCTATGGAAATAGTTTATGTGTGAGTATAACTTCTGCATCTTTTCTTCTTTTACACTCTCATGGCTAAGACTTTTTCATGTAATTATAGAATAGAATAAAATGCAGTAGAACCTCTGAGTCGAAAATTCCATAAAATGTTCGTTATATAGAAACCCCAATGTATGGAAACAGTTTTTTCCATGTAATGAACAGGAACTTCAAATTACAGTGTGTACCAAAAATTTGATGTATGGCAGTACTACTGTATATGGCTGTAGTGAATTATTATGCAATTGAATTACAAATATATATAAAATTTTAATCTTTTTATTTTTTAAAGGAACCCAAAAGATTCTTAGCATCTGAAACCGCATTTAAAAAACAATGTGGCAAGGAGTTAATGCCTTTTATGGGACATAATTTTTTAAATGTGATCATAAAGCTAGCAGACAGTACCTGAATTCTGTTAAAAGACGCTAAAGACCGTTGCACATCAGAATTCTAAAGGAAATAATATGCTAGTTGAAATCACAAGCACAAAGAATTTTCTCTTATAAATTTGCATCATTTCTTTTTAAGAAAGAATGTCAAGTTTGTGAATAAGGTCATTATTTTTTTACTTCATGTAAAAAAAAAAAAAGATTATTGTAAGTTGCAAATCATTTTGTAATAAGTTCATTGTACTACTATGCAATTTGTAACGAAATGTTAATTTTTCCATTATCTAGCATAAATTCAATAAATTTTTGTAAATGCCTGTATAGTGTATTTGGCTAATACATGAATGTTTTCATTTAAATTCCAAGAAGTAATTATTAGTCATATTCGTATTTTCTTGCATAAAATGTTCCACATTATATCAGAAGTGTCAGGCTAGATGTTGCACCCTTGCGACAAATGTTACAACTTAAAATTTGGTGAAAATACTTAATGTCACAACCAGATATAGAAAACAGTGCTGTATCCTGCTGTGCAAAACATTATGCCATAAGTTCGCGTTTCTGCTAGTTGGCACATGTCATTAGATGAACACAACATCCCTCAATTCAGCCAGAAACAGTTTTTTGCATTTTCTGAAAATTGGGATTTTTTGAGTTGTAACACTTTCGTTGCAAGGGTGCGATATGATATTGTTATAATTGCTTTAATGCTTAGAAATAACTGCATTCCTTTTTTTTTCTTTAAAGAACTGAAAATATTTAGCTTACAAATTTTCTATACTGTTATATTCTACAGTAAAACCTCCATAACAGGTACTCCCAAATAAGACACCTCTATTGAACAGACACTTTTCCCAATCCTCATTTCCAGTACTTGCTATACCCTAATATTCTTGAATAGCAGACAAATTCTCAAGTCTGTTATTCAGAGGTTTACTGTATTTCCTTGAAACTTTTCAAACTTTTTACACTGCTTGGTATTTGAATTACAATTATAGACTTCTGCATTCCCACCCCTCCATCAATAATTATGGCATACAAATGTAATTCCGTTCATTTTTATTATTTTACTTATATTTGTTATGTTTGTGGTTTAGATTTAATTTGTTCTGTATGTTTTTTTTTTAAAGTAAATATAATTTTACACATAACTAAACACATAAAGATTTGTTATATTGTGTAATGACTGTATCAACAGCTTGTGCCCATCTATACAATTTAATGAATTTTTAAATGTGTTGGTTATGAAATTTTACATTTCTGCACAGTATGTCACTTTACTAAATCTTTGAGTTAGAATATTGAAACTGTATAAGGTGTTGGTGGAACTAAACATTTATAATTTTAGATTTGATGCAGAATGACTCTTGCTGTTTTTGCGGCATAAAATTCCAACCAACCTAATTTTTGATTTCTTTTGTTTCCAAAAAATACAACTTTTCAGAAATGAAAATATGAGTTTTACATACCCCATACATTTCATATGTACTCCATACCTCGTTGTATATCAATGTTTGTGGTTATCAGATGGTTCTGTTTGGGTACATTATTCATTTTGTCAGAAAATGTATATTGTAAATTTTTTTAAAACTATGCAACCTTTGGACAAAAAAAATTATTGTAACTTTTTGGTTTAAAAAAAATTACTATACAGCCAAACTTTATTATAATGAACATGAAGATACTGGAAGGATTTTCTTCACTATAGCCGATATATTTGATATAACCATTTATCAAAAATTGTGCTTTTCATTACTGCTAATATGCATAATTTATAAATATTTAGTGAACTTCTTGTTTTAAGACTTTAAAAGAGATTAATAATTAATGCAGCACTTGTACCATTTTATCTTTACCATTATGGGAGTTTTGAATTTCCAAGGACAGCAGTATGGGAATATATTCCATTTTCAATATAAGAACAACCTTAATACTACTAAAATCTGAAGTTTACTTTGTAAGAGTTTCATAGTAAAAGTTTTATTTGTAAACAAAAATTCTAAAATCTTTGAATATAAGGGTGCAAGTGAAATTAGAGAAAATAATTAGATATAAATTCATGGTATTCCAAATATATTATGTATTAATAAATCAAGCTAACCAAAATCATTTGTTCATTATAACAGAGTTTCACTGTGTATGAAATTTTTTGCTTATGTAGTAGTGTCAGTGTTATACAGCAAGAATATTTCTGTACTATAAAAAATATCCCTTGTTTTAATTAGATAATGCATTTTTTTTGTGCTTTATATTGCTTTTATATAAAACATTAACAACATTTGTTTGCTTATAAAATGTTACTTTGACTATTTAGCGAAGTTGTAGAAATAATTTTTGAAAGCAAAATAAAGTTGATTGCTTTTATCAGTTGTTAATTTACGTTTATGAAATGACAGATTCTTATTGTAAGGAAATGTAAATCGAAGTGTTAAAGTGTGGATCATACAGAGTATCCTATAAATTACCTTTATAACTTCATTCTGTAATAACATGAAAACAAACATTGCTAGAGTAAAATGATTTTTCACGTTATGTACACCATTTCTGACCCCCCCCCAATATCAGTGTGTGTAGCTCGTTAATCTATAATCGTTTTACATACAACACATACAAGCATTTTGCTGTCCACCGTTGCGATGGTATTTGTTATTCATATATGTAAATTACAGATACATATAATAGTTGTATGTGATAATCCAGTGATTGTAGAGGCCAGTGAATTAGTCTATCCCAGTTAATAGCATTGAAAATTTGTCATCATGAAAGTTCTGTGACCATCCCAGTGAGGCAGTGTTCAGACTTGCTGGAAAAACTGCTGCCTGTAATTGAGATTCTTCGAAATTTTCCACCATAGCAAAATAGTGAGCTTTTTTCCTGTACAGTTGCTATTTCTATAAATTTCATGTCCCTGTGATGTGTACACCACTTAAGAGATACACAGACATGTTGGAGAAATGAACATGAGTTTAGAAAACAGTCAAAAACTTTTTTTAGCACTATCCACGAACAATGACATAGACATAGTTTTCTGTTTCCCTTTGGGGTCAGAGGTGGGTCCAGAGAAGAATTGGGGGGGGGTCAAACTTTTTTATAAAAATTCTGTGGTTAGTCGTTATAATCGGAGCTCGTTATAACCGATTTCCACTGCATTTTTATGGATTGAGGCGGGGGATTTCCCAATCCCTGTGTATCTGCCACTGTAGAGTGCTTGACTAGCGTGAGTCCCCTTTCCTCTCATTAAACAATTCCTGAAAAAAAAAATACTTGATTAAATGTTCCAACTGAGCTACCTTCAATCACTTGACATCTTCCAAACCAAACAAACGCTTCATTGATTGCATGTTGCAATGTTTCAGTTGCGCGAAGATTTGAACAATGCATAATTTGATCTTTTAATTCATCAATGTTAGCAGGTTTTGTTTTATAAATCGCGTTTTTTTAAGTATCCCCAATAGAAAAAATCTAAAGAGGTTAAATCAGGTGTCCTTTTTTGGAGACCACTCAATACTACCTCTTCTACCAATCCACTGTCCAGGAAATATGTCATTCAAAAAATTGCAAACATTCAAGCAAAAATGACATGGTGCCCCATCCTGCTGGAACCAAACTTTGTCAAATGCATCACCAATATCATTTTGAATTGCAGGAATTATTTGATTTGTAAATTAACATATTTGACAGATGCTAAATTACCATCAATGAAAAATGGCTCAATTATGTGGTAGCACATTATTCTGGTCCAAACATTAACTTTTTCTGGATGTTGCATATGACAGTTTCATCCAATGAGAATTTTCATTCGACCAAAATGTCATATCGGCTAACTTCTCCATTTAACTAAAATGTAGCTTCATCTGAAAAGTACGTTCAAAATAAAAATTGCCTATCATCATTACACCGCCCCACCATTTCTTCATAAAACACCAGCCTACGATCAAAGTCATCCCTAAGAAGCTCTTGCACTAACATCAATTTGAATGGATGATATGAACAGAGGATTTCTTTAAATCAGTTTGTTTAGTAATTTTTCTAACTGATGAATGAACGTTTTCATTCTTAAAATCTTGATCTGCAATGAAAAATGGGGGGGGTTCCATTTAAGATTCCAAAGTGGACTCACCACTGTATAGAAATATTAAACACCTATTTTTTTATTTTTTGTCCCAAAGTGTATTTCTATACATGTTCCCATTTTCAAACGTTCGTACTCTTCCATTTTTATCGATTATAGCGCCATTTTTGAGAGTAAAAATTAAAAATCGTAGGTCAAAATTATGTATTTTTTTCTGGAGAATCCAAATCTGCAATAAAAAACGGAAGTCCCAGTTTAAAATTTCAAAGTTGTCCCCCCACCCCCGGGGTCAGGGGGTCAATTTTGGCATCGTTAGCTTTTTTAAAAATATTCAGCACACATTTTATTTCTTGATTGGAAGTGTATTTCTCAAGATATTCCACATTTCCGGGACTTTTTGTATACCCTGTATATATGGAATGAAGTTGTACAGGTGATTTATGAATACTCACTCTGTAATTAAAAATGAGCTTTATGAAGTAACAGTGGACTTTCGATAATCTGAACTGTGCAAATTTTACTAATTTGAATTTGCTTAGCTGAACATTTTTCTCATTCTTCTCTTTAAAATAAGTATCAATTTTTTTACATAAAAAAAAAAAGCATAGGTGTACTTAATGAATTTGTTTTCTGACTCATTTATACTTAATGAAACTTCTCATAAGTTACTTGATCAGAGAACTTATTTCCAGTAACCCAAGGTGGTCATGATCCATATTATTTAAGGTTATTGACAGATTATGTTGTTACTAATAATCAAAAATAGGAAAGTGCTATGAAAAAGCTATGCTTCAAGTAACCTCGAAGTAAAAATTATGATATGCATTAGAAATATGATTTTTTTAAAAGGCATTTCATTAGATTTGGATATAGGAGGTGCTTCAAAAAGAAATAAATATGAATATCTTGTTTTAATTTCATTTGTACAATGTGTTTATAAAAGAAGTATACAATTTCGAATTTTATTTGCATCGAAACTGCAATGGCTAGAAACTTAATTCTTTTTTTAAGAACATGGTTAACAGTCAGATTTTTTCTGCATAGTTATAAAGTCTCCATGTAACAAACAGTGCATGTGCGTTCATAGAACATAAGACACTGAAAACAACATTGGTGGCATCAACACAGGAGAAGGCTGCTTGTGCAGTATGGGTAGTGGAGACGAAATAAAAAAAAATGCAGCAAAATTTCAAAAATGTGTACATCACCTACATTTACAAAATAAATGTAATTTCTCTTGTGCTTAAAGAGTATATTAATGAAGCCTTCCTCGGTGTAACATCCGACATTTTGCAGCCAATATGGATGGAACTAGACTCACACACAATCGTAGGGAACAATGGAACATATGTGGAGATATTCTAACTATGCAGAAAAAAACTTTGACTGCTAGACATGTATTTAGAAAAGGCCTAAATTTCTAGCTATTATAGTTTCAATGCTAGTAAAATTTGATTTATATTTTTGTGAACCCTCTGTATGTTGTCAAAACTTAGTTTCAAAAATTTTTATTTTGAAAATACAGTCTAACTTCAATTTAATGATACCCGATTTAACAATATCCTCAATTTAACTATTGTTTTTATTCCTCTGGGTTGAGTTACATTGAGTTTAGTGTTATATTTTAACCTTGATTTAACGATAATTTTTCATTTCAGTTAGACTGTTGTCAGAAAATCAACTTCAATTGAGTTTACTCAATTGAAACGAATGCTGGTTTACGGTGTGTAAAGAAGTATTTATTGCGTTTTGACGTCAACAATGATCTTTTCGATGCATTTGAAAAAATCGAAAAGGCAATGTTAAATCAGGGTTTACACGTAACTTGGAAAATGTGGAACTGTCAAGGAATTTGAAATCATCCCTAAAGATCAGGGAAAAACTCAATTTTTTTATCAAAATCAGGGAATATTTTTTTAACTGATTTTGAACAGCTAAATTTTCTACCAACGTGAAGCCACTTTCCCTGTAACCAAAGTTTAGTTGAAAATTTTGTGATTGGTTGGAGAATTTTGCTGTAAAAGTCAGGAAATTTTTTTCTCCAATGTGTACAAGAACCCTTTAAATGCCAACTCCAAAAAAAAAACCAAAACAAAGATAAATCAAAGATTTAATTTTCGATGTAGTAACTACCTAATACTTTTGTCTTTATGTTTATTAAAATTAACATGTATTCTTCAGAATGCTGGTAAGCATTTTTATGTTTTTTCTTGTTCTTTTCCTTAATTTCATACTTCAGTTCCAATCAATAGGGCACCCACGAGTTTTGCTCAAAGGAGGGTCGAAAATATAAAAAATATATAATTTTTTAATGTAATAGTTTCTAGTTTTAACATATTTTACATGTAAATTTTCAACCCAAGGATGAGTCTGGGACCCATTGCCCACCCCCCCCTACTGGCTGCATCATTGGTTCCGATAAATGTATTCCCCCGATTTAACGATTATTTTCACCAGTCCCATGAAAATTGTTAAATCAAGGTTAGACTGTATTTGTGCGATTATTATTTTTTTATTTACATTAGTTAAGCAATTAAATTTTTGCATAGTTAGAAAAACTATGAATCTTGCTATGGAGGGTGTAATCAGACAAGTTTTGGCTGCATGATCTATAGCTTTTTTATTGCTCATACAGCATGGTGGCTATACCCATAATTTCATATTATCAGGTCTAGGTTTAAATTAGCTACTTGTAATTGTGTTGTGATTTAAAGCTAATATTAAGCCATTTGTATTAGCCTCAATGAGTTAACATGTTAATAGATAATACACTTTCATACTTTTTCTCAATATAATTTGTAACTAGTGACATGATTTTTAATTGTTCCAATGACAACCTTCCCAGGTTAATGCAAAATAATCTTATCTGTATCTAGTTTCTTCATGTGAATAGTTCTTATGCCATAAAACATTTTGTTTCATTTGGGAATTTAAAAACAATGTTCATAACATTACAAAATTCCTCTTGTTTTGTCTTGAAAGGCAGGGTTAGAATTAAACACCATTTACCTATATTAAGCCATGTTTTTTATTTGGATTAACTAAATTTATTCATGTAATCATTTTTAAATATCATGTATATATTTCATTAGACGAGAGGAAGTTTTTACTGCGTACATTTCATTTTTGCATTAGTTACAGCGCACCATACACAATTTCACATTTTTCTAGTCATTTAATCTTAATATCTCATGAGAATCAATGTATTTTTAAAAGCCAATATAATAGCATCAGTTACATACACAAATTTGGGGATGTGTTTATAAAATTTAAAGTTTGTCATATAAGTCATTTCTTGTACTAACTCCCTTCTACTGTCTAATAAATTACACACAAACATGTATATTAAATCCTGGAGGATAGTTAAAATGTATGGTTTTTTTTTTTTATAAATCAAAATTTTTACATCCTATTGACTTAACTAATTATACATGCGTTTGAGCATTCATCTATGATTGATTTCTAGTAAATTTGGATGTATATGTGTCATTGGGTTTAGCTGTTTATCCGTTTTCAGATTCATGCAGTTATCGAATGTAAACCTCAAAACCAATCTTTGTTAGCATAATATTTATACTTTGGTCATTAATAAATTCTAATTTTTATTTTTGAAATTGCTTTTTGTTTTTTATTATCATTAATATTTTACAAGTAAAAGATTTAAATTTTATCTTTTATTTATAATTGCAATTTTCCTTACAGTAGTATATCAGTAATGTGTTCGTCTATCATTTTGTTAACCCAGGTTCAATTCCAATGGTATCATGTGTATGCTATTTTCCTGTTCACCATATTCTGGAGTTTGGTTTCCTTGCAAATCTAGGTTCCGGTGCATCAGACCTCAGCTATCTTTATATCATAAAACACAGGCAATTGCAATTTAGTGAAGCTGTGTGGTGGCATTATTATGACGTATTTAGCTACCATGTGAATAATTCAGTCATGATTCCAGCGGTATCCAGTGCTTTTACAGTTTCTTTATACAGTTCTATGGTAGGGGATTTAATTCTCCAGCTGTGATAGAGGTTTTCATGGAAAACTGTAGGTCCTGGTGCAGTATGATTTTAGTCATCCGTGTGCCATAAAACACAATTTAGTGAAAATTTCCTTTTCAGGGTTTGTACGGGTCATGGAATTTTATTTTGCATTTTCCAGGTATGGAAAAGTCAGGGAATTTAAAAAAACACATGGAAGTCATAGAAAAGTCATGAAATATTTGTTTGGAAGCAATTTAACCTAAAACTCTAAAGTTCTACATTAAAAATGCTGCCTGTGGTGAAAATCGTATCACGAGATCGAATCATCATTTTGCAGCGCCAGAGTGTCTTCTAATACACATGGTCATGTATCTCCCAGAACGTGGGAAGGAGGGAGTACCCGTCTGTTCATGGTTCGAAGTGGAATTAGCTGATGCTTGTAGCCTGCCTCACTCTGCACGTTACCACATGCAGAGATGCCCACTTGTACAGATTTTAACTTGCATCTTATGATTTTACGGTCAATACCTAGAAAACTACAGAAAACCTTATTCAAGATCCTCACATGCAATTTTTTACTGGCCCCTCAAAAATCCATATTTTTTTATAGTTTTTTGGTAAAAAAAAAAATCAGTCGCATACAATAGGAGAAACTAGGATTGTAGTTAGGGAACTTGCCTTAATAAAAGTTGATAATTCTGTAAATTTGTTGATTGATGATTTGTGTTTTAATCGGCGACTTGGTTTTTGTTGTTTTTCGTAAATCGGATAGTACCCGTAAATGATAACATATATGTGATGTTTTGTGACTGATAGAATGCTACAGTCGAGGTGAAAAAGTCATTATACGAGTCTAGGCCAGGCCCGTGGGTTGTGTCGAGCCGATCTGGGCTTAAAATCCAGGCCGGAGGACCTGATTCGAGAATGGCTAGGCCCGCGCATATTGAACTGTCTGGAGCAAATCCATTCCGAAAGTGTTCAGTCACACGTGTGTAGGTTTCAGATCAAGCCACAAAGCTCGGGGGGCTCAATGAACCAAACCTGGAAGGTTGCATATATTTGGATATTACGCTGTGGTATGTTCTGAAGTGTTTTTCAGGCGTACCATTCGTTGCGACTGATCAGATGATAATCGCCAACTTTTGGAACCGAAGTACCCACTTCGATGATTTATTCTACTTTTGTCGCAATGTTTACACGCGCAATAAATGCTCACACGTCACCTTTCCA
>QLNU02015360.1:66624837-66665664 GCA_006491805.2 Dysdera silvatica
TGCCGGATTAAAGAGCTCCTACTGTAGTTGAAATTTAGTACCCAATAAATGAATAGCCGGAGCTCCGGCATATCGGAACTGAGCATCTTGAAGGTTTATATAATGAAAGAAACTTGTTTTGGAGGTCAAAATTTTCATTAGATTTTGTGTGATTTCGACTACCTATATCGACTCTAAAAATGCCTGTTCAAAGACCTCACACTCATTACGAGCATGTGTCACAATTTGAAAGCGGCCGGGTGTAATTTCTCAAAAGAGTAAGACCCAAGGATGAAATTTAATGTGAAACCACACCATACAGTAGTTTAAGGCAAATGCAGACGAATTTTCTGAATAAAGTTTGAGGCTTCTTAAGCCCGTATTGACTGTCCAACTGAGATGAAACTGGGCTTCATCTTTTAAATAACGTTCCACGGAAAGGTACTTTACTTCTTTTTATTTTAAAATAAGAAATTTAGTGCAATTCATTTAAATTATTTTAGTTCTTGCAATGAATAAGCTTAAAAAATTGAAAAATACTTTTAGATTTGTTTTAGTTATTGATTTTTCGTGTTTTTTCCCACTTATTTTCTATTCTGAAGAGCCACTTTTTCCCCTATTGCAAATGTTGGAACTAATGATTTTTTCCACGCAATCTTTCTCTCCATCCCTTGAAAAGTATGTATATCAAATTTGGCCACATTCATTCCACTTATTAGTGTGGACTAGAGAGAGTGCTGAATAAGAAAGCTTTAATTATATCCATCTTTTGTATGTGTAATATGAAAAAAGAAAACTTTACAAAATTAAAACGTTTCTGTGAAGGTTATGCGAGGTCAAATGTACGACAATGGGCTGAATGTGAAAAGGAAAAGGAATGGGCTTCAAAATTTGCTCTTAAATAAAGATCTCTTTAATTCAACAAACAATAAAATATGGTGCATAAACTTGCACGTGTTTACTCCCTTTAAATTAAAATTGCATATGTAAACTCTTTGTCCTGCCTTATATCTCAGTTTCTTAAGTGAGGCTATAAATCAATAAACAAACCATCAAAGTCTAATAAAATTAAACCTAATGTACTGTTCATAACGAAATTTGTAAAACAATGTCAAATATAAATGAACATAAATGAGGCAAATTGAACAGTAAAAATAAGATTGATGTAATACATTACGCACCTCAAGGAGAGTCTTGTGATAAGCTACTGCTCTCCTACATTTCTAACTTAATCATCACACAAAAATTTCCTTAATTCATATATACCAATATAAAAACCTAAATATTAGGGAACATATATATCATCATAAATTGTACTTGGGTTGAATAAATATATTTTCTCTTTTTCTTCTTGTGCATTCTATCTTCCATATGCAGTTTCTACTTTAAATTTAATAATAAATGATGGAATGCTAATGTAGATATAGTAATTTTTTTTGGTATCTCTACAGGAATTATATTTTAATCTTCTCCAAAATTATGGAAAATTTTTCTAAGAATATTGCAAAGTTTACATAAAATCAACTTTTTGATAACCAATAGGAAAGTAGAATTGAAGCAATCCGGCTTCTGGAATATCAGCTGGGAGAAATTTATGATGCACTCTATAAAATTTTGGACCACGAAAATTTTAATGAAAAAACCTAGCAGGCAGCAAAAAATTTGTATATTGAAATAAGAGATTGCAATTTTATTTACACCTTGGTAATTTCGCGTGATGCATTTAATAAAATGAATCCTGTCGAAAAACAACTGCAAATAAAAGCATGAACATTTGCATATGGGTCCATTAATAATTTAAAAACCTTCATATCAGAATATCGAACGGAAGCAAATTATAAAGTTGTTCTTGAAGCAGTAAGGAAACTGAATTTAAATCGTCAGTTGAAGTTCACAGAAGGAAGAAAGCGCGTTAGTTCTAGTATGGAGATCGTAACGAATTTGGGCAAACGCCAGAAGGTAAGTTCAGAACTAATGCTTTTTGCACGATCTTTTAGATATAGCCCGATGACTTTTGGTTGAACGTTCTGAAGAAATGAAAAAACAGAAAAAAATCATTTTAGTTTCTTGTACAAATTTTCAAATATTGATAACTCAATCCTACGAAAAATTGTTATGATGTGGAAAATCTTTTAACATATGATGATAACCATAATATAAATGATATATAGCTCTGTTTGATGAGACATTCTTTTAAAGACATTAATTAATTAATTATCCAGGACACAAAATTACATGTGGCCTGAGGAAGCCCGGGAGAAAAGTCGACAGAAATGACTTGACAAGCCCCGGACCCCTCAACAATATGGTAAGGCATATTGTTGAGGATGATAATTTAACATAAAGATGCAAAACAAATTAAGTATACACAAAACATAACGAGAATAATCATAAATTAAAAAACTACAAGTAAAAGCACTTAAACAGGAAGCCCCATGAAATTAGAGAACCCATAGGCATAACAAATGTGTAAAACACCATATTACACAACAAAATTCAACAAATATGATTTTAACTGGGTAGAAAATGTTGAGAGAGCCTGTAGGCCAGTTAGTACTCATTAGGAGCTCATTCGACCCTCTGGGACCACCAGAATTAATGTGATGGAATAAATAGCTGTTTCGAGCCTGGATGGGAAGCAATTGGTCACCATTACGAGTGGGATAATTATGGGATTGCCATATAGATTAAGGTTCATTCTTTTAAATACATAGAAATGAGCAGTCTGAATTGGACTATTTTCTCAAATATTAATGAGCGAAAATGAATCTATGGATTTGCTACAGAATATATTAGTGTATATTATAGGGTGAGAATACTAATGATCTGAAACTGAATTTTCAAGATTTTTATACATTTCTGAAGCTAGTGAAAACCTAAACGTTGCTACAGTATGAAATATGGGATAACTTGAGGGACAAATGCAGTAATTGTAAGGCCCTAACAGGAAAATAAGAGCGAACCCTACGTATGGTCCCAAGGATACGATATAAACGAGAAACAACAAAGGCAACGTGGAAATTCCAAGATAGGTATGATTGAAAAATGACGTCCAAAACTTAACAGAGTCGGAATAGCGGAGTATAATATTATTGATGAGTAAATAAGGGTATGTACCCACAAATCGCCTGTTAAGAAAAATAATGCACTTTGTTTCATCTTCATTGACTTCGAGCTTATTAGCTTTGAAGCATGATAGGACGCTTAGAATCTGGGAAATGGTCTTGGATATTAGTTGAGAAAGCTTAGGGTAGAATTTAATGAAGGCTGTATTACCAGTGAAGAGAATAGGGAAGGAAAGGCAAAAAGGTTGGAATATGTTATAAAACTGAGAAACAACAAGGGACCAAGAACATAAGCCTGGGGAGCCCTGAATGTAATCGCCCGAATAGAAGACGTAATTCCACCATATTTTACTTATTGTCTTTGATTGGACATATAATTGGCAAACAAGTCTTGGCATAGGCCCCTGACCCCAAGATTATGGAGTTTTTTCAATGAAATAGTGTGATCCAAGGAATCGAAGGCCTTGCTGATATCGAAAAATAATCTCATTGAAAACTTCCTAGAGTTAAATTCCTCTCTGAGTTTGCCCGTAAGGTACAAGAATACCTGCTCACAAGGTTCGCTACCCTGGAAGCCTTACTGCTGGGAATAAATTATTTGTTTACGTGTATGAAAGACAAGCTTTTCGTAAACAAGGGACTCAAGAAGTTTAGGAAAAACAAATAATAGAAATAGGACAATAGTTACCCGGGTGTAATGGACTATCTTTCTTGAAAATTGGAAGCACTTTGGCAATTGTTTTGCCTTAACCATGACCAATCAAATTACTCAAATATATCCATATCCTCACGGAATCGCCAGAATCGAACAAAGTTGAAGCTGAATAGTAACAGAACTTGATCCTTACAATGTCCCTATTAAGTCTATTTCGATAGCGACGGAATATTTGCAAATCATTAGTGCCTCGTATAGAGATGAAACTTAGTTAAGAATAGTTTATTTTTCTTATTTATCCTTCGCCTAATAGTATTACTCACCCAACACTTTCTATTTTTCTTGTGAATCTGACGAAAAGTCCTGGGAAATATATCGTTATGGATTTGTGTGACCCTTTTGACAAAGAGGTCATAAGACATCTTAATATCACAGATGTTATCTATTAAGGCCAAGGGAAGGTCACGTGGAGTGACTGTAACAGTTGAACTTCGTTGCCATAGAATTATAGTTAAAAAATTGCATGTTAAAATTGGTTTCTAGATATAACGTCTCATGCTATCAACATACTAGAGACGATGCGTTCGATCTTGCTTTTTGTCAGTTTTGTGTTTTCCTTTTAAGTGGCATTTTTCTTGTTTCTCTTTGGTTGCCTTGTCATGGAATTTGAAGGTTTTTTGCTGTATGTATAAATCAGAATTGTATCAACAGTCATCTCTAATTAAAGTTCATCAAAATGTATACAGTCCACACCTTTCTATTGCACCATTCACGACCACAACGCGGTGATACCAACAACGGTCATCATCGCCAATAAGCCAAGCAGCTACAAAACAACACATTTGGGTCGAAACAATCAACGCCGAAGCCATCCATCATCAAAAGACCTAAAATGGATGTTGGCAATAGAAACTAAAAAGTTATCAAGTGCCTCCCAAGAGAAATGCCTGACCATATCCTCGACCAGTGCCGATTCTGGGTTGCTGGCCGCCAGCGTCCCACAGGTATTTTGCCGCCCCCACAACCCCCATCCTTTATTGTCCATGTCAGCCGTTATCTTTTTATGATCATTCTATTGAATTAGTAAATGCGACAATTAATTTGAGAAGAAAATCTTTATTTTAATTCTTAACAAAACTTTTTTGCTATAGAAGTACATAATCAAATATGGCTGCCCTAGAAATTGGCCGCCTGCATGCACACACGCATTGCACACCCGGTAGAACCGACCCTGTCCACGATGACCTAAAAGATCGCGCTAGCACCAACACCCCCAGGAAACCCATGAATGAACGGAAGATATCACTGATAGCACAGTCGATTATTCCCACATAGCCATGATCGATTACATCATATACATAAATCAAACACTGCTCGGGACTGGAGAGTAAGTCCAGTTAGTAACCCGATGAAGTTTCTGAATAAATAAGAGTTGGCAAAATCGCGGAGTTCACAGGCAGCACCAAAGGACGAAAACCAATCAATGTTAAAATTCCCAACACAGATCATATGAAGACTTCTAGTATATGCATACCAAAACAAAGAGTTCAAATAATTTAGGAATTCATCCACATTTCCTGTGGGTGAACGATAAATAACATTAATAACAAAACAGTTTCGACTAAAATTGATTCACAGAAGTTGTCTACAATACAAAACCGAGGAATTAATGCTCCTTTGAAGTCACTTCACATGTATAATGCCACTCCACCTCTACGTAGTGGCAGATCACTCCCCATGGCGAAGAGTGTATAACAGGCATCAAGATCAACAAAGTCAGAACCGTTCATCCAAGTTTAAGTGAAACAAACAAGATCTGGTCTAGAGAACAGGAGAGAGAAAATATATATTCTGACTCATTGGTCTAGTTAAAAATGCTACGAATAATGAAGTAAAGTAACTTAAGGTTATTTGGGTTAGATAAAATATACGAGTTAACACAATCAAAAGTGAAATAATCTGAGGAAATCATAAGTGTGATTTCAAGTGACACCCGGCAGGTCATACAGGGCTAAGTAGCCTAACCGCTACATTAACTGGAACACTCAGGAAAGAACGAATCTCCAACAATGCTCGTAAAGATTTTCTGGTGTCGTTGGTAGGATTAACAATTACAATAGACCCATTCCTCGTCTATCACACCAAACCAAGTTTCTGAATTTCTCCTGGCAAAGCTCTTCTTTGGGCTGTAAGATCTTCAGCAATAGTTATTTCAGAATCTTTTAGTACTTCCTTTTTCCAGAAAATCCAGTCCTTGACAATATTCCTAACGAATTTAACAAATATTGGCTTATGTCTTGATTTTTCAGAATTATCTCTGTTTGAGGACTCCTTCTACCCAATCGAAAACATCGGAGATGTGGATGCTAAGTAAGAAAAGATCAAAAGTTTTATTTAAAAGGTCGGTAACCCGGTTGATCGTAATTTCCTTATCCAATTCGGTAAGCCATGGCTTGTTAGGTTAGACCGTTTGCTGTTCTGTTTAATTAAGTTCAAGTTGTCAGAAATATCCGACTGGGACCGCTCGATATCCGAGAGCTTGTCACCCGGGCCTCCCAGACAACAAGTTAATTTTCTTTCTAAGGCTGCAAATCTAGACTCAACTAATTCAATCGTAGACTGCCCAAAGTTCTCATCATCGGAAGCACTTAACGGCGAAGCAGCCCGTGATCCCATATTACACAAACCGGTCTCAATTTTCTTCATAAGCTCGTTTGACACATCACGTAATTCATTTCGAAATTATTTCTATATATTTATAATTTCACACTTTAAAGAGGCGATCTGGTTGCCAGCTGTGGAACAACCGATGCCAGTGGATCTAGTAATTCTAGCAGTACTCATGACACACCAGAGTTCTCAAAACTAAAATTTACCAAATCATTCAAAAAATAAATAAGCAAAAATATCCGCTGAAGATGCCATAGTAGAAAACCCCCTAAATCTATGCAAAACTACTAGACACTTTTCTCTAAACAAGAGCTTAAATCACTAGCAACACGACTCTATGTTGACTGAATAGAACTAGGCCTAAGCCAACACAAAATTCAAAAGATCGTCTTTACCTGTAGATAAGTTTAAAAAAACAGAAAATGGCATTTCTCACACAGTTGACGAAAAGTTCACATATTACATACATTACAGAGTTTATTTGCAATTAGTCTACAATGTTAGTAATCGTAAAGGCAAAAAAAGAGGCTCAAATATGTGTGTTTATATTTCACTCCATAACCAGGTTGCCAAAAAGTAAAGACAAATTAAAACTTACAATTCCTCAAGTTTCTTAATTTATTACATCTAATAGTTTTATCGTTTCTTAATTTAACAACTATATTTACAATATTATTGACCAAATCTGTAGCTGTAGGAAGTAGTAAAACTTTCATTTTTAAAATTGAAATTAATTGAGATGTATTTAAGAAAAAGCGTATCACAAGAGCGTGTCGTAAGTCTTGCAATAATATCAATAGAAAATAATGCATGTACTGAAATAGGTATAAAGAGTATTAGCTCTAATTTTACAAATATGAAAGCAAGAAAGGTAATTTTGTAAATAAGGGGCCATTCAAGTATTACATAAGCATCTTTGTGGAAGGATGGTTGACATTTGCTTATTTTTGCTGACAACGGGGGGGGGGGGGAGTCTGAACCGTGCTTGCATAAGACAAAAAGCAATAAAATTAACACATAGCCACAAAGTGCCAACCGCCCTAAAAGAACTGCAATATTTGAGTGCATGACACACTACTAGTAGAAGATATAAAATATAAAATAAACGTAATCAATGCTAAATATTTAATTATTTAAATCAATGGCTCTCAACTTTTTAAACTCGGGAGCCCCCTGTATGCTCCCCGTGGCCCCTAATATACTTAAGTTATCACAAATGTATTATTTTAACAAATATATTTTATAAAATTCACTTTTTATATATTACACACTATTTGGTTACAACTGTTGTAATGGTAACAGGTGGTTGTTAATAGATAGTTAATTATTTAGAAATTACATTGATTATAATTATTAGAATTAAAGTTTATATTAAAGTATTTATTAGTGTATTTTCTAGAATTTAATCAGGCCACTGTTGATTCATGAGGGTTTACCATAACCATTAACATTTAATATTACGTTTATCTTGAGCTGATAATGCTAAGGCCGTTTAATAAAATTGACAACTTAAAAAGGAATTTTATTGTCGTCCATTTTCTTCTTCTAATATTAACCAGAGTTTGCAAAAAAAAAAAAAAAAACCCACTCAAAATTCGAAACAATAAAACAAGCAGAAAATATGGTTTAAGTTTTATATTTCATTTAATTAATCATTTAAACCAGACACAAAATTACATGCGAATAGTACAAAAGGATATATATTTAAAATTTTTTATTGCCATTCATTTTCATGAACATAATAATTATATAATATTTCAGTTGTTCACACCTATCAAACAAAAATCCAATCTTCTGGGGTATTTGAAACCACAAGGAACATTTTATACTGGGTTATTGGAAACCACGAGGAAAAAAAAAATATTCACATTACCATCTTCTCTACAGGAGGAATTAATATAATGCTGGGCGTATCTAAAGCCACCAGGAGAATAATTTAATTCATATGAAGTTTTAAAAGGAAGGCACTATAAATTTACACATTAAAAAGAAGAGAAAAACAGGCCATTCCTTGCGTTTAGTTAATGAGACGAACCACTGCTCTAGGCCTTAAGAGTTAGAATTCCTTCGAAAATTATAGGTCCCGGTGTAACAATTTTTTCTTAAATCAACCAATTCTCTCTGGGTCCCACCAGGCGCCGGAAAACTCATTTTCTTAACGAGTAATTCAACATCTATAATTTTTTCTGTCCTTTCTCCGCAAAAACACCTTAAAAAGTAATATATTTGCCGCAAAAACTTCGGGTTTTTTTCAACTACAAATTTTTCCAGAATTTTCTCAAAATTCTATTTTCAGTTTTCTGGAAACTTTAGCCGGGGGAGGGAGTTTGGGGGGTTGTGACACCCCCATTGCGTGAAAATTCTGTATAGTCAGGAATATATGAGTTGTAGCTCTACAACCCTCTCCCCAGGCCTAACCCCCCTACTTCCTTATGAACTTTCTCCCTATGCCTTTTCTGGCCAGCCGACGGGACTCAGGCCTGAAACAGGCCTGCGCAAGCTCGAAAATCATCCATTAACCTCCCGCTGCCGCAGGCGTATATATACGCTTTGCACAGCCGATGCGTTAACTGCCGCGGGCGTATATATACGCCTTTTCGAAATACGTTCCTTTGTAATGTGCTGCTAATTTCTTTTATAAAATGTAATACTTTTTTTTTTAACTTTTTTAAAAATGTAATTTTTATTTTTTTATTTATTATTTTTAATTTTTTTTGAATGTAAGTTTTTGTAAAATATGATGTATTTTTTGTAAAATGTAATGTTTTTTGTTTGTAAATATAATTTTTTTTGTAAAATGTGATGTTTTTTGTTTGTAAGTGTAATATTTTTTCTAAAAGTAAACAGTTTTTAGATTGCAAACCGTGCTTCTGCTTTTCCCCAGTACATCGCATCATTACGCACCCCTATGCAAAAACGGTGGCACCGGGAAGCGAATCTCGTAAGTTTTCCTCCTGACGGTTAAGGTTAAGGCGCGTTTACACATGCAAGGATTAGTACCGGTAGTCGATTACGTGGTGCGTGGCGTCAGCCAACCAGCGCGTGAAAACCAGTAAAATCTACTACCACTAGACGACTGTTGATAGAATTTGTTGCAACGGTCAAGTAGGAGGAATATCAATTTTTTGCCGACAGTTGGCATGGTTAGTTAGTTCTTTTATTCACCACTTCCAGTAGTTTGTCTCACTGAAAGATGGGTTGTTTCGTCTCTGTAATCTCCAGCATGTGCTATATGTATACGCTAACTTTTATCGGGCATTCGTGTCATCTGTTTTATTTATTTTTTCAATTTATTGTTTGTACAAAAATAATTGTAAAAAAATATTTTTAGCCAATTGTATTTATTTTATATAAATAAAATTCTATATAATAATAATAATAATAATAATGTTTATTTGTCACAAGGGTTACATATTGCATACAGTCTTGAATTTCAATTTAAGTATAATAAATTTCACACAGTTTAGAACAGACAATACAATTTGCATTTCCCCGTGATGGGTCCCCAGTTTAAATTATAAAATTTAACCGGTTGAGGACCCTATTAATCCGCTGGCGCACAAACTCCGTTTAATAAGTATACAATTAATTTCTTTTTAAACAATTTTATATTATTAATATTTTTAAGATTATTTGGTAATTCATTCCAAAGCTTTATTCCCATATATTCAATTCCTTTCTGTACATTTCCGTTCTAATCTCTCGTAGCTTAATTTGGTTGCTTCTTCTTAAATTTCTATTGTTTTCGTGATATTGGATATCAATATTATCCAAAATGTTTTCCTTCTATTATCCTTTCATACATTAGTTCTAGCGTACAATATTCATTGATTTTATCAATTGGTAATATACCATATTTTACAAATAATGTAATGTAACTTAAGCTGGTGTTTCGTTCGATGGTTTTTAAAAATTTATTCTGTACGGATTTAATTACCTTCATGTTGTTCTTATTCAAATTTTCCTATATACAATTGCAATAAATCAGGTGACTATATAGAAAAAGATAGTACAGACTCAGTAACACATTCTTATTAACTTCACGTGACAATTTCTTTATAATTCCTGTTCCCGAACTGATTTTTTTTTTTTTTTTCAATTTGTTTATTCCAATATAAATCGTTCGTTAATGTTACTCCTAAGGAATCAATTTCTTTGACAATTTCAACTTCTTTTCCATTAATATAAATTCTATCTATATCCCTCAATTTACCAATTTTTTTGTTTTAGTTTCAGATACTTTCATATGATTACTTCTAAACCAAAGTTCATATTTTCCAATTTCTTTTCGTCCAGTTTTTATCAATTCTTCAATGTTACTTCCTCTTACAAATACACTAGTGTTGTCTGCACATAATGTTAATGTACCTTTGTCTGATACATGCATAATATCATTTACATACAGTAAAAACAATAGGGGAGCAAGGATTGATTGCTGGGGAACTCCATGTTTGCTTTCCAATGAATCAGATTTTATGTTATTTACAAGGACAAATTGTTGTCTTCCCTGAAGGTAGTGTTTTAATATATTATTCATCTTTTCTTTAAAACCGTACTGATTTAATTTTTTTAGCAGCAGTTTTCTGTTAATTATGTCAAACGCTTTATTTAAGTCGAAAAATATTTCCATGCCTATATAACTGGTGTCTAAAGTACTTTGATTTTGCACCATTAAATTGTTAGGGTCCTTAGCCTGTTAAATTATTTGATTTTTACTGGTGACTCGTCACGATGGATTGTGGTTATTTGTGGTTTATTGAATTGCAGTGTTATTGTTTATATATGTATTTTCTAAGTGAAATGGAAAGTTGCTACAACCATTGTGACAAATAAATAAAAATTGTTTGTTTGTTTGTATTCCTGTTATCACATTTAACAATGCGTTTTCTGTTGATTTGCCTTTCATGAAACCATGTTGACAATTATCCAAAATATTAAATCTTTTGATAAATTCGGCTAGTCTGTTATATATTAGTCGTTCGAAGATTTTGGCAAATACTGACAAGATTGAAATTAGTCGATAATTTGATTTTAAATCCTTTTTACCTTTTTTAAATATTGGGATTATTTTTGCTATTTTTAACTCTTCCGGAATCATTTCCAACTCAATGATTTCATAAATTATGAACAATGGCTCGAGAAAAATCTCAGCATTTTCCTTTACCAATTTTTGTTTTATTTCATCTATACCCGTTCCCTTTTTAACATTTTATGTTTGCATGATTTTTAATAGTTCGAATTCATGTATGTCTTTAACAAACATCGTGTTGTCTTAATCATTTTTTAAGTACAAATTATAGTCCACTTCGTTATATTCGTTTCGATTTAATTCAGTATCTACTATACTCGTTTAATTTGTTAGCCATTTGTTATTCTTCAATTATTGTTTCATCATTTTCACGTAATCTCTCTAGATTTTTATCCTTTGTTTAGATTTACCAATTATTTTATTCACCACCCTCCATTTATTTCTAGCGTTTTTATCTTTGAAGCAATTATTATAATAGTCCTGTTTTCTTTTTAAGTTTAATTTGTTTATTTTGTGTCTCATTTCTCTAAATCTACTCCTGTAAATAGTTTTTCTTGTACGAACATATCTACAATACATGCTCTTTCTTTTTTAATTTCTTTAATCAATTTTTTGTCTGTCCATCCCTTTTTGTGGATTTTATCTTTAATTGTTATCCATTTAAATACTTCATTGATTATTTCTTTAATTCTTGTTATAAAAATGTTGTACTTATTCCTCTCTCCCTTAAATTCATCTTTCCACTTTATTTTTTTAAAGAACCTTTAAATTTTTCCATGTTTGTTTGACAATAGTTTCTTACCCTTACTTCTTTTTCTAATTTTTTTTATTTCCTCTTCCTTATTATCAATTATTGTTTTATGGTCACTTATTTGATAATCGTTTACCTCAGTAGTAATTTCATTCATATTTGTGAAGCATAAATCAATAGTAGATGACGATTGAGTTGTTATTCGTGTATACTCCTTTACCAAGTTTTTTTAAATCCTAGTGATTTCATTGAGTTTAGTAATAAGTTACTATTTCCATTTTCCTTGTTTATACTTATGTTAAAATCACCTATTATAATTATTTTTTCAATGGTGCTCTCTTCCAAAGCTTTATTTAATCAATTTATCACTTCAACTAGATTTCCTTTAGGCTGTCTATATAATAATCCCATTTCATTCTTTTTTTATTCCCATCATTGTAAAGTTATCCTCCATATTTGTTATTTTATCCCAAAGACAATACCCATGTGATTCATCCCTTATGTTAAAGGATACACCCCTTCCCTTCTTTTCCTTCCTGTTTCTATGATATCTATAAAAACCCTCAAAATAATTTAAGTCATATTCATCCATTCACGTTTCAGTAATTGCCAGTATATCTGCTTGAAGTTCATCATCATTGATCAGTAACTCTATTTCCTCTATCTTATTATTAATTCTTCTAGCGTTTAAGTAAACTTTTCTGTTTACTTTATTGTCTTTTACTGTCCAATTGCTATCCAGCAAATTACCTTCATCCTTCCTACCATCAATTACAATTTTTTCGTTAATTCTTATCCATGTTTCGTTATTTGTTTTTGAATTCAATTTATCGAACTCAGAGTTAGGACATAAGCTTTGAATTTCAAATTTCCAAATAATATAATTTTCATAGTTTTCCAATTCAACATCATTATTCGTTAATTTAGCACTATTTACGATTTTCAATGGTTCTACAAAATTAATCCTATTGTCACTGTAATTAATAAAAGTTAAAATATCCGTTACTATTTCGTTTATATTTTGTGAAATTCCGAAAAGTTCCTTATCTATACATTTTTTTACATATAATTTATCAATATCATTGTTCAAGTCTATATGTAGGTTTTTACTATAAATTGTTTCCTCGTTTGACTTATTTTTAAGTCACTGAATTCTTTCTAGATCATTGCAGTTATTTATTGTAATCACTTCACTATTTTCTTCTATCCTCAACTTGCCTCTACCGTTTGTTGTACATAAATGTCTCCATCCATTTTCCATCTTTTTATTCAATACGCCATTACACAAGATCTTATTAAAAGGGCACAATTGTTCGTTAATATAAATTGCATTTTCTCCGTAATTCCTTATATCCCTTTCCTTTATGTAAATACCTCTTTTTTTCTGTAATAGTTCACTCTTGATTTTTCTACTTGAAAATTTTACGATTATCTTGTCGCTTATTCCCCTACCATATCCTAACCTATGCGCTGCTTCGATATGATTCCATCTTTACCTATAATTTTGCACACAATTTCATCACTTAAGTCCTCGCAGTTCTCTCCTTCCCTATATGGCAGTCCTATTATCTCTATATTATTCTATTCTATTCTATTGTTGAGGTTCCATTAATTCTTCCGTTTTCATTTCAAGTTCTACTTCAAGATATTCTACCTTTTGATTGATTTTCCTGTTTTTAATCTCGATGTCTTCCGTCCTCTATTCGCTTTCCTTCTTCCAATCATTCATTTCTTTTTTTAAAGTTTTGTTTTCTTCAATCACTCTTTGGAATATTGGAATTATAATTGATTAATCAATATCTTTGAAATTATATACATGTATATTATTTATAATATTTAGTATTATTAAATTAATATATTTATTAAATGTTATAGAAACTATAATATTACATTTAAATTTATATTTCAATATAAATATTTATATATAGGCCTATAATTTATATTAAATATTATATATAATTTACATTAAATGTTATATATAATTTACATTAAATATATATATAATTTACATTAAATATTATATATATAATTTACATTAAATATTATATATATAATTTACATTAAATATTATATATATAATTTACATTAAATATTATATATAATTTACATTAAATATTATATATATAATTTACATTAAATATTATATATATAATTTACATTAAATATTATATATATAATTTACATTCAATATTTTATATAATAAAAATCGAATTAATATAAATAAAAATATTTTATATAAAAATATACTGGACATTTTTTTTTAGTTTATTATTTGTTAAATGTTTTCAACGTGTCTTTTCCCGGCTTGTGGAAGTCACTGTATTGTCTCAATGTTTTCATGGCTAAAAAGTGGTCTCCCAATTAATTATCTATTTTCTAGAAGTATATAAAAACTTTCCGTGTCAGAAAATTCCGTCCTATAATAGTCCTATGTGTAATTTCAGCAGTTCCACTGATGAAATTTGAATTGCAACGTTAATACCAGCGCGACAAAATCAGTTAACGCCGTTTTGTTTTTCTGCGTTAGCTCAAAGCTGAAAAGGTTGTGTGGAAACACCGACTAGCGTTAGTATAGCTAAAGCCCCTAGAATTATATATAGGCCGACGCATAAGCCACCATTTTCTTGTCTACTTCCGGTTTCATAACACAACGTTTGCCATTGGAAAATTAATAATCCATTTTCTTCTCACAGAATCTGTTGCGAATCAACACATTCTATATTTATTCCTCGAATGATTAGAACAATTCTCAGCGGAACACCCACACATTTCACCGTATTTTATTAAAAATAGCACACTTGTAAATCACTCAACTTTAACACAGCAGTGAATGGCAAAAATATGGCGGATATGCGCCAGCTCTCTTTTCTAGGAGCTTTAAGTATAGCTATCGTTAGTACCTAACGCAGGGGTCTTCAACCTTTTTCAGTCCAAGGGCCAATTTTGCTTATTCTTGTAGGCCCGCGGGCCGCACTACTGTATCAGCAATATTAGGACTGAACAAAGGCGGCTCGAGAGGTGTACCCCCTCCCGGATCAACGTTTATTGCTATTTTTTCCTTAGGTTTCTAGTTTTGCGTGCCCACCCGAAAATATTTTCTGGATCTGCCTCTCAGACTGATATATATATATTACAATGTAAAATACGTATGGAAGCAAAATACATTTACAATTCGTTTAGTTATTAATATGTAAAGCGAAATCAAACCTTTTAGCGAGATTTTTGTCACTGCTTATTTTTAACAGTCCAGTCAATATCAGGTCTTATTTTTGATATTGCACCCCCCAATAGTGTTTCGAAGGTGGACGTCAGGTATTTTCATTTTATCAACTTCATTTTTGGGAACAGCTGGTTACTGACGCATTGGCGTACGCAGGGAGTGGATTGATGTGTGTTGTAATTCCCACTGCAACGAAATTTTGTGTATATACATATGGATATATGGAGTTGTAGCTTTGTAACCCCCTCCCCCATTGTAAGCCTGTAACCCCCCTTATGGAATTTCTATGTCTGCATATACGCAGATGTAAGTGCTCCAGAACCATGGGCGCCGACGGAATAAAAATATTGGGGGGACAGTATACCAGTGAAAGGCAGCTTGTTGTATGATATCCTTTCATAGGGATAATAGCACACAACTGATTGTTAAACAGGGCCATAGTCAGCGGGAGCTGGTCCTAAGGGCCCGTCCCGCCTCCTTCCGAAATGTTTTTTCTACCAATATGTATTCATTAGCGAGGTTGTATAATTGTTTGCCTTCTCCGAAAAAAATTCTGGTCAAGGCGTTGGTAACAACTCTGGAATAACTAGGAATAATAGACAACAACAAAGCAGTGTTTAATTTAAATGTGCTTCTGCTTGATGACGTTCACTTTACCATAAAGACAATATTCCAGTCACATTTCCAGTTTCATTTTCACATGCAATGTTCTTTATTCTAGCTACATTGCTTTATCCTTATTTATTTTGATATCATTCGATGCCAACTACTAATACTATTTATGCTGATTTAGACTTTTTGAATTCAAGCCTTACCATCAATAAGAATAATCTAAATATTTCATCTTTTAATGCCCAAAGTCTTGTCCCAAAGCTTGACCTACTGGAATTACTGTTAGCCCGATTGAATCCTGTGGTCCACGTGATCAGTGTTTCAGAGACTTGGCTTGGACTTGATCATGATTTTGAACTGATTGACTATGATCACTATTTTAAACAGCGAACTTGGGCTCGGAGCGGGGGTGTCTCAATCTTTATACATAGTTCTTTACATGGTTATCTTATTAACAATAATCTCATCGAGTCAGATTTAAACCTTGAGGTTCTGTCCATTAAAAATGATTTACATATTATAGTTTCTCTTTACAGATCCCCAGTCAGTGACTATTTAATTTGTATTGCATATCTAGAGAAACTTTTTCAGTATACTGTTACCATGGGGAAAGTATTGTTTCTTCATGGTGATTTTAATATAGATTTATCTAAAAATAATTCAAGAACTCAGACGCTTCGTGACATTGTTTATGCTTTGGGATTTCATAATACCATTGATATACCAACCAGAATTACATTAACCTCTCAAACAATACTTGACTTATCGATATCCAATTCTCTAGATTGTCATTCATTCGTCTTAAGTCCAGGTTTGGGTGATCACCTACCAATTTTTGCGTCGTTTGAGTGTGGGGTAGGTTGTCCCCCTAGAGATTCCTCTGGCCCACAGTATAGATTGAACAGCACTAGACCTATTCAAAAATTTCGTGACAAACTATCCCAAAATGATTGGGAAGATATTTATTCAGTTGATCAACAGCAATGTTTTTCACATTTCTACAATACTTACGGTCGAATTATTATAATTGCTTCCCATTAGTAAATCCTCAGAATAACAGAATCCGTTTGCTCAAGCGTATCAAGCTTTGACTAACTAATGAGATCCTTAACTTAATTAGGAGGAAAAACAGATGGTTTTCCAAATTTCTTCATATCAAGCAATCTGACATTTTAAAGATATTGAGTACTGACGTTTTAAGGTAATATGAAACAGAGCTAACACTGAGATACGAACGGCTGAAAAGGATTACTTCTATTTGATTTTTTATCATATTGACTCAGCTGATACCTGGAGAAATTTTAATAATATTTTAAAGTCAAATAGAAAAATTCACTCTCTTCATATGAATATCAATGGCAACAGAATAGAGGGCGAGGACATGGTGGAGGCATTTAATAAATAGTTTTCTGAACTTCCAGACAAACTCTTAGTACATCTCCCTGCTTCTTCTGTGCGACCTCCAGCTCTTGGAGCTTGTGAACGATCTTTTTGACTTCGTTCTATTATTCAGACTGAGCTTATTACTGTCACATCTGGGTTGAAGAAAACTAAATCCACGGGATTAGATGAGATTGACACCTCTATTTTCATTTCTACAACGGATCCTATAGTTGCTTATCTAACTTATATAATTAATACTATTTTTTAGTCTGGCACATTTCCTAATGAACTTAAAACTGCTAAGATTACGCCAATATACAAATCAGGAAATAAAAACGATTTCCATAATTATCGGCCTATAGCCAATATTTCGGTCTTTAGTAAACTCATTGAAAGATCAATTCATAAAAGATTAAAAAATCACTTGGACCATTTTAAATTATTGGATCCAGACCAGTATGGATTTCGTGAACATAGATCTACAGAATTGGCATTATTAAAAGTTTTGAATTTTTTTACAACCTAAACTTGATCAAAATATTCAAATACTCGGGGTTTTTCTGGACTTATCTAAAGCTTCTGATGTGATAAATCATAACCTTCTTAGGAAAAAACTTATCGAAATGGGCATTCGAGGTATTCAATTGGAGCTTATTCACTCGTTTTACACTGACAGACATCAAATTGTCTAACACGGACGATATTCTTCTGGAAAACTAAAAATAAACCATGGAGATCCCCAGGAATAAATTCTCGGCCCTTTGCTTTTCCTGCTGTATGTTAATGATCTTCGTTTGATTACTAATGATCTCGCAAAGATTTTATATGCAGAGAATACTAGTCTTTTTCTTTGAATGTCCATCAGATATTGATTTGGAGACCTCTATATCACATACAAATACTAGACGCCGATATAGAAAACTGATTTCTATCAAACGGTTTTATTCTAAATGTCTCAAAATCATGGTCTACTTTATTCACCAGAAGTAGAAATGTCCCAGACATTGTGCCTGAAATTAAAATAATGAACTCAACTATACCTTATACAGATACTGTTTAATACCTTGGTGTATATTTTCAGGCAGATCTGAAATAGAATAGACATATTGATTGTATTTGTACAAAGATACGAAGGGGTATGGGGATAATATTCAGAACATCATACTTTCTTCCTTTACGCATCAAACTTATTTTATATCATACTTTATTGCTCCCACATATGCAATACTGCATTGCTGTCTGGGGAAGTGCACTGTTGGGCAACCGCACAAGAGAAAACTTAAGAATTTTTGAACTCCAAAGTATTTTTATTAGACTCATAAAAAATTCACAGAACAACACTATCGACACGTATAAACATTATAAGATTTTTCCTATAGATATGTTGTATAAACTCCGAATTTTATCATATACGTTTAACAGAATTAAAATGATTGAACACACATACATAATATTTATTAATAATCATTTACACAACTACGAAACCAGAAATAAACTTGCATTATTGCCCCCAACCCCAAAACAAATATCCTCAAATCAAACATACATTTCATAGGAGCACAATTGTGGAACGATCTCCGGCCTGAAGTCTCCTCGTTAAATAGCTTTCGTCTTTTTAAGAAAAGAATTAAAACTGATTGATTGATGATTGATGGAGTTGTGTTTTGGTTTCGGCTTTGAATGGCTTGGCTTGAATTCTACTATATGAATTCTATTCTATTTTATTTTATGATTTAAATTTTTATAGCGCTTTCCTTTGTTACTTGCATTCGTTGTTTCCTTTCTTTTATTTGTTTTATTCTTTTCTATAATTTTTTTTTCGATGCTTTTACTGGGGAACTACTTTTATCAGGATTTTGACAAATCCTTCTGTGGCTCCTTTCCCTTAAGCCCATTTTTAGAATAATTTGTTTTCTGGCTGTATTATATTTAATATCAAATCATTATTTAGATCAACATTTTAGATTATCCACTTCACTTTGTAGTGATGTTGTTGTAATATTGTATTTTTCAATTTCACTAATTGTAATTGTATAATTATGTACTTATAAATAAATTTTGCATATATATATATATATATTCTGTAAATCTTCTTTGCTATTCTTCTGTATTTTGCACTTATCGAGGCCGAATTCCATTCCTATGTCCTTGGAGAATGTCTCTGTTATACTGATGAGTTGTCGGAGTTGGGTGATTGTTGGCGCGTATAGCTTGATGTCATCTACGTACATGAGGTGGGAGACTTTATGTAGGTTTCTCTTGTCTTTCTTCAGCATGTATCCGTATTTACTTGTGTTCAGCATCCTTGACAAGGGGTTTAACGCCAAGCAGAACCACTGGGGGCTTAGTGCGTCTCCTTGAAAGATTCCGCGGCGGATGGGGATCTCGGCCGTTTCTATTTTACTGTCTGGCGTGTTTAGCTGTAACCGGGTTCTCCATTGTTTCATGCTGCTCTGTAGGAATCGGATGATTGAGGGATGCACTTTGTATATGCTGAGTATTTCAAGGAGCCACGAGTGCGGAACAGAGTCGAAAGCCTTCTTGTAGTCTATGTATGCGGTGTTGAGTTTTCGCTTTTGTTTTCTTGCTTGTTCCAGGATAACTGAGTCGATGGTAAGCTGCTCTTTACATCCCAGAGTCCCTTTCTGGCATCCCTTTTGTTCTTCCGTCATTAAGTTGTTGCTTTCGCTGTGCCGGCTTATTTTTTCAGAGATGCACCCCGTGAGTATCTTGTACAGGGTGTTAAGGCACGTAATGGGTCGGTATTTCGCTGGGTTACTGGTATCCTGGTCCTTCGGTAGGAGGTAAGTTATTCCCTTGCAGAGGAATTCAGGCATTTTGCTGGGGTCTTCAATTATCGCCGTAAGTTCCTTGGCTAATGGGCCATGGGCGCTGGTAAATTTCTTGTACCAGAAGTTGTGTATGCCGTCAATACCGGGTGCTTTCCAGTTGTGCGTACGTTGGATTACCTGCTGGAGTTCCTCTATCGTGATGCCCGTGTACTCCATCTCCTCTATTCCTCTCGTAGCCTCCATTTCTTGCTGAATCCAGGGGGCGCTTTTGTGCTGTACTTCATTGGACCATAGTGTCTTCCAGAAGGTCTCTATTTCTGCTGGCTTTGGGGCTTCGTACTTGTCTTTGTTCGCTGGGGTCTCTCGAAGCTTCCTGTAGAAGGCCTTCTGGTTTGCTTGGAATTGCATGTTCTGTTGTTTTCTGTTGGTATAGTCTTTGTATCTTCGGAGTCTTCTGGCGTATACACCCAGTTTTTGTTTGAGGGTATCCAGATATTCGCTGATGTGTTTATTGGGCTCTTCGTGTCTTGTATGAATCCTATTTCTCTTAAGGGCCATCTTCACTTTCCTCACTAATTTCTTACTCCTATTTCCCTGCATGTACTGGGTTATTCGCCCTATGCTGCTGCGGAGCTCTTCTATTCTTTTCTCCAGTCTCACTTGCCATGGTGGTTGGGCTTTGTTTCCTCTGTTACTTCGGCCTTCGTTCCTTACTTCGTACCCATTGGCGCGTGATGCCGCTACTGCTGCACAGTATATGGCGGTGTGTATTTCCTGTAGGGAGTTGTGGTTCTGTAGGTGTAGTGGTAGAGTATGTTCATTGAGGATCTTGGTTGCTTTGCAGAGTTTCCAAGATGCCGGTTGGCGTGGTATTCTTGGCCTTGTTGCGGCATCCGAGCCTTCATATTCCGCCAGGGCACATTGGAAACCTTCTTCCATTTTCTCCACGTCCCTCCTCTCTTCTTCTTCTATGCTTGGTTGGAGCGGTTCTCTTGCGCTACTAGCTGGTGCTTCAGGGTTGGCCACACTGGTTGAAGTGTTTGCCAGGTCATTGGCGACTTCATCTCTTAACCTTTGTAGTATGGGCTCTGCTAAGAGATTTCTGGTTATTATGTTCCTGCGTTGGGTTGTTATCCTTTCTATACTGATGTCCAGGTGTGGGTACTGTTGTGCGAATTTGGCGTGAAGTGTGGGTCTGTAATTTGTCATGTCTGTTTCCAGCTTTGTAATCGTATAGTAGGTGCGCATGATGTAGGTGTTCATATCTATTGTCCATGACATGCGCTGGCGTGGTCTTTCAGCCCTAGTGGTTGCACCTATACTAGGCTGCAAAGCACTTTGGGCTGTGTTGGTTCTAGTAGCCGTACAGTTGGAGGCGCCGCTACAACCGCCGACACCTCCAAGGAGAGACTGTTGCATATTTTTCGAACTGGCCCCTCTGCTTAAAACTCGAACGCGGTTCTGATTTAAGAGCGCGACAACCGATGCTCCATTCATATTTTCATTATGGTTCATATCATCAGAGTCTGAGATAGCCTTTTTCACGTCGCTGGGTTACAGAAGTGTATGTATATATATGCCATGAAACAATGGAGAACCCGGTTACAGCTAAACACGCCAGACAGTAAAATAGAAACGGCCGAGATCCCCATCCGCCGCGGAATCTTTCAAGGAGACGCACTAAGCCCCCAGTGGTTCTGCTTGGCGTTAAACCCCTTGTCAAGGATGCTGAACACAAGTAAATACGGATACATGCTGAAGAAAGACAAGAGAAACCTACATAAAGTCTCCCACCTCATGTACGTAGATGACATCAAGCTATACGCGCCAACAATCACCCAACTCCGACAACTCATCAGTATAACAGAGACATTCTCCAAGGACATAGGAATGGAATTCGGCCTCGATAAGTGCAAAATACAGAAGAATAGCAAAGAAGATTTACCAGGCATCGAACTCGAAGACGGGAGACTACTGAAGACCTTGGACGAGGGCGAAACCTACAAATACCTAGGGATAATGCAAAAACGGCAGCAGGAGCACAAGAAAGTCAAAGTCCAGCTCACGCAAGCATTCCAAGAAAGACTTAGAAGCATTGTGAAGACGAAACTGAGCGGGAAGAACACCACGCAAGCAATTAACGCATATGCGGTACCAGTGCTCACCTACTCCTTCGGGATCATCAAATGGTCCAACACTGAACTAGAACAACTCCAGCGGAAAATGAGAACCATCCAGAGAAGAGCCGGACAACTACACCCTGCAACGGCAATTGAACGGCAAACACTACCCCGGGAAGAAGGAGGACGCGGACAAGCGGACCTCAAAGACTTACATGACAAGCAGATCCAGAGCATGAGGCAATACTTCCAGTTGAAGAGTCCCCGATCGCCACTCATCCAAGCCATAATACAAGCAGATGCAAATTACACGCCACTAAACCTGTGTAGTACCGAAGAGCGTGTCCTCGAAACAGCCAACGAACAGAAACTGAGAACTTGGGCCGGAAAACCATTACATGGCAGGCACTACAATGACCTGCAACAACCACACGTTGACAAAAAGGCATCAAATTCTTGGCTGGCCAAAGGCACTCTCCAGCCAGAGACAGAAGGATTCATGCTAGCCATCCAAGACCAAGTGATCGCAACAAGGAACAATCAGAAATTCATCCAGAGAAAAGACATAGAAAGCGACAAATGCAGACACTGTCATGCGGCATCGGAGACAATCCAACACGTGATGGCAGGATGCAAGATCCTTGCGCAGTCAGACTACAAACATAGACACGATCAAGTAGCGAAAATAGTCCACCAGAAATTGGCAGCGAATGCTGGCTTTCTGACAGAAAAATGCCCGTACTACAAATATGAGCCAGAGACCGTGCATGAGAACGAAACACACAAGCTTTACTGGGATAGAGCAATCATAACAGACAAGACAGTCCCACATAACCGTCCTGACATAACCCTCGTCGATAAATCGAATAAGACCACGTACTTAATCGACATAGCAGTACCCAACACCAATAACATACAGACAACCTACACAACGAAAATCACCAAGTACCAAGATCTCAGACATGAAGTACGAGATATATGGGGTATGGAAAAGATCCTCATCATCCCGTTAGTCATCTCAGCAACAGGGATAGTACCAAAAACGCTTGCGACGAATTTGGAGATACTCAACATTGACCCAAACACCTACATTGAAATACAAAAAGCCACAATCCTAAACACGTGTCACATTGTCAGGAAGTTTCTAGACATGGCACATTAAGAAGTGATGTAAAAAGAGGCTTGGGAACATGGCGCTCTGCCCGTCCCAAAGCCTGTTTCCGCCAAGAATGGGCGAGGAAAACTTTTATATATATATACTAAATTTCGTATTTATTACGCTGATGGTGATCATGCAGCGTTCCTTTGATTCATGTTACTGATAATGAGTTTACTAGGTCAAAGATGTCCTTGAACTCGCGAAATTAAAATTGAAAAACTATAGTTGCAGTTGTAACGTTATTAGGAACGTGCCGTTTGAAAGTTGAAATAATAACACTTCAATGAAAACGCTGCCATGCAGAAAAAAGCGCCATACAATACAATCCAACAAAAGGTATAATTACATCAAATAAATGACAAGGTGCATTTTTTTTATTTCGCACTAAATATACTACACCAAAAAATATAACCGCATTCCTTAGATTGAAAAAAATCGAACGACGTTTACAAATCTTTTGTTTGAAATTTGGGGGACGTACCCCCTGTCACCCCCCGCTAACGGCGCCCGTGTCCAGAACAGTAACGTTTTCAGAGCATGCAGTCAGATGGTTGGGAAGATGTTCTTATCAGCATATTTAGAATAGAATTTGATGAGTCCTAAGTTGAATTTTTTTTTAAAATCACTGTTGCACTGCAAAAAAACAAACAAAAAAACAAACAAAAAAACAAACAAAAAAAAACCCACTATACCTAATGCCCATATACGCTAGAAAACTAAAGTAAAACACGATCGAGGGGAAACCTCGAGTTACTTTGGTTCTATAGTGTTTTAAGATATTTATTACGAAATATGAAAATGACAACAGAATAAAATATATATATTTCAGACTCCAAGGGAGCAGGGACGTTATTTTTGTGTGAAACAATTTGTATTTTTTCATGAGCTGGCCGGCCGCATAAAACATGTCGGCGGGCCGTGGACCCTGATCTAACCTCACCAACAGTAGGTATTAATCTTTGCATGCGTAAACATAGCTTTAAAGTCGAGTCTAGGCGGGCGTGCTCAAAACAGAACAGGCCCGCTCAAAATCGAAAGATATATTGGGCTCTAGACCCGGAACTCGCCCAGTAGGCTCAGTCCGACTCGAAACCCGAAAGTTTTCCAGTAGGGTCGAGTCGAGTTATTGGGCCTAGGTTTTATCCGTGCATTACTCTGCTCTGGTTATCATATACATATTTTATTATCATTTTTGTGTATGTTTTCGTACTTGTCAGATCAGGCTTAAAACGTGCGGTGCCAGATTCTCAAGTCTTCCTTCCGTGTGAAAATATTTTTGTATGTTTCATTTTGGTGCCAGGTTTAAAAATTGTTTAACTGTTCGCCAGGTCCTTCGTACTGTTTCTTTTTGCATTTCCATATATGTATTGGGATCAGTTTTGAGTGTGATTGCCTGTTGCTGATAAGACAAGAGGAATAATGTTTGCCTTGTCTATATGCCACATGTCTTTAATTTCCTACCTTAAGTCTTGGTATTTAGTCATTTTTGTGGTGTATGTGTTCTGAATGTTATTTGTGTTGGGTATTGCTATGTCTGTGATGTGTGTGGTTTTACTGGTTTTATCAATAATTAAGGTTATGTCTGGTCTGCTGTGTCGTCTTGTCCGTTATGATAGCCCTATCCCAGTACAATTTGCGTGTTTTGTTCTCTAGTATTGTTTCTGGTTCGTATTTGTAGTAAAGATTTTTCTTGGCCACCAGGTTGGTTCTGATAGCTAACTTTTGGTATATTATTTTTGCCACTTGGTCATGACTGTACTTGTAGTCTGTTTGGGCTATTATCTTATAACCCAATGATACAAGTTGTATTGTTTCAGATGTTAATTTTCATTGTCTGCATTGTTCATTTTCTATATTCTTCTTCATGATGTATCGCTTGTGGTTTCTTGTTTTTATGACCTATTATTATTATTATCATCATCACCACCGCTAATAAATTTGACATCCACGTTTGATGCTCATACTACAGCTTTTTGGGTGGGAGAAAAGACGCCGTCCATCCTGGTTCCCAGGGTCCCTCGTTGAGCCCTAAGGTGTGACCGCTAGACGAACGAGGACCTTCGCCTCTTTCTCTGTATATAAAGATATAAGATATTATTACCCTACTCAGGGCTAGCACAATTGCCATATTTACACATTATTATACGTTCAAATAGTTACCAAAGCAGCTTAAACTTTTTCTAGATTTTTTAGCGTTGTCGATAACGTGCTCTTTGTAATCCTGAATTTTACGGCAATTTCTGATTTGTTCAACTTTGCATAACCCACATCATTTAGAATTTCTAGCTTTTTTTCTAAATTCAACTACTTCTGCGCGTTGTGATTCATTTTTATCCTTAAAGTTTAAGGAATCTATCATATCACCGTTCTGCATAAAATTCAAGCCAGATAAACCGGCTTTCGGCTGTCTCGTAGTGCGAATTTAAGGACGATGGGGAAATGAAACAATGAGATCGTCCTTACCCAGATCAAAGTGCCCTGGTCATCGCAACACTACAGAGCAGTGTTTCTCAAACTTTGATCACTCAAACGGACCACTTTACGCATTCCTTTACTTATCACGGACGATTAGAAGTATAGGGGACTGGGGCCTTCCTGAAAAATATACTGCTTTAATAATATCGGACCCTACTGACTACTATCAGTTGCAAGCATATTAATTTCATTCTGGCATTATTAATAAAACTTCAAAGAATATGCTATCAGGCTTTTACATTCAAACACCGATTTCTTAAATAACAAGTAAGGCTGACAATTTTAGAAATTTTATTGTCAGCATCAAATTTTTACTCCCATAGAGATGAGCTTTTTTTTAAACCGTGATATTAAATTACACATTATTTCATTATTTCTATTTCTGAAATTTCATGATGATACTGCTGACCACTTGGTAGACTCCAACGGACCACCAGTGGTCGGTGGATCACACTTTGAGAAACACTGCTATACGGCATAAAATACATTCCCGAATGAAACGATTTTGGACATTATCATAGCGTGAATTTAGGGGTGATAGAAATAAAACAATTAAAGCGTCTTACCTTGGACAAAGTGACCTGGTCGCCACAATCCACTAAGGCTATTAAAACAAAAGACATTCTCTTTAAAAGGTAACATTATTTTCGCCTTCTTTCGAACTCGCTATTTCGAAGAAAGTATAGAACTCGAAAAAAATTACATCGGGAGATTTAGAAAAGCTCGTTTTGTTTGTGTTAAAAAAAACTAAAAGCCTAGAAATTCCCATACAATTTGATGGGGATTCGAAAAGCAGTTCGTGTTAAAAGTAGCTCGTGTTAAGCGTGTTTCTGCTAATGAGGTTCGACTGTATTAGGCTGCTAGTCGAAAAAATTACCCGCTCAATGCATGTCTATTATCAAATACAAAAATACACATTTCAAGAATAATTCTCTCGAAAGTTTTAAGCTGTGGTGGCACAGTGGTGATACATTTTCCAAGCACGCCGTTTATCTAGGTTGGATATCCAACGGTATCCCATCCCTCGCGCGAAAAATCTGATTATTGCCTAATTGCTCATTGTCGTCCGAGATTTGGCTACTTAGGCTTTAAGAGGTTCGGATTTCTCCGAAAAATTTAGGTCCACTAGTGTGATAACGCATTTGTCGGCTATCGTGTCAAAAACCCGGGTTCGATTCCTAACTATATGGTAGAACCCGTGCCGTTTTTTTGCCTACTGTGGTCCGGGGTCTGGTTCCTTTGGCAGCAGAGATTTGGATTTCATGGAAAACTGTAGTTACGCGCAGAATGACTTTTACCATCATTGGGCCGAAAATTACAAGCAAGAGTTTTAAGCCTTATCCAATGTTTCATGGATTTGTTCTCATAATTTATATTTAAATATTATCTAGCTACATCTGAATGAAATTGTTTCTAAACTTCCTTTGTATATGTTGTATGAAGGCATTTTAGAGAGAGATTGCGGCCCTATACTTATCACGCTGGCTAGTTGTGGGCGAGTGAATTGTTTAAGCTTTCCTCTTCGCCCTTTCCATGAATTATTATTAGTAACTTCTAGTCAAAAATTGTAGTTCATAATTCAAGATTTGTAATAATTCTTTCGGAATTTAATTGCAAATGGGTGATGCTTTTGCCAGATGTTCATGAAAACCGGTCCCACAAAATTCTGTGAAGCTTTGAGTGGGGAAGAGCCTACCATTTTGTTTTCTGTCAGTCAGTGTGTTATAATTACATGTCCAATAAGGAATTAGTATCTAAAATTCGATGAAACTTTCAATGTTTTTGAGCGCATGCAGTATTTCGTAAAGAAAGGAAAGTGGTAATAATGCGTAAACGCCAATGTGTATTTTTAATTCCATATTCAATCTGTTATCTATTTTTATCCACCTGTATAAATGAGATAGTATAACGAATTATAGCTCTTCGTGGAATACGGATTGAATGAATTGTAAAAAAACAAAACAAAAACCAAACCCCAAATCTATATTTATTCAGTATACGTATTAATAAATAATGATTCATAATATTTCAGTTTATTCTGTTATAATTCCGTTTGAATCCTTGTGAACCATGAATTGACATTGAGATCGTGATGTAATACTTTATAGTTGGAAAGAGTGATATAAAATATGTAGAGGGATTTACTCTAATAAAAAGCCATTATACTTATATCTGTTTGAACAGAAGACATGGATTTCGGGAACCTAATGAACATGATCGAAGGAGTTCAGAACATCAGCTACATTTAAAAGACTGAGCAAAAATATCATTTATGATGTTTATGGCTTATAAACCATGTTAATTTTATAAACTATTAACTCGTGTTTGTTACGTTCTTAAATCTTGTATATTTTTTTTAACAAAATACCATAAATATTAAACTCGTTTAATTTACCCAGTGAATAACTTCAACGAGTTTAAACGTAATGGCAGAAATAAATAAATCGTCCATGAAAATACATCACTGGCAACAAATGATGGAAGAAAACAACTTAGCTGTGGATGGAAAGGATATCTTCTTTTCTTATGGTACAAGAAACAAAGTGCTTGCGCTAAATGGACTAGATATTCATGTGGAAACGGGATCCATGTAAGTGTGTTTTCTTTTATATATGTATTATATTACATTCTTTTTATTATTCGTTGTAATTTAATTTTTGTCCATTATTCTTGTTGTTGTGTCCATATATTCTCATTAAATTGAATATTAAAAAAAATCCTTTCGTTTATGTAATACTGTCAAGATATTTATAATCAAGTAGTCATATCACATGTTAAAATTTTTGTGAATTTTTGAGAATATAAGAAACGATAATTAAGACGGTTTAAATACTATTTATTGCGATTTTGATAAACTTTTGGGTTAAAAATATTTCAACGTAAAGGTATTTATTAATTATTTTTTACTGGAGGATTTCCCTGGTTTTCTTCCCTTTATTACAAATTTTACTTTTCGGTTTATGCAGAATGAAATTGTCAATTGAAACCACCACAAAACCATATTTATTGCTTTAATGGTACTTTTAGAAAATACGAAATATCCAACAATATAGCGTTGTATAAAGCACTAATTTGCCTATTATATTTCCTAATATTGTCATTTTAATGATAAAAATTAGAAAATGGTTATAAACAAACTACAAGTAAGAAGACAACAGCTTCTCCCATTAACAACTCTGGAAAGACCGAGAAAAATGTCGTTGAACAAAAAGAGAAATTAATCAGAATGTGGTGCTGAGTAAGGATTGACTAATATTTTAGTCGATTTCCATTCACACTTTCAGGATTAAGACTGTCAATACATTTGATAAATGAATTGGCTTGGTCAAGAATCTTGCTTTTTTTCTATTATTAATTATAATCATATCTTACATTTTATCCACATGCACGTTTCAAATTAAGCACATATCTTCCTTTGAATTTAGATAACTAACCCGCAAGAGGTTTGAAAATTTTTAATTCCAAATTTAGTTGCTAGATATATAGCTTGTTTTATAGTAATGCACCAGAATCTAAAATATTCAATACTCTTCTCCTTTAAACCACTGTAGAAGCGACTTACCAAAATTTTCTGGTTTAGAACAACGAATTTTCAAGTGTGTATTTTCGATGACGATTTGCATTTATTTATAGCCTCTAATATAGGGGTGGGGATCCAGCGGCCTTAAGGCTGTATGTGGCTTTTTGAGCCCGTGAGTGCTTCCTTTTGTATGAAACCGAATTTTGCAAACCAAATCCTTTTATTTTTATTAATATATGTAATTATATATATTATAAATAATATAATATTTTTATTAATATTTTCTATTATAATTTTGTTCATTTTATTTTTTATTTATTTACTTTATTTTATTATTATCTTAAATGAACGTGTTTAAAATACACTCATGTCCAAAATCAAGGCTACACTCAATGTTATTTCAATGGGAGAGGTACATATTTTGCTCTTGAACTCTCAACGTGCTTTATTTATAAAAAATCATTTTACAGAAAATTAAAGAGCTATAAACACTTAACATAATTAAAATAAAATGTTTTCAGGTAGCCAATGAAGGAGAATCCGCGATAAAATATGATACAAAAATTAGAGGTGGAAAATAAAATTTCGTAACAAATAGATTTAGGATAACAAATTTGTTATACATTAATGTTTTGCCACCCACGTTTAAGTAGCTCATACTAGAGCTGTTTTACATTTAGAGAGAAAAAGGTGCCGTCCTCACCCTGAATTTGAACAAGGGTCCCCTCGTTGAGCCCGCAGTGTCTTGACCTACTAGACGAATGAGGACAAGAACAAATGCAATTTTCTCCGTATATGAGGATGTAAGATATTATTACCCTTCACAGGGATAACACAATTGCCAAATAATGGTCAACACAAGAAAGCCTCCGGGGCGAGAATTTTGTGAGTTTTTCGTGGGGGAATTTATTATACTATAATTTTTGCCACCCACGTTTTAATTACAGCTCAAACTAGAGCTTATGTAATTTTGGAGAAAAAGAGACGCTTTCCCCATCCTGGATTCGAACCAGGGTCCCTCCGTTTAGCCCGGAGTGTCTTGGACCGCTAGACGAATGAGGACAGGTAATAACGCTCTTTTTCTCCGTATGTAAAGGTGTAAGATATTATTACCCTCCGCAGGGATAACACAATTGCCAAATATGGTCAACACAGAAAAGCCTCCGGGGCGAGATTTTTGTGAGTTTTCGTGGGGGAATTTATTATACAATAATTTTTGCCACCCACGTATTAATTACAGCTCAAACTAGAGCTTTTTTTATATTTGGAGAAAAAATTTGATAATAAATAATGATAAATGAGATAACAAATTTGCTTACATAAACATCAACAATTATTTTCTAATAATTTTGCATGTGTATGTAATAAAATTTGTTATTCTGAATTAGTTTTTTACAAATTTATCTTTTTGACTTTCCATGTTTTCATCAGTTTTGATCGCGGATTCTCCATTATAGGTTTCCTGGAGAAAAAATTTCATTTGTTGTGATTCTGTGAAATGTTTATAATTTTATGATTTTCTGTAAATTAACTTTCCTTTTATAAATAAAGCACATCGATAGTTAAATACCTCTCCCATTGAAATAACATTGAATATAATCTTAATTTTGGCAGCGAGTTTATAAAAGGTAAAAGAAATATATAGGGTATCCCATACGGGATGCAACTTTTAAAATGCCCGCCATTTCTGTTCTAGTAAGTTGGCAGCACTGAACGTTATACGATTTTCATCTGTTGTCTTTGTGGTTAGTAGACACGGAGCGCCGAGTAGCGCATGATTGTCATCTGTTTTCTGTACAGGTAGGAATGGAGCGCTTTACGACGGAACAGCGTGTTATCATAATGAAAACTTATTACAAATGTGGTGAATATTGTGTAGAGACTGTTCGCAAACTTCTTGGAATGTTTGGTCAACGTATTGCGCCGAATGTACAGGTATAATTATACCGGAGTCATACTCCGTCCTCCTTTAGTAGCTTTTTTCGACGATCAGGAGAGTACGGGGAGTGAAATATATAATCCCCAACCCACGGGGCGAGGAAATCTAAAACACGCCGAATATTTTAGGAAAATAATGACGACTCCTCCATTGGCGTACGTAACCCCCACCTTCAAAGAGAAAGGAAAAAATAACTAAACTATAAGTGAGATAAAGTAAAATATAAACACACAAGAACATACATTTTTTAATTCGTTAAACTGCAATTTTTAATTCGTTGAAATGCAATTTTTAATTCGTTAAAATGCAATTTATAATTCGTTTCAGCTGGTACTCCGTTCGCTATATGCGACTTGTTTGTTTTATCGGTTATTAGTTCTTTTTATAAGTTACTAGTTTTTAGCAATAATTACGTTTTTATAAATCATTAGTTTTTTATGGTTAGTTTTATTTTTGTATGTAAAAACTAAGATAAATAGAGGCTAAAGATGGCACTTTGTAAAATTAGTGTCTGGTAGCTAAAACAATTACATATTTCATAGTGCCTTCTTTTCTAGAAAGTAAAGTGCGTTTTCAGTTTTTCTAACTAGTTATTTATATTATTTTATTTGTATTGTTTTTCAAAACTTATAAACTCGTATATGTTGACTTTGCAAGAAAATAAATGTTTTTTAACCTGTTCGTTAAGCCACATTTTTTTCAAAGTTAGTAGTTTGCTCACTGGGCCATCGTGATTTACTTGGCAATTACTACTTCCCAACTTTTTCTTATTTAGAGTGGCAACAGAAATTTACTACTTCATGCCTCTTGAGGTAAAGAGGTATATTTATCTCCTGCCTCTTGATTCTGATATGAGAGTGGTATGATCTATAGTTTTCGTTAAATTTAAAATTTTCTCAATAACGTCTATGCTCTTATGAAAGAATTTCAGCATTAGTCTGTTCCGTTTCAGTAAACATTAATTATCAGCCCTACTCAGTACAACGCTGGAAGATTTTATTCTTACCGCGTGCTGGCTGGTTTCTTGTTGAAGTCTGGATGGTATACTTGAAAATAGAAAAGATTTGTTTGTACGAATTTAAATTGTGGTAATTTTTATCAGTTTTTGAATTTGGTTTTTACTTTTACGAATTAACTTGAATTCAAAGGTTTATTGATGAATTACGATGACAATTGCTTAAGTGAAGTATAGTGATTGAATATTACGATTTGTTGATGCGAAAGTTTCTATAAACGAGTATTAGTTGCATCATGGTGTGTCCACAGATTGGAAAAACAATGGAATTTGGTATTCCCGGAATTATTAGGGTATTTGTCAAAGAGTTGAAATTAATCAGGGAATTTAAATATAAATTTAATTTACAAAAACTTTTTTATCAGAAAAATTTGCTAGTTGGTGAATATGTGAAATTTTGAACCTTTGTGAGTACGTATTGTTAGTACATGAAACTATTTATTTAGCTGTGTTTTTATGCCCCCCGATATTTTTGTAATCAGGGAAATAGTTCGTAGTTAAAAGATATTACAAAATAACTTCTTTGTGTTACATATATATCTTAAAATTATAGGGAGAGAAATAAAAATGAAATTTAACGTATCACATTTTCCATTAACATGTTACAAACCCTGAAGAGTGGATTTTGATGAAAAATATCATTCTTTTGAGATTATATGCAAGTAATTTATAGTAAATATGATTCCGCCTCTTAAGGGGGAGGGTGAAAATGTGAAGGAAGTTGTCAGACTGAAAGAGAGCAAATTATAGGTTTACTAAAAAATGTTTGGCAAACAAACTTCAGGTAAATAATTTAAAAGTTCATTGTTATAAATATTATCAATGAAATTAAGTGGTGAAACACAGCGAAAAGAACTTTCACTTACTAATTACTCTAACCACACATATATATGGAAATTTAGTTTTAGCTATATTCAGGCGAAACATGATCTGAAGAAACCTATATGTCTACGATAATAATTAGGGTTAATGTGCTACTTTCGTCCCATGACCAGCCGTGAAAGATTCAAATAATATCCCTAAAACATCCTAAATAATCCAATTTTGTCCCAATAACTACCGTAACACATCCTGAAAACATCCTAGAAAGAAATCCAACTTTTGTTCTAAAAACCACCGATACACGTCCTTAAAGACCCAATTAATATTCCTAACTCATCATAAAAATAAATCCAACTTTTTCTCTAACTACCGCCGTAACACGTCCTGAAAATATCAAGATAAAATCCTTTTAACGCCACAAGAGGAAATCGAACTATTGTCTTAAAAACATCCAAAACATATCCTTTTAAAGTCCTAATAGTAAATCAAAATTTTGTCCTAAAAACTGCCGTAACACATCCTATAAATATCAAAATAATATAATTAAATAATCCAAATTTCGTCCTAAAATCCGCAGTAACAAGTCTTAAAACATGCTAAAAGGAATTCCAGTTTTTGTCCTAAAATCCTCCGAAATATGTTCTCCGCGGACATCCTCAGGACCCTCAAAGGACGTACTTCACGCATGCACATGGATCACCGCATGACGTCCCACGGACGTCCGACAGTGTGCACTGAATGTCTTGGAGACGTTGGGGATGTCCGCGCCGGAACACCCCAGCTAGCACAAAAACGTCCCGAGGACGTCCTCGGGACGTTTTTGTGCTAGTTGGGGTGTTGGTCAAAATTCCAATTTAACGTCAATCATTAACTTCAATTTTCAAAATTCATGTTAACTTTGATCATTCATTCTTGTAATTCCATAAAACTTCATTCATTATATAAGTACAGATGGCACGTTACGTACTACGTACAGTATGGTGGAAAAAATTCGACGTTATTAATGCTCTTGTAAAAATGTTATCATTTTGTGTTATCATGATTCTACCAAATGTATTGGTTTCTCTCAAAGTCGAAATACGTTAGAAAGCGAATATTAACATTTTTACCGAAAGCATTGAGCGAGTATCTACTCAAATAATAGTAAGTACAGTTGCACCTTTCGGTTAAACTCTTCCAACATGAAAAGATTCCCCACCCCTGCTCTAATATCTTCTCGTGACTTACTAAAATGCATTTAAGAGCAGACTCGGGCAGCTGAAATTATTTAGGTAACTCCAGTTTATTTTTTTCATAATTATTTTTCCATTTTTTAATAATTTTGACCTTGAAACCTGAAATGTTCTCTTTTGGCAGCCATTTTTCAACCAGTAAAACTAAATAAAAAAAAAAGGGCTGAAATCCGTTTCTTTATGTACAAAGGAAACCATATCAAATCAGATAGCCAATTGAGGAACTTGCATTTAGGAACAGGGACTGGTCTACAATAGGTAATTGTGAAGATCAAGGCCAGTAGCCGATAAATAAAAGGGAGTCGTTAATCGGAAATGTATTAATTCTATAAAGCATTTCTGGGGACCGCAAAATGTTGTTAAACAGAAATAGTCGTTAATTAAAATGACATTATTAAGAGACATATACTCTATACAGATAAAATATTTAACTGATCAAAGGTAGATATTAAACGATGGAAAAGTTGCATGAAGTACACATGTAAATGACTATTCTGTTCGCTTTTAGCGTGGGAGCGTTCAACTATTACTTAAGCAGTATTTTGTCCATTTCAACCCCCCACTCCCGGTAAGCAAAAATTAACGTTGGCTAACATAGGAAATAAGATCAACGGCAACCCCCTCACCCCAGGAGCTTACGTAATACTTGAAACTTCCCTGTATTATATTCTGTATGTGCTTTTAGAAGGAGTTATTGACCCTTTTCAAACGATGCATATTCTTCAGTTAATGTTTTATTGTCTTCGGTTAGCGCTGCTTTTTGGAATTATTTGTTTTACCTAGGTCAGTGGTCAACCTGGGAGTCGCGACTATTTTTAGTTGCAATTATTTTTATAAGGAATTTTATACCAAATGTTTCCAACGCTTTTATATTCGGGCGAATCAGAAAGTCTTTGCCCCTATTTTTTATTAGCCAAAATAAGGTACATACAGGTAATTACAAATATAAGTACTATTCCACGTACCTTACACTATTTTTCCACATAGTCCCCACACCGGTTCAGACATTTGTCCCATCGCAGCACTAAATTTGAGATGCCCCTGTGGTAGAATTCGTCCGGCTGACTGTGGAACCACCGTCGGACTGCTGTCTTGGCTTCATCGTTGCACGTGAATCGCTGTCCTGCCAGGAACTTCTTCAACGGGCCGAAAACGTGGAAATCACTAGGGGCGAGGTCCGGACTGTATTCAATGAAAACCGCCGACAAGCTCCGGTCCTTTCACGGGGAGAGTCTGGTCCACCTATCATACAGTCCGACTGTGGTTCCACAGTCAGCCGAAGGAATTCTACCACAGGGGCATCTCAAATTTAGTGCTGCGATGGGACAAATGTCTGAACCGGTGTGGGGACTATGTGGAAAAATAGTGTAAGGTACGTAGAATAGTACGTATATTTGTAATTACTTGTATGTACCTTATTTTGGTTAATAAAAAATAGGAGCAAAGACTTTCTGATTCGCCCTCGTATTTAAAAATGGCTATATATATTGTAATATTCTACTAATGGGTATTAACTTTATTAATATTATATATATTATATATATAGCTTTTTATATTAATATAATTTTGTATTTAATGTGTTTTCTTTACTCTGTTAAAAAAGCTTTTTTATGCAAATGTGGCCAAGGCGGCGGATCTTTTGGTTACTATAAAAGGGGGTCGCGGATTACTTGGCTACTATAAAAATGGGTCGCGGCTTGAAAAAGGTTGGGAACCACTGACCTAGGTTATATTTATTGAAATATTTCTATACTTAGCTCAATTAGATGAGTTGATCAATGTTGCATATTTTATAGTTATGGTATTTATGCAAAACGAACGATACATTCAAGAAATAATCGACTTTTTTGAAAACGAACAAGAAGCAAATTATTCAAGAAAATAATAAGTAGTCGCTTTAACAAAGTTAAAACATATTTTCATGCCTAGTTAAACCATTCACAAAAATAAAAGTTCATGGAATTATATGTATGACAACCAAAAGTTTTTCAATCATCACTTCAAACAGCAAGAAAAATAAGCTTAAAAATCGCATGCAAATCAAAATTAGGCATTTTTCGATAAATAAAATCTAAGGTGAAACAAAGACTACGCATTTGCCCAGATTACTTAACAACTAATCCATAAAAAATGCATGATGGAAGTTTTCTAAATATTTTGGAAGCGCAATCTTCCCCCTCTTTCTCCGGCTATTGAAATTTAGCACAGTAGAGTATAAAAATATCAATGAAATAAAAATAATACAGCTTTTATGAAATACGTATTTGAAAAAGGGAGAAAATTTTACTTTAAAAATACAAAAATGATAGATAAAATAAAAAAATATCATACCCAAGAACAATGCAGATTATAAAATCCAAGTTCAATGTATATATAATATTCATAACTGACCAATTCATTCAACTAAGCTTCATGTGGAAATGTCTCTATGCACTAAATAAGTAATGAGTGCGATAAAAATAGTAAATTTCATTTAAGCAGATTCTTTTTAAATTTTCACACTTCAATGATATAATTATCTTTTACACATTGTTGCTGCATTTTATTGGTCTGAGATTGCCTACCACCAACAATTGATCCTGCAAGGGGAAATTTCAAGAAAATGTTGGGGTGAAGGCCCAGTGAACCCCAATCCCATCCACTTACTTGTTTTTCAGTTTCCAGTGAGGAGAGTTACTCTTGTCCTGTATTGTTTTATTAAAAGAAAACGCCCAGAGACTTGAATAGACCAAAAATATTTTTTTTTTCTTTTATTTAAAAGTTTCATGATAATTATTATAACGTTGCAAGCCCACGTTAATGTAATAAAGTACATCCTGTTTCTTTCCTTCAATATAAATTTCAGTTATATCTTTACAGAAGCAGAAAAAACGCGTGATCGATACAATTAATATATTTTATATGTTATGTCTATTACTCTCGACCATTTTCTGCACTTCTTTATTTATTTAGGGTCCATTAATTCTGGGAGAACCCTTGGACTCCACAAATATTTTTGAGGGTCGAAGGTACCTGTGCCCTATAGAGTTAGCACTCTTGATGTATCCATGTATCAGAAACGAACAAATATTATTGATATCATCAAATTATTATTACTATTGCTCCACTGTTTTATCGTTTGGCGCAAATAGTGTCTGGTTTTATGATGCAAAGACAGCGATGGTTATTTTTTGCGAAATATTCATTTCCTTCCATTGAGAAAAATCTTTGTTTATATTATTCATAAAAACATGTTTGAAAATTATTTTAATATTGCTTTTTGGAATTTTTTTACGAATATAATTTGGACTTTCGTACATTTATAAAAAATAACGAATATCTTACCGACTTTAATCTCAAATTTTATTTTCAGTTATGGGCTTCTTGGCCCCAGTGGTTGCGGCAAAACAACGTTTCTTCGTTGTCTCGTTGGACAACTAAAGCCCAAACTAGGAAAAATTTCAATTTTTGGCCGAACACCGGGTGAACCCGGTTTTTGCATACCAGGTAGAGGCGTTGGTTACATGCCACAGGTAATATTTCAGATATTGGTGATACTAGGGACAATATGGATATGTGAAAGCAGTTTATTCAATAAAGTTAATATAGTGGAACCTCGTGTATACGTCTTTCAAGGGACCACCACTAAAAGTAATATAAACGAAAAGACGTATAGGCCTAACCAAAAATTAAGTTTAACATGCTAATACGTACAAGATGGTTACCCGTATATTTTAATATACACAATAAAATACCAATGATAGGGAAAGGTTTTCCTATCTATTTAAATCCCCATTTGTGTTTCGAAAATAAAATTTATCATAATTTATACGTACACGTATATATATTTTGAATTTTTAATTGAGAGAAAATTTTAATGTTTTAATTTGCAAAAAATGTATAAAATAATCATACCTTTATCAACAGTGCGAATCTTGAAAGATTTTCCTTCAATAGAGCAACACATAAAAAAGTTTCTAAGTGTCTTTATGCTACTAATCGTATCTTTAAAGGACGGAGACGTTACTTAATTTTTATCTTCATCCCTGATGCTTAGATTTTCAAACAATTTAGCATTTACTAATTCTTCAGTTGTGCAATGTGCACAATTTTGATGTAATTAGTGCAAAATTGCAATTCCCGTATCCTGGAAAAGAAAGAAGTAAAACGAGAGAAAACATGACTCACCATTATTGGTGAAAAATGTCTGACTCCACGACAGAGGAACAAATTCCGATCTTGAAAAGACATATAAACGAATAAGAATTTTAGTTGTGTCGTATAAACGAAATGTATTACCATTAAAATTTATTGGGACCTAAGCAGAACGACGTATAAATGAAAAAGACATACATAAATGAGAGACGTACAAGAGGTTTCACTGTATATATATATATATATATATATATATATATATATATACAGGGTGAGTTAAATCTATCTCTTATATCCGATACATTTTGAAATCCTTATGTTATTATCAATTGTTAAATCATTGTTGGTCGAAAAATGGAATTTTACATGTTTTTTTTTAGAGTTTTTTGGGGGGGCTATATTTGCTGATTGAGCCAATCATGGGTTAGTGGAAGCCAACCTTCTTTTTAAGATTACACGCCCACTTGGCGAGATATTCGACTTGTTGAGCCAAATTAGTATAAGATTTATTACGGCAAAATATTTTATGACGGAAAAAAAGGTTTAATTATTGGTTTTATGACTATTCAACACAGAATAGACTGAACGGAATGATTTCATATTTTGGCTAGAAACTGATTACGCATATAATAAATTGGGTAGAAGTGAATTGTAATCTATAGCATTCGCCAAGAAAGCTCGCCAAACTCTTAAATGCAATTTTCAAAAAAAAAAAAAAAAAAAAGTTTGGCTGACATTATTTCGCGAAAACATTCACGCGCGGGATTCAAAATAAAATGAATGCTTCTCTTATGTACAAACTGAATTGCAACTTGCAATGTGATTATAAAAATTAAAGTAAATTGTTTTCTGCTATGACTTTCAGAAATAAAATAAAAAGAATATAGAACTTCAATCTAACGAATAGAGAAAAAAATAACTTTACAGCTACTTCAAAATCTAATACGTTTAAATTTAACAAGTTAACGCAATTACTGTAATTACTGAACGAATTCTAAATTTTTAGAATACGACCTCACGTTCGCTTTTCCCTATTTTCGACCAACTAGCTACCTCGCCACGTATTGCCAAAAGGGTTGCAATTGGCGCTATTTTAACTACCTTTTAATATTTAATTTATCGATTTCCATGGGAATATAGCTGCTAATTTTCATACATTAAGGATTTTAATGTGTCTACATTAAGCTCAATTAAATTCGTTAGATTCGGCATGTGAGCTCCGAGGAAGTGGGGGAGGGGTTACTTGTGAGTTTTCCTGATTTTCTCAGTCTGTAATGTAAATACGAGCCAATCTCCTAAAAATTCCTCCAATGAGGCAATCCTCTCTATCTCTCCAAGGGGGGCCGGTACCTACACGCTTCCCCCCATCTTTCCAAATCCTGTAATGACTTGAGAAATTCAAGAAAAGTTGAATATCATATTCAAATTTAGCCTTCTTATAAAGACCGAAGTATAGGAGGGGGCAACATAGGGTGAAGTCCAGGCCCCCACCACAAATAATTAATAGGCTACGTATTTTTGTACAATAAAAAGAGGAATATTGACTTTGTGCCAGTGAAACTCGTAACGTGTCTTATGTTCAGTGTATCTATTAGATAAAGTGAAAGAAAATACAATGTTTCAGTAACGTACGCAAACATTTTATAAGGGGTTATGGGTGTACTAAGAGGTGGGGAGAGTTTCGGCAATCAAAATTTAATTGTATACAGGAAAACAAAAGGTCAGTGGGGTTATGACTAACCCCTGCTCCCGGTGCTATTACAAATAGTTTTTATGTTACAACTACCAAATATTCAGGGCCGGAGACATTAGCTGAAGTCATTCCTCCAATTCCAACCAAACAGTTTTCTTTTAAATAATAAAAAGATTAAACAATACCAAGAATTTTGTTCTTCATCAGGGACTGCACAAAATCTTGTTATTGGTTTGCTTTTTCTGACTACAAATTCACTTTTTCTGACTAGAGAATTCACTAACTATACCAAAAAATTATAACAAAAAGTTTTACATGAATATGTCACACTCAAGATAAACACTTAATTATTAACTAGTAAAAATATATAAGTTTAAGTTTAAATAAACTTATATATTCAAAATAAACAAATTGTTTCTTTGCACTCATAATAGACCCAGAAGTGTGCAATCAAAATAAAGACATATATATGCGCATATGCAAAACAATACACAAACCTATATATATATATATACATATATATATACACAAATTAAACAAAATATGAATAAAGACAATTATG
>QLNU02015360.1:66665764-66692325 GCA_006491805.2 Dysdera silvatica
ACTCAATAGACGTGCTAAACTTTGCACGAGTGCATTCGGATGAAACAGTTTTATCCTCAAGGGGAAATTACCTTTGTGTCTGAAAAGAAAGGTCTTCAACCAGTGTGCATTGCCAGTCCTCTCTTATGGATCAGAAATATAGAGTCTAACAGTTGGAGCAATAGGGAAATTACAGATAATCCAAAGGATCATGGAAAGGTGCATGCTTGGTATAACTAGGAGTGATCGAAAAAGAAATGGTTGGGTGAGAGAGCAAACTAGAGTAGAGGACATCATTGTTAAAGTGAAATGCCTGAAGAGATGGTTTGGGCATTTTGCAAGAAGAACTGATCAAAAATGGACAACGAAAATTCTGAACTCAAACGCCAAAGACTAAAAAAAATCGATATATAATTATTTAAAAAAAATATATTGGTTTGATTTTTTTGTAGTTTTTGTTAATTTCGAAAATTGTTTAAAAATATTAATCAATTTGAAAAATTGATGCGAAAAGGTGAAAAAGAATCGTATTTAAATAAAAAGGAATGACTTTCTGAGATTTCAAGTTCGACGGCATTATTGGCGGTTTGCGAAACGCCTCTACTCTCTGCAACCATTCGGTGCAGAGCCACCACCACCTACATAGAAAGTTTAGGAACGGATTTATGACGTCACCATAAGTCGTCTGAAGTGGGAATAGGAAAGGAAGCATGAAGGCGCTTAACTTTATTTCATTTACTTTTGTCATGAAGTAGCCAACTGCTTTTTTTTTTGCCATTTACAATTAAATTCATTACACTTTAAAACAAATATGTACACTTTTTAATCATTTTTAGCATAAACAAGCTGGGCAATAAGGCTTCGATGGTTTAAAAGATATATGTAGCTGTTTTAAATAAAAGCTTGTTGTTAAACAAGGGCGTCTTTAATACTAATTTATTAAAATTATTGCATATATTACCTAATAAAATCATTATTAAAAAATCAAATCAGAGAGAACTATTTTTTCAAGGAGAGTACCCGTTTGTTTATTTTAAATTTCAGGGATTTCTGTAACAGTATAAGTTTTCTTAAGGACCTTCAGTTCAGACATCATTCATTAATAATCGAATTTTTAAATTTAAAATTTAGTTTTTACCCAAAATAAAAAAAAAAATCTTTCAATTCCAGAACGACACCCATATTTGACAACATAGATTTGTGTTAAATTTTCAGTACTGAAATGTGAAAAATCGTTACTGTTCAGAGATATAGGGCGTAGCAAATTGAACATATAGAATTTAGAATTAAAAATGTGCAACACAATGCAGTTTTATTTAAGCGAAATCGTGTTACATTATGGTATTTTTACACACAATTTATAACATAAATATATACATTTTGCAAAGTTGCAAAATCGAAAGCGTTTCTTGTAAGTTTATCAGTGGTATGAAATTCTTACGTTTTCAGCGTTTTTAATGTTTGCTGTTTTGACACATTTATCACAGACATATGATAGTCGTTTTAGTTGACAATTTCCTTCGTAAAGCCATTCAAGGCACCAAATAACATTGTCATTGGTTTTTTTCCGAACATTATGGGCAACAACGCGAATCAAAAAGCCGTTTCAAATTCTGAATATCAATTATAATATATTTACAGCTGGATGATGTTTCTGTCAATGTTGATTTCAGATTTTCTATTTGCATAAATCCCAATCTTTCAATAGAGACTTGTAAAATTTTACTAAGATTGTACTCGAATAAAGCTGATGTTGATGCAAAGCTATGACCACTATCCATACGTTGAGTTGGTGCTTTCAATTTTTCTGTAACATTTTGTATTATACAGTTGGTTTTATTTTGCCGAGTATTTGCTTTTGCCTGCTTGCATTTCCGTAAAACAATGTGTGACCGGCGACCCATAATAACAAAATCTCGCTACGTAAAAAAATAAAAAAAATTAGAAGTGCTATAAACAATATCAAACTACAAAAAAAAAAAACACGTACAGCCAAAAAAATTTATCCAAAACGATATTTCAGCATAAAAAATAGAAAGCAGAAACGATAGCGACTTTTTCGAAACGTACAAACGATAAAACATAAACAATAGTGAGTTGCTTAACTTAACACACACAACTTTCTCAACAGTTTTTAATTTTCCTGGATCGTGATCACTATATAAAAAAAACGGACAAAATCAAAATGAGAGGGTGGACAGAATATTGTATGAAACCCATCATATCTCCCACTTCTTATATTTTACTAGATAAAAACTAATCTACGCCACTGATTTCTAGGCTCATATGAAATATGTGTATAATCATATCAAGTCTTTTGATATATGTTTGGCATATGAATGAAAATTTGTACGCCAATGCTTAACTGTTTTGCAATTCATATTACAGGAGCTTGGTCTCGCTCCAAGTCTCACCATTGAAGAATTTCTACTGTACTTCAGTCGCATTTTTCACAATATTCAAGTTCAAATAGATGACAGAATTTCTTTCCTTGTCAAATTGCTTAACTTACCTGATAAAAAATCTATAATAGAGAATCTGAGGTGCGTTTAATCAGTATTTGACTACTTTTAATTCATAATAATTTGATCAAAATTTATTCAATATTAATGGTTTTGTTACATATATATATATATTTTTTTTAGTGGTGGCCAGAAACGACGGGTGTCCTTTGCAGCTGCTTTAATACATAAACCTCCTTTGTTAATTCTGGATGAGCCCACGGTTGGTGTTGATCCAGTGCTGCGTCAAAAGTAAGAAATATATGCTTTTTTATGCTTTATAAAAAGGTTGGATCGATCCTTTACAGCGAAGTTATTAACTATATTCAGAACATTTAAAACTACATTCATATTCAGAAGTTGCGACGTAAAAAAGTCAAAATTGCATATGCATTTAGGTAAGTTAAATAAAAGCACGAAAGCAAGATGTTACACATAAGAACCTATGCGAATGTCAAATCTAGAAAGGAAATTTTCTTAAAACCTAGTTTCACAATCGAACTTATTCAGTATAAAAGTTAGTTTATTTTTGCAGCCAATTTGAATTTTAATTATTTGAGGACTATTTCATTCTCCTTAATGCAAGATGCCACAAGACAAGTAAATAAGGACATGTATGTAGAATTTCAAAATGAATACACTATCATTAGTAGTATCAGTTTTATTAACTACAAGGAAGCCCTCTATTTTATACAAATATCAGTTAGTAGCTCTGAAATTGGAAGATATTTGAGGTATATGTTATAATTATGAAAAAATTGGTTTGAGGTATATGTTATAATTATGGAAATGATGAATTTAGATTGCATAAAGTTGCCCAAACTGTAAAAAATCATAAAGAAATAAGCCAAGGCGATATTGTTAATCTATAAAATTTATATAATATATTTATAATATTGAGTTTATATTTATAATATCAAATGTATATCAATAATATCTATGAAAATCTTAACTTCGATCTTACAAAAAATATTTAGTTAACACACTGCTATAAAATACGAGGGCGAATCAGAAAGTCTTTGCCCTATTTTTATTAGCCAAAATAAGGTACATACAGATAATTACAAATATACGTACTATTCTACGTACCTTACACTATTTTTCCACATAGTCCCCACACCGGTTCAGACATTTGTCCCATCGCAGCACTAAATTTAAGATGCCCCTGTGGTAGAATTCGTCCGGCTGACGGACTGCTGTCTTGGCTTCAACGTTGCACGTGAATCGCTGTCCTGCCAGGAACTTCTTCAGCGGACCGAAAACGTGGAAATCACTAGGGGCGAGGTCCGGACTGTATGGTGGGTGGTCCAGACTCTCCCAGTGAAATGACCGGAGCTTGTCGGCGGTTCTGATTGCATACAGTCCGGACCTCGCCCCCTAGTGATTTCCACGTTTTCGGTCCGCTGAAGAAGTTCCTGGCAGGACAGCGATTCACGTGCAACGATGAAGCCAAGACAGCAGTCCGACGGTGGTTCCACAGTCAGCCGGACGAATTCTACCACAGGGACATCTCAGATTTAGTACTGCGATGGGACAAATGTCTGAACCGGTGTGGGGACTATATGGAAAAATAGTGTAAGGTATGTAGAATAGTACCTATATTTGTAATTACCTGTAGGTACCTTATTTTGGCTAATAAAGAATAGGGGCAAAGATTTTCTGGTTCGCCCTCGTAAGATTACGGATAACTTGAGAATATATAAAGAATTTGCGTTTTAAGAACGTTGTTTCAAAAGCAAATCCTTCACAATTACGTTGCATCTTGCTTGATATATTTTTTTTAACTTGGTTAGTTGGTTTTTTTTTTTTTTAGACAAGAACTTCATTCATTTTTCGCAGAAGTAGTATGTTTTGAAATGTGTTCGACTAATCGCCATTTCCAAACTTTTTTTTTCGGCGCGAACCAATCACGAGAGTTCCAGCTTCTTAGCCGCATTATTTAGCAGCATTAAAAAATAGCCCTCGTCCGTTCGCTTGAACTCTAATAATAATAAATATTTAAATAATGCACTAATGAATATCTAATTATAGCTCCTATTCTAATTTTAATTGTGGTCTTTCTTTATTAAACGATAGAAACTATAATAAGATTTAGTTTTCCGAGAGCCATTCTTGTTCGTCTACTTGCTTACTTGATGATTTAAGCGATATGTTGCAAAAAATAATATCATTTGCAAAACGCAAATGATTTAAATATTCTATGTCTATATACGTTTTATTATTCCTCTTTACTGACAAAGGAAGGTCCCAGGGTGGACGACGCGGATTTTAACACGAGTGGAGTTATTAGGAAGCTTGTAAAAATTACTAGAGACGTATTCGAGCTTTCTTCATAGTGGCCATTAATATCGGTGTGATACTGGTCCCCGAAGGTCAAAAATTATAACTTTTCTTGATATTTTAAATAGCTATATCTTTATACCGAATGATTATTTTTAAAAACTTTTTGTTGCATTATGTACTTCACTTAAATTCATTAAACCTATTTTTTGTAATTTTTTTTATCATAAATTGCTATTATTAAGTGTTGAGGATTTAAAAACTGGCGCTAAATTGGAACATGACGTAATATGTATGTCAGATTTGGCGAATATTTGGTGGCCATTGGTAAATAGTCTTTACGGCTATTATTACGAGGGAATTGAAATTACGTTATCGTAACGAATGAAATGTAGACGCATTTGAAAAAATTATAAACGTTCATTTTTATATAGAAAGTGTAACGGCTGTGCTAGTATTAGTTCTTACATATTTAAGTGAAATTTATTAACTTTCTTAATCAATAGCGTGAAATTTATTAACTTTCTTAATCAATAGCGTGAAATTTTTTCCGTTAGCGAGAAACAAACCTTACGTACGCTAGAAAGTCAAGCTTATCATCTTCCGATAATCCCGATGAAAACCAAGCATGCTTAATCATAGGACGAAAAATGTCAGCGCTTATTTGAAAGTGAACCAAGGATTGCAATCATACAATATTATTTCTGATTGTAAGCTCATTTCCATCTCCAGATATTTTATCGTGACGATAGATTTCACGAGCCATGTACTTTATTTCTCTAAAGGAAAAAACGATCCAACGGCTGACACAGTGGGGTTGTATGTTCAGGCATGCTTTTCATTACGCCATCGGGTTTACCATCAATGCCACACCTTTCTTCGAAAATCCAGGGAATTTTATAAACCCCCAGGAATCGAGCAAAAGAAGGAAATTTTCTGTAACGTTTTTAAAAAAATGTTCGTCTAAAAATGTTTCGAATAGAGCTGTAGTTAATTTCCCCGATGTGCTACAAGTTAAAATCACACCTGGAGTTTTAAACAGGGAAGGTTTTATTCTATTGCTAAAATGACACAAACTTTCTTGTAGGCATTAAAAAAAGAAGAAAAAAAACCCCAAAAAAACGTCGCCAATAATTTTTCCGTTAGCGCTTATTGTATACTGAACGGCATATGAATGCGTACATTTATTCGTTGGAGATGACGCGTAACCTAATGTCATTTTTCCTCTGCCTAAAGAGAGTGATCGGCCATCTGATAGTTCATAATTAAAACCGCACAGATCGGTATTAAATACGCAATGTGCGGGATATTTCAAACTCAGCTTAAGAATTTTTTTTTTTGAAACATCAATGTGGACTTTAGACTCCTTAACTGTTAGACTCATGTCTCTGATCCATAAGAGACGACTGGCAATACACACTAGTTGAAGACCTTTCTTTTTAGACACAAAGGCAATTTCCCCTTCAGGATAAAACTGTTTCTTCCAAATGCACTCCAGCCAAGTTTAATATGTCTGTTGAGTTCTTTCATAATGTTGCCTTCCATTGAAATCAGTCGATCAAGGTAAATATATGAATCAGCAATTTCTAGCTCAATGTTGTCAAATTTTATATTTGTTTTTCTTTTTACCATGTTTGGCGCAGTATAGCCCAGATGCTCTTGCGCCATAAAAAAGCCAAACAAACAAACATTTGTTTCCTCTACGAAATTATTGAACATGATCTTAGTTTTTTGTAGGTTCATCTTCAGTCCAACTTCATTACTTCTAGTTGAGAACTCCTGTACCATGTCTTTGAGTTCTGATGGCTTCGTTGAAAAAATAACGATGTCATCAGCGAACCGCAAATGATTTAAATATTCACCATTTATTTTTATTCAATTGTTATTCCACTTCATCAGCTGAAAAATCATCTGTAAAGCTGAAGTAAAAAGTTTTGGAGAAATGGTATCTCCCTGCCATACACCTCTACCAAGTTCGATAGTTTTGGTATCTTTATGTAACCGAAATTTTGCACTAGCATTTTTATACACACGTTTCAATATGTCAATGTACACATTCTCAAAGTCTGTTGATCTTAAGGAGTTGATGACTACTGATGTTTTAAGAGAGTCAAAGGCCTTCTCGTAGTCAATAAATGCAACACACGATGGAAGTTCATATTCATGTGTTCTTTTTATTAGTTCACTTAATACTTGAATATGGTCCACTGTACTGAATCCACTTCAAAATCCAGCTTGTTCTCTTGGTTGAGCTGCATCTAATTTTTTCTGCAGGCGATGTGTTATCAGTTTTGTGAAGATTTTATAAATAGCAGGCGATAAGCCTAATTGGTCAGTAATTTTCAAATTATATATATATATATATCATCATCATCATATTCAACCATTATCTATCCACTGCTGGATGAAGGTCTCTCCAAATGCTTTCCACACAAGTCTATCCTGAGCAATTCGCTTCCACGTCACCCCAACCTGTTTTCTTATTTCATCCACCCATCTAGTTTGAGGACGTTTTCTAGGTCTTCGGTGGTCTCTTGGAATCCAGTTCAGAATTTCTGTTGTCCATCGTTGATCAGTTCTTCTTGCAATATGCCCAGCCCATCGCCATTTCAGCCCTTTTACTTTAACAATGATGTCCTCTACTCTAGTTTGCTCTCTCACCCAAGTGTTTCTTTTTCGATCTCTCCTAGTTATTCCAAGCATGCACCTCTCCATGCTCCTTTGCGTTGTCTGTAACTTTCGTATTGCTCCAACTGTTAGACTCCATGTCTCTGATCCATAAGAGAGGACTGGCAATACACACTGGTTGAAGACCTTTCTTTTTAGACACAAAGGCAATTTCCCCTTCAGGATAAAACTGTTTCTTCCAAATGCACTCCAGCCAAGTTTAATACGTCTGTTGAGTTCTTTCATAATGTTGCCATCCATTGAAATCAGCTGGCCAAGGTAAATATATGAATCAGCAATTTCTAGCTCAATGTTGTCAACTTGTATTTTTGTTTCCTCTACGAAATTATTGAACATGATCTTAGTTTTTTGTAGGTTCATCTTGAGTCCAACTTCTTTACTTCTAGTTGAGAGCTCCTGTACCATGTCTTGGAGTTCTGATGGGTTCGTTGAAAAAATAACAATGTCATCAGCAAACCGCAAATGATTTAAATATTCACCATTTATTTTTATTCCCTTGTTATTCCAATTTATCAGCTGAAAAATCATCTGTAAAGCTGAAGTAAAAAGTTTTGGAGAAATGGTATCTCCCTGCCTCACCCCTTTGCCAAGTTTGATAGTTTTGGTATCTTTATGTAACCGAAATTTTGCACTTGCATTTTTATACACACGTTTCACCATGTCAATGTACACATCCTCAATGTCTGTTGATCTTAAAGAGTTGATGACTGCTGATGTTTTAATAGAGTCAAAGGCCTTCTCATAGTCAATAAATGCAACACACAATGGAAGTTCATATTCATGTGTTCTTTCAATTAATTCTCTTAATACTTGAATATGGTCCACTGTACTGAATCCACTTCGAAATCCAGCTTGTTCTCTTGGTTGAGCTGCATCTAATTTTTTCTGCAGGCGATGTGTTAGCACTTTTGTGAAGATTTTATAAATAGCAGGTAACAAGCTAATTGGTCGGTAATTTTTCAAATCCTCTTTATCACCTTTTTTATGCAAAAGAATTACTGTTGCAGAATCCCATTGGTTTGGTATGTTACCGCTGTTAAGACATTTGGTAAAGAATTTTGCAAGTATGTCTTCTACATATTCTCCAGCTTCTTTTAGGATATCTAATGTAATGCCATCATCGCCAGGGGCTCTTCCTTTCTTCATACTTTTTATTGCAAATGAAACTTCTTCTTTTAAGATTTTAGGAGCTGTTCCTTCGACTATCTCAGAGTCTTCGTTTAATCCACTGTTTCCCTCATACAGCTTTCTGTAGAATTCTTCAACTCTTCTAAGTATTTCTTCCCTATTTCTTGTTACAGTGCCATCCTCTCCTTTTAATGCAATGATGTGTTTCTTCCCAATAGACAAACTCCCTTTAACAACCCTAAGGCTCTTGTTGCTTTCAATGGCCTTCCTTACTAACTCACAATTGAATTTTCTTATATCTTCTTTCATGTTTTTGCGCAAAGTTTTGCAAAGTTCTACATACTCGATCTTGCGACTGGTATTTTGATTGTCCACCTTCATAAGTCTTCGCCTTTTCATGAGTTGTTTCGTCTTCTCAGATAATTTGCTATTCTGCTTTTTACATATTACACCACCAATTTCCCCAGCAGTTTCAATTATTGTCTTAACAATGTTTTCATTTGCTTCTGAGATGTCAACTTCTTCAATAAGTCCTTCCAGTGCAGAAAAGCGATTTTTTAATTCCAACTTGAATGCCTCGGTATTTTCTTTTAATTTCTTTAAATCCACCCTCTTACATACTTGTTTCCTAATGAGCTTCTGCCTTTCTAGTTTAGTATTTAAGTGCATTTTACATCTCACCATTCGATGATCACTTCCAGTATTAAATCTGTTCAGTACGCTGCAATCTTCAATAATTGATTTCTTGTTTGCCAGTATATAGTCAATTTCGCTGGTTCCTCCATTGGGGTGTTTCCATGTCCATTTTCTTTGTAGTTTCTTCTTAAAAAATGAATTCATGATGCTAAGATTTTCAGCTTCGGCAAATTCTATGAGTTGATCGCCACGTTCATTCCTTTCCCCGTATCCGTATTTACCAACCGATGTCTCTCCTTGTTCCTGTTGTCCAATTCTTGCATTGAAATCCCCCATGATGAGCTTGATATGTTGTTTCCCTTTGGTGTGTAACTCTTTGATTTCTTCATAAAATTCTTCAACCTCTTCGTCGGTATGGCTTGATGTTGGTGCATATACCTGTACTATTTGAAGTTGGTATCGCTGGGTTAGTTGAACAACAAGCCTCGCTGCTCGATCTGATGTACTTTCAACTTCCAGAAGACAGTCTTTAATTCTTTTGTTGATTAAGAAGCCAACACCACTTGTTCTTCCAGTTTCCGTTCCTCTATAGTAAAACAAATGTCCGCTTTTCAGTTCCACCAACTCTTCACCTTTTCTTCTAATTTCACTGAGTCCTACAATGTCCCATTTGATCTTGTCTAGTTCCTCTTCCAATTCCTGAAGTTTTGCTTCAGAAGCGAGATCGTATATATATATAATGACCTCGGCCGTAAGGTGATATACCACATTTACATAACCTGTGCAGCAAGAAAAAGGTGATAACCCACAAAGACACGGCTTCATCGTCTAAGCAAGTGCTGTACATACAGAAGAATGTAGGGTTATTACAAAACCGTTGTGTTAAACCCAACATTTTAGGGAAAAATTACCAAACACTAAACACGTGTCTAATGATTTAAGTGAAATACGAAATTCATTAAAGAGTTTTGAAAATAATCATTCTATATAAAGATATAGTGATTTAAAATGTCAAGTGGCCTTCCAGGACCCCTGACACCGATATTATTGGCCACTATGAAGAATGCTCGAATACGTGTCTAATAATTTTTTACAAGCTTCCTAATGACCCCACTCGTGTTAAAATCCGCGTCGTCCACCCCGGCATCTCCCCTTCTGAGTAATTTCTTTATAAAGTGAATGATGTTTGCGGGAATATTATTTTTTAATAATATTTTCAATGCTTTTCAACCTGCATTTCTGAAAAAAATTATAAGTGCCTTCTACTTTCTTTCAAAATTATAGCATTTGGGAGCATTTAAAGCTACTGTCGATGAAAGATAATATGACGATTTTAGTTACGACGCATTATGTTGAAGAAGTTAACCAGGCTCATAGGGTAAGACTGGCATATCAAAGTGGAAGGCCTACGTTGCATTTTGACTGTAACTTTTAATTACATGTAAAGAAAGCAGTATTACCTGCTAAATAATGAGGTAGCTCCCATAAAGTTAACGTTTAATGCTCCATCCCTATAAACTTGCAAAATTGTACAAGGTAAGTGAAAAGAAACATGTGTAATTACTTGAACTGGAGAAAACATCCTTATAAGTGACGTTTATCTACATCCTTACTTCGATATTAGCGCTATACAAATGAATTCAATAAAATACGCACTCAAATATTTCAAATTAACTACATCGATTGTCACAAAACAACTGTCAGTCGCACTAGTTTATCTGAACAATGCTATTTGTTGACTTGTTGGCGATGTAAGCGGATAGTTCAACTCATCAGCTAATGATAGAGCGTGCTACAAGGTAGTTTTCATAATGAATTGTGGGTGCTCCGTGCGTTTTAAAAAATACAGAAATTTTAACCATGCAGATTTATTTTATGTCATTTAACAACAATTATTCGCTATCGCTGTCAATGCCATTACATTTTTGCTCCTTCTCGAAATACCGGCCTGCACTTTTGATATCCTTTTTGCATCCTTTTTGGCCATTTGGTAAGCACGGTCTTTTGTCAGAAAACGATCTGAGTTGAAGGCGTCGTGAGTGTTGCACCACAATAATGCACGACCTCATGCGTAGAATTTTATGAAAAAAATTTTGGATGGGAAAAAATCAAGGTACTTCCACAACCAACCTACAGCCCAGACCTTGCCCCCATGCGACTTCTGGCTCTTCCAGATAGAGATGTAAAAAACCCGGGAATTTTGGACACATTGGAAACTTTGATGGGAAGAAACCAAGATAGCTAGAATAAAGGAGATAGTCCCGTCGCATCTTTCTTAGCTTCCCTATTGATCGATTGTATCGAGCCGACCAATAGGAAGGAAGAAAGGTGCGGACGGGACTACCTCCTTTATTCTAGCTACTGTAGTTTCTATATTCGAGGATTTCAATGTGCTTAAAAATCAGAGATTTACAACTCTATCAAAGTTAAAGTGAAAGGTACGTGGTTAGAAATTTAAAATTAATATCGATGTCCAGGTCGCAGTACAGTTTTTCTTTAAAAGCATACCCGAAGAAGAATTTAGGAAGACCGTGCCTATCAAATGGCCAAGAAGGATGTGTTTGTGTGTCAAAAAATGCAGGCCAGTACTTCAAGAAAGAACAGAAATGTAATGATAATGGCAAGGATAGCAAATAATTGTCTAATTACTCGTGAAATAAATCTGTACAGTTAAAATTTCTGTACTCTTTTAAAACATACGTAACACAGAAAATTCATTATCTAAACCAGGGCTTTTCAAACTTTTCTACTTGGCGACCCCTTTTACCCTAAAAAATATTTCCGCGACTCTAGATATAGAGGTATATGAAGCAGGAGGAATACGAATTATGTATATAACATTTGCTGATGATAAAGCATACCAAAATTCATTCGAAAACAATTCTTTGGTATACATGCGAATAAAATTTTACCATGTATTAAAAACAAATAGTATCATTCATACTAATGAGATGGCTGTGCTTGTTTACTTTTACATAAAAACTTAAATCTTGGATGAATATTTGATACTGCAGGACGTAGAGCCTCTTCAACGTTTTGCAGAGTTGACCGATTTTTTTTATTTTATAAATGTTAATACTGAAAATGTTGGTTCGCATAAATACTTAATGCAAAATGTTAGACGTATATTTAGGTCCTTTTCAAAAAGTGGTGGAAATTCTGTCCTAATCCCCAGCCAAAATTAATTTAACGATTTTTTTAGAAAACTCAAGTTTTAAACTTGTGTCGTTCAATACCTTCAGCAAGTTCTTCTTAAGCGCTTAATGGTAAATGGCTGACATTAATCATCTCAACTGAATATGACTTATTAACCCAATTTTCTTTTTCAACATCAAAATTTGAAGGAAAATATTTTTACGATTGTGTCTCCAAACCCTTCAAATGATGAATTATAACTTTTAGAATTAAATCTTTGGAAAGGTTATTTTCAGTTATAAAAGCATCCATAGCTGTAAATATTTCTAAAGACCCATTTTCCACTCTATTTTTCTATATGTTCACTTTTTTTTAACAAAACTTGCAATTTTATATTTTAGCGTACATATGTTGTAAATATTTCCTTGAAGTGACATGCCTAAATCATTTATGTTTTCAAAAATATCTGAAAAATACAATTTTAAAAGCCATAACTAATTTTGAAAAGAATCACTATATCGGATTTCTGCTCAGTTAAAAATATAACAACTTCATCTTTCAACTGTAATAATTTGTAAAAAGTTCGTCCTCTTGAGAGCCCCCATGCTTCTGAATGTAGCATTAAGGTGTGATAATCGGAATTCATATCTTTGCAAAATTTGGAAGTAGACGGCTGCTAAAGGCTTGGTTTTTTATGAAATTGATAATTTTGGTAGTATCGCAAAGCACAGTATTTAAATTTGGTGATATTTATTTGGTCTCAAGTGCTTTCCGATGGATGCAGTGAGTAAAAGTGAAATGTTCTTTGGCATCAGCTTTAACTTTTACTACAAATCCAATATTCTCACCCACCATCGCCCCAGCATCATTCGTAGAGACACCGATGCAATTACTCCATTGTAAATCCTCATTTGTAAAAAATTCATCAACTGTAATATTATATAAATATCTTCCCCTCTTGTGCGCGCTCCAAAGACAACAAACCAAACTGCTTTGAAAAAAATTTCTGTCGTTGCGCGTCCAGAAATTTTTAGGTTTTGTAAAATTTCGGCTACCCACAAATTTAATTACGCGACCCCAGATGGTATCGCGACTCATGTTAGTTTGAGATGCCCCAATCTAAACTGCCTCACAGCCCACTCTATCATTAGCTGATGAGTTGAACTATCCACCTACATCGCCAACAGGTTACCAGATGGCATTGTTCAAAAAAACTAGAGCTACTGTAGTGATTCCTCCACAGGCTCATTCTAACTCTGTTTCGCGCCAAAATTCCATTCTCATGGACATTTGGCAATGAGTCACACGTACAACCAACTCCTTGGAATTTCCACCAAAAACGAAGGATACAGGCATTATCCAACTTCGAACCCTCTCCCATATATTTTCATTTAATGGGCAAAAACTGTCAAGAAAGACAGCTCAACGTTAACATAACTCACAGCAAGTTCTCCCCTCTGTGGGGTCAAACTGACCAATAGAAATTTATATATAAACTATTGCGTCAGTACTCAATTGTCCAATCACGGTCCACAAAAATCATTCGAAGTAAAGTTTTGGACCGATCAATAAATACTCTCTTGCTCCTTAACTTTCGACCTGAAAGGATGTTCGCTGCTAGCCTTAAGTACGATCCTAAATATATAATTTAGGCAACCTAACGAAAGCCCGGCATCATGCCGTGGACTCTATATACTTTCTGTCTTTTCACCATAGTGCTACAGCCTTCAACTCTCCAATAAACATTATGTTTAATGTGCATCCTCTCTCTCGTCTACCTGCATTCACCGCCACGTAAAAATACCTTCTGAAAAGTACAGTCAAATTATGCCGCATGACGTACGTCACCCGGCACCTGGTCAGCTGTCCACACATCACGGCGCAGCAGTATGCTGACCCATCATACCTCGCGGCAGTTGGCGACCCACTACTGACTGTTGTTTTTTGGGACAACTGATGTATATATATATTTATACGGAATTATAAATTTATTTCCTATCTTATCTAATCTTAGGAATTTCTTATTTACAAATCCTCGAATATTGCAAAATTTGTTTTATAAAGTTTAAAAAAATATAAATTTTTCAGGAAATACGTTTGTAATTGAAAAAGAACACTGAAAAAACAACATTTATTTATTTGGAAGATTTTAAAAATTATAATAATATTTAGGTAGGCTTCATGAGAAGAGGCCATTTGTTGATAGAATCGGATCCTCAAATGTTGATGAAGATCTATGGAGCACTCACATTGGAAGAAGTCTTTTTAAAGCTCAGTATAACTGACAGCGAATATGGAAAGCAGATTGCACTATCCAAAGAACATTTGATCGCATCACCTAAATTATCAAACAAAAACATCCGTAACTCATTGTATAATCGAAAGGTAAGTACTTTGACTTCTAAAATTTCTTTTAAAAGAAAATGACATTAAAATACATTTTTAGAATTTTTAAAAATTCAGGGCAGATTTAAGTACCGCGATAGAAAGTAAAGCAAGGGAATAAAAAGCTAACATCATGATGATTTTTTTTAATAAATATATTATTATTTTTAAGGTGAATGATCACTACAACCTTGATGAGAAAGACCTTTCAGTCCTATATGAGATGAGTGAATCTGAAAAATTAAAGATACACAACCGTATCAATATTTCAGAAAAGTATAAGAGTTGTATGAGTGTTTTAAGCCGTGCTGAAACAAAATCCGAGAAATGGAAGATGAAGCTAGCAAGAATCAATGCTCTTATAAGAAAGAGTTCCACTTATTTAAATCGCAGTAAAAGGTAAGTGAGAAAAAATTCAATAATTATTGTTTTTTGCTTTATCAATAATGAAATATTTAAGGTAGAATTTAAAAGCACCTTTTAGACGATTGAAAGTTACCTACGATAGATAGTATAAAAATGATAAATGAAGAATAGAGAATTACAATTATATCGGTGAAATAAACTGCGCAATATTTATTTAGAAAAGGAAAGATTCACACAGAATCGCAGTTAGAGGAGTCATTTGCAATTGTTTCGGTCAAAACTGTTCGTCGTCATCAGAGCGAAATTTTAATATAACCTTTTTTTTTCCACTATCGCCAGTCATAAAAGTGAAACAGGAAAAAAAGAAAGAAAGAAAAAAGACACTTATTTACAAAAGTGCCGCCTGTTGCGGAAAAAGAAAAGATGAATAACAGAAACACAAAAAAATGCGAAAAGTAAATGTACTAAAAATTAAAAATGAGAATGTGAATATGGCGCCAGGTCATACACAGGAACTAATATATTCAGTGTTTAATAAGGAACGTAACAATACATCATCTCAAAAGTCGGTTGCATTAACGGAATCGTACTAATCAAGTAACTGGAGTCAGGTAGTTCTGCATTAACATCAACATTTATTTATCAACAAGCATAAAATTAAAATGAACTTAACTTCATAACAAAATCAGTAAAAGATACGCAACGCCGAACCACTTGCTCGGATATCGGTGAAGCTAGCTATACAGTTCCGAACGCGAGAACGTACGAGTGAAGTAAACGGGCATGAAACAATTCGTATTTATTCCTGGTGATACAAACGCCACCTAGGCACCACTGCTGTCGCCCCCAGTAACACACGTCCTAATTATGTACACTTACGCGCGATTATACAACCGCTGCAAGAAAAATAAAAATAAAAAACGGAACAAATGAAAATAAAAATTATAAAAATAAAAAATCAGAAAAATGAAAATAAAAATTATAAAAATGAAAAATCAGAAAAATGAAAATAAAAATTATAAAATGAAAAATCAGAAAAATGAAAATAAAATATAAGAAAAATAAAAATGAGAAAAATAAAATTTAAAATAAGAAGCATAAAAAACAAAAAAATGAGAGAAATGAAAAAACGGAGAAAATTAAAAAATTGAGAAAAAAATAAAATTAAGCAATTACGATTTACAAATGGTAAAAGAGAGAAGAGACATAACTAAAAAATGTCCATTAGGTTGATGATGAGGTAACCAGTTTTTTATAGCACGATGGACAATAAATGCTCTCATTCGGTTCATTGACAGTCAAGTTGCCATCATGGAAGATATGGAAAGCTTCTAGGAAATTAATATCAGAATTTGAGAGCATTGATAATGTAATGAGGTTTATACGTCAGAAAAAAAGGAATTTATGGTTAAATTTCCAGAAATGTTTGGTAATGGCTGATTTATGGAAGTCTTGTGTACGAATATAGGGTTGGTGTTCCCTGAGTTTGAAGCGGAGTACATAACGTGTTTGTCCAATATAGAAACGTTCACACTCATATTTTATTTATAAACCCGCTGTTCTCAGCGTCCAGAATATAGTCTTTTAATTTATAGGAACCAATCTCTTTCTCTTATTGATGGAGTTAAAAATCGTTCGGATGTTAAATTTCCGAAGAATTGAAGACATTCTGGATAGGATGCCAGGAACAAATGAAATGCAGATTTTTATTTGTTTTATTTAGCTGAGAAGCAAGTGACAGAGAGGTTTGGGAATAGAAAGGTATTGATAGCTTTTTAACAACTTTATTGATGATGGATAAGCAAATTCCTGGTTGAGAGAAATATTGCGAAGGAACGAAAGTTCACTATTCAATGCCTGTTGCATTGAAGAGGTCTCAGTTTTCTGGAAGCTTTCCATATCATCCATGATGGAAATTTAACTGTCAGTAAACTGAACGAGAGCATTTATTGGTGATGAACTAAAGCGAGCCTAATAGATGTCTTTCCCAAGCAACTTCAGAATCTTCCAGTTTGTCACTAAATTCAGTAACCATAAGATAAAATGCAGGGTTAGCGAAATTAAAATTCCCCTACTTGGAGGGCTCTTACGCGCTTTTTAAGGCTCCAAAAATAATTAAATTTGTACAGCAGGACACTTGGAACTGCATTCGCCGTTTATGTAAAAAGAAAAAAAATACAAAAATTTCCAATAGGTGGCACTGTAGCAATAACTGTCCTAATTTGCATAATGTTGATTACTCGTATTTATAAAAGAAAAAAAGCAGACTATTCAAAACAATTAGCTGATCGCCTGTAACTTCATGAGTAATGTCAACATTACCGGAAAAAGAGTTCTTGGTGAAGTTATAGATACTATCAGAACAATAACAACACAGATGTAGCTCTAAGAGTATTCCAGCGTTTGAAACTTTTAAGGCGTGGACCAACGTCTGTTCGTGTTGTCAGTAAAATGATGACTAAATTTAAAGCAATGGGACAGCTTGGGATTCTACCAGGTAGAGGTCGAAAACGAATAAACTCTTCTGGCGTTTCAGATGTGGCTGCGCTATTATGGATTTGGCAAACCAATCTTCCTGTAGTTGTGCAAGTACACAAGCTGTTGTTTGTGTAGTAAACATGCTGTATTCCACTGTAAGGACAGTGTTGCGTTAGATATTGCAATAATATCCATACACAAGATACAGCATGTTCAACAGCTGCAGCACTCAAGAAGTTGTCTCATATTTGCATTTCAGTTTTTGGCACGAATGTCAGTTAATATCAATTGGTCATGGAACATACTTTGGAGTAACGAAACCCACCTTTGTTCAAATAGGAAAGTCAATACCCACAGCTGTCGGATTTGGGTGAGAGAAAACGCTCAAACTTCACAAGAGATCAAGTTTTATTTGCCAAAATGACCGTTTTGTGTAGAATTATCGCCAATTTTATCGTTGGGTTGTATTTTTTTATTTATTATTATTTTTTAAGCGGTTACTCCGACTGAACTCCGGATTTGTACCGTAAAGGGATAGAGGTACTGTGACATGTTGAATAATGACGTTATACCACATTTTAAACAGCACGGGTATCTTCAGGAGAAATCATCTTAATGCAAAATGGTGCGTCGCCTCACATCAGTCACAATGTTCGAAACTTGTTTTTAAGGCAGCATTTTACAGACGAACGGGTTATTAGTCATTTTTTCAATTTGGCAACCTCAATAACTTGACCTCACCCCATGTAAAATTTGGTTATGGGGTTTTTTGAAAGACAAAATGTATGGAAAAAGATGTTAAACTTGGTTAGAACTGAAAGACAGTATTATATCTTACAATATACATAATCAAATTTTGGGCTACTTCTAAGTCAGATTACTAATCTTAAGCAAAGAATAACTTATTCTTTCCCTTTATAACCAAATATAGGATCAAAAGCGGACTGGGGTTGTAATCCAGATATTAATAAATTTTCAATTTGTATGTAACTGTGCTTTAATTAGGAATTTCTCGAAATTATTTTTTGTCAACAAAATTTGACACAAATACAAGCAGTAAAATTAGTTACACACGTATAACTGACATTGCAGTATGATAGGAGCGTAGCAATTTAAACATTATGAGGGAGGGCTTCAAGCAGCTTTAAAAAATAAAAGACTATACGACTCGCTGTTAGAAAAATGAGGCTCAATATCCAATAAGATAAACTTATGAGCCCATCTCTTGCGCTTCCTTTCCCACACAACATTGCGGTATGCTAATTCCTTTTATCAATTATGAAATCAATAGCCTATTCAGGAAATTTATACAATGAGGTTAAATAAATCTGCTATATAATATATATATATAAAACGGAAATACGTTAGCAGTATACTGAATTGCTGTTATATGAAAAGAAAAGTCAGTATAAGCAAAATATAGCTTTATTCAAAAAAGTTTGTTCTCTTAAAAGTTTTTCCCCAGTTTTCAGTAACAGTCTGCCTCGAAGTTCTAGACATAAAACATGCCGGATTCAAAATTCTTCATTCCGGAAATTGCAATAACCATCTATTTTGGCAACATGCTCGTTTCATCCTTGGACCCAGAACTCACCGATTACGGTTGTTCACTGATATACCAATCAGCCTATTTCTTTGCTCTTGTACAAGTTAAGTTAGCATACATCACAGTAGCAGGAACAGATATGCTTCTATTACAGTGCACATACATGTGGGAAAGATGATAGCATAACTCTTGAAGATCATTGGGTGGCAACTTTTTCTCATCGTAAAGAAGAGTGTAATGTATAGGTTTACTAGTATTTCGGATATCTTCATGGCTATACAGAAAAAAGTAAAAAAAATCGGATATCCGTATCGACAGTGGTGCCCGGAGGAACACTTCCTGACCTTCCAACACCATCTCTTGGGTTAAGAGGTTTAAACCTGGTCAGGCGTTTCTTTTGAATGACTATAAAAGTAAGAGAATACAGGAATCCATTCAATTCTGCAATGCAAGCACGTCGGATTGTACCGATTTCATTCTCCAAAACTACGTTAAACTGCCCTTCACTAACACCATCTCGAAAAAATATAAATTTCTCTGGATTCTTTCCTCTGGTGCTTCTAAGAAATGCTTATAGAATCTCCTTCACCATCTCTTCCAGCTAGATTATGATCTCTTACGACAGTTTTTTAGTGTCTGGGCTCTATTGAACTCCACAAGTAGCAGCGTAACGAAACGGAAATGCATCCAGACTTCCTACTGCAGCTGCAAATGAAGGGCAAGCATATCTACGAGGTGAATGAGCAGCATTTGCACCAAAGACAATCATTGGCTTGGAAAATATCACGGATTTATGGGAAAGTATGTGATTTATTCCACCCAGTTTAGAACTGATTTTAAGAAAGATGTTTCCTGCAACTTACGTATTTAATTTTTTCACAACCACTAAATATTTCATACACTGTGTCAGTAAACACAACTGAATTTCTGTAACAAATTTAACTTCCTTGTGGCTATGGTAACTATCTCTTGACGATAATACCACAATAAAAAAGTTACATCACATTTCTTTGCATACTTTTCGTCTTTCGCATACTTTTTGTCTTTTCGTGACTGCGAAAATTTTTTATATCATCGTAACCTTCCATGTTCCTACCTGCAGAGCGTGCAAAATTACACAAGGTGTCGGAAAAGTTTTGTAAATGGCACCTAATGCAACATATGTCTCCTGAAAAGCTTAACAGTACCCAGGAACATGGCTCAGCTTTAGATAAAAAAAACTGTTTACCATCCATTTTCCAAGTCCCTAGATTATCCATATCAGCTGTTACAGGTCCTTTTTCACCAGGTCTATATGAAATTTCGGTGATCCTATAACTCTTCTTTGAAGTTCCATGAATTTCAGTTTTAAAACGAACCAAACTTACTCATTATCTGCCCATTCATTTGTTCAGTCAGTTGAGCAGTGCTCCATATTTTTTTAAATCTGTCTTGTGCTGGGATGGCTGTTTTCCTTATTATGCTTGAGATCATATTGCTAGACAATTTTCTAAGTTTGGGTTGTCCACCTGGTATGCAATACACTTCTAATGGCATATACGTAGTATTTTTACTTGTTCTCATATGGGTACATGGTAAATCAGGGTATCTTATAGGACCATAGGTGTTCGAAAATATTCTAAAATTAATATATCAGTATTATCATCTGCTTTAAAAGGAGTTTCCCTTGCTGAAATTCAGGTCAGACCTTTCACAGGGTATTTATATGGATATTTTTGATGAATTACTTCCACCTTAATCTTAAAAAAATTTGATTCTAATACTTTAATCTGCTGAGGATTCAATCTTGAAAGTCTTGTGAAGTCAACTCGATCACAGGCCGTTGACAAGATTTGGTTCCGCAACCTCGATAACAAGTCCAGCTTCATGAAAACTTTCTCAGAAAAATTACCAACCACAACAGGCCATTTTTGTGTGAGAAAAATGCTTTGGTTATAATCAAACCAAATTTCTATTCTTTCACCAAGACGGATCTTACGCTCATGAGGATCATCAAAAAGAAAAAATGATCATCCAGCCTAAACTTGGGGAAAAGGTGGAGAACAATGACACATTACAGTGTCAAATGCCAGTGTAATATCTTGGGGTACTTCAGCATACCTATTACTCCGTCTTTGTCGATAAAGTTTTCTCAATGTTTCTAAATTAACTAAGTTGCCACCTCCTTAGACGCCATGTTGAGTTGTCACCTCATTAGACGTCATATTTTTCTAATTTCAGAAGACGTATTATGTTCGGCTGTAGAAAATGCAGTTTTCGGAATAGAATACGTTCTTGATTAAAATGGAGGTAGATCATGTCAAACATTTGAACATTCGTCATTCCTAGTGACCTTTATTGCTACAGCCCTACTTATTGGCAATTTTTGTACTAATTGTTTTACATAAACTGCGAGCGCTAAAGTATCTATTGTTTAAATTTTATTCTTTTGAAGCCTTAGAACTCACTCCAGAGTTCTCTAACTACAGGAACTTCAATTTCGCTAACCCTGTATTTACAAAAATATTATTATAAAGATTACGCCTTCGAATATACCAATATTTCCTTCATTATACCTATTTCCAATGATAAATATAATATATTTTTAACATAGACAGCACTTTTGTTCTCTTTGACATTCTTAAGTGAATTTGAACATTTGAAATTGTCATGTTGAAAAATAAAATGTAATTTTTCATTTTTAAAGGGCGACAACATTTCAAATGTTTTTTCCTATCATATTCACTCTAATATACTGCAATATCTTCGGCCAAAACTTCAGGGAGTTACCAATGGCTGTCGTGAATCTCGACGCTAACCACAGAATTAGCAATAACTTCCTGAGTCATCTTGACAGAAAAATGATAAAACAGGTCTTGTTTATTTTCTTTTTCTTTAGCTTTTGATACTTTAAGTATTCATACAGTGCTTGCTGCTTAATAAAATCGCTTTTGTTCCAACAAGGTTTATTTTTATTAAATCAACAATTTTTTTCATATTAGCGGATGATGTGGCAACAATAGATATTAAATTACTCGTAAAGAAAAGAATGATTTTCCGGTGCCTGGTGGGACCCGATCATTTTCTTCTTTACGAGCATATATAAAGCTTTCTATGGACAAGTTCCAACTTGTCCATAGAAAGCCTAATGACTGATAAAGTAAAATGATTGACGCCTGTAGCTTAGTAGGTAGAGTACTGACTGGCAATCAGGAGGTCGTGAGTTCGGGTCCGACCAGGTGCCGGAAAATCATTCTTTTCTTTACGAGTAATTTAACATCTATTGTTGCCACATCATCGGCTAAAGTTGATTTTATTAAGCGGCTGACTTCTATAACCGTCAATTTGAATTTAAGGCTTTTTGTGGAATCAAATATACATAGATACCATGAGTAAAATCAAAGTTGCGGCAGACGCATCTCCTGCAAAATTATTAAAGATGTTTGATTTTAAAATGTACCGTATAATCATGTTCAGTTAAATATGCAAATCATTAGCTTGTGGATCGTTTTATAAATACATTAATTACAACAGTAAAAATTATGTATATCGCAATCAAACTTCCTTAAAAAATTGTTCTGTTGCGGTTTGTTCGGCGGAGTCCATAATGATCGTTCAATAATGCGTGTACATGAATTAAATCCGTATAGGAAGAGCAATAGTTCCTATTTGTTTTGACAAGTCGTATAAATATAATTGAGAGGCCCACAATTTTGAAGCAGCCTCTTTGTGACTGTATTTAGACAACTCATTGTATTTTAGCAATAATTCTTGCTTTTTCCTAACACTTTAAATCCTTTGACTACTGATACTTTGGATGCTGATTGATATGCAGAATTGCTGAACTGGTTGTATACTGTGTCTTCTTTATGCATCGCTGTACTTCTTCTATGGGCCTCTTCTTGTTTACCATTAGCATATCGCGGTTTAAAATCCCCATACTTTCTTATTAGGGCTTAGACCGGGACTGCAGGATAGCCAAACTAAAACTGAAATATAGTTCTGCTGGAACCACGTTTTCATTGAATTCAGTGTATGGTTGAGTGTACGATCTTCCTGGAAAACCTATTTTAGACCATCAAAAACATTCTCCAAACTGCACTAAGTTATTTCTAAGATATGTTGATAGTTGTTAAAATTTTATTTTCCATTTATAAATGAAAGCAATGCTTATCCCTTAAATCCAAATTCATCCCAGACTATCACAGATCTTCTTGCTTTCTGTTTACTGAAAAAACTGTGGACTACTTTTCTTAAATCATGTCAATATGATGTGCAACCGTCGACATCATCGAGATTCTACTAATCATTGAATATGAATGACGAACATGCCAATATACACCAAATGAGATATGATTGTATGCTGACTATAGTCTACCCTGTGTTGTGATTTCAGTGATGGCATATAAATAAGGCACTTATAATTAAATTCCTTTTCTTTTTAAAAGCAGGACCCCTTAACATACAAATCCACCTTTTTGTTTTTTTCCTACCTATCATATTTAATTTTTTAAACCCATTTTTAACTTGCAAATAAAATCATTTGGCCTATCATGGTACCTAAAATCTATTATTTCTCTCCCTGCAATATGTTTAATTTCCATCAACGATTGGCGCCAATGAAGTCTTAAGTTTAAACAAATTCCTTGTCGAAATCAAACATTGTAGATAGATTTAGACAATACATGGACACCTGCAAAAATCAGGTCAGTGCCGTGTTCGGGGATGCCAGAGTGGGCTGCCAATTCCTACCCGGGACCCTGAAAGTTAACATGGGCCAAATGAGAGTTGGCATTTTTTTTCTTGGCGGCGATATGTTCTGGCAGTCCTTGGACTGCCCAATCCTCAAAATGGCGTATATATAAAGTGACCTGTGCAGACCTGAAAAGACCAGTGAGAAAAAGAGAGAGAGAGAGAGAGTGCTAATTTGGATGTGGTGTGGTCACGTCAGATGAACACTTATAATGAGAACTCCATGGTGACCAGGGCCAAAATAACCATTTAAACATGTAAGTTAGTCTTCTTAGTAAAGTCTTTCTTTCTCTTCCTTTTGATGTGTAATTGCAAGTGCCTCCTCCCACACTAAACTTCTAACATGATTTTCTTTTCTGGTGGTTTTTATACCTCAGTATAATTTTTCATTATAAATGAGTAATTGAACCTTGTTTCCTAATTTAAAGTTCCTTGATGTTTCCAGTCGTAAATAAAAATGTCTATACAAGGTTTAAACCTATTAAAGGATATACTAAATGAAAATTTTGAAGTAAATATGTGAATTTACTTGTACTCTAGAAATTTGTTACTGGCTCCAATGTTCAAATAAATGGCACAGTCAATGGCACTGATAATTTTTAAATCATAGATTTTGTTTTGCTATTATCATGTTTATTATATAAAATAAAAGGTAGTAATTTGTTTGAATAATTGTTCCTTGTCTATTTTTAAATTGAGCCTGTGGTCATTGAAAGAAAACTGTATTTAAATTTAATTTTTTTTTTATATTTAACGTAAAACACAATCATTCAATATACTTAATCCATCCCTTTAATTTTCACGGTCTTGCATTGCAGTACCCGATAAATAAACTTAATATTAAATGTAATGATAATGGGGTTGTAATGTTCTCAAATAGTTAACAATAATCAATAAGTAAACTAACTTTAAATTTACAAACCTAATTATAAAATACTTTAACTTCATTATTATTCTCCCATTCGAAATCGTAAATTCTAACAAAAATTAATAAAAACTTACAAACCCGTTTCACCATAACAACGATCTATGTTCTATTTTATATTAAGTTTTTTGATTTTGACGCCCAACCTTGAAATTATTGGCTACGTTTAATTTCTTAATCCTGTAAATTTTAGTTTGTAATGAACGTAAATTTATAATTATTAAATGTCTGATTCCCATTCTCACAGATTTTAATGGTAATTAGATGTGAATAAAAAGCCATACTTAAATGTAATGGATTGCAATTTATAATGAATTTTAACGTAAATATTATTTTTTTATATATGAGGGAAAGTAAAATTTTTGGTAATTTTAATTATTGAGGCGATGTGTTATGAAATACTAGTTTTCAGATTTTTTCAATGGTTATTACAAAATAGACTGCAATTTATATGGAAAAAATTGATTTAAATAGAAGGAAACTGATTTAGATTTTAAAATATAATTTAAATAACAGAAAATATACTGAAATTTTAAAAAATCGGACATCCTGCTAGAAACTAGAGCAAGGATCCTTCTACACCAAACTATTCACTAGTAGTGACCAGACTCAAAGAGTCACATGACGGCGGATGTGGGCGTGGCAGCCCAAGCCTGTCGTTCTCGTTAGCCACGGTTTTGGCGATGTGACGTCACTTTGAATCTGTTATGTAGATAGCGGCACGCTATCTAACGGGCGTTGTAAGCTGTGTTACTGGCGGTTATCGAGTTTCGAGCAGTAAGCGGTCAATGGAGTAAGAGCGACCGTGGCAAACGTGGAGAGCTGTGGCGGCCAGTCGCTTTTCGTTGTCAAGGGCGCGAAGGAGTCCAGGTCATGATTTTTAGATATTGTTCACTTAAGTACGTAGTTGAATTGAAGTCTCGTGGACTTTCGTAATTAGTTTACGAAAGCATTTTCAACGTATTCTGGCTGAGCTTGGAGCTCCGTGTAAAATCCCTGGTAACTGGAAGTCCAGACGAGAAAGCGTTAAATGCGGAGTGAGCCAACTAAGGATAGAATCGCCGAATTGTTACGTTCACGGGACTTCAACTTAAATAGCAAGCAGGTACACCTGTCTTCAGCTTCATTAACTACAAAGCGGACTGAGTATAGAACGGATCTTGGTGACGTATTACTGTTACGATTCGCAATTTACATTACCTTTCGTTACTGACTAATGTTCAATAGTGTGTTCAAATATAACCTATATTTAGTTAATGTTAGAAATAAACTGTTTGGTGACTGTAAATATCTTGTGGCGCAAGAACAGATGCTACTTAGGTAGTTTGTTAATATATTAACGTTAGTTGAAAGTGTAACCTTGATAGGCATAAAATAGTTAAGAAAGCACTGGAGTTGTTTCAGGGTTCGTTGCACATAATTTGAGGCGCAAGGGTAACTGTAGACCTCAGTGCTAAGTTAGAAGTAACTAGAAGTGACTTAAGCTTCCTGTTCGAATTCTTTGCCACGCAACATTTGGCCTAAGTTTCCTTGAATTGCCTGCATTGACTGATGTTCTATTACGGAAGCGGTACCGACTGAATTGACGTTCCTGTAGAAGTGTCAACGTGGACAGGCTCTGGATTACTAAATTCAGGTTATGACTTTACTCTTAATATTTGTTTGGTTTAACTTTGTAAGATATTATTACCCTTCACAGGGATAACACAATTGCCAAATAATGGTCAACACAGAAAAGCCTCCAGGGCAAGATTTTTTGTGGATTTTTAGTGGGGGAATTTAT
>QLNU02015360.1:66692425-66711222 GCA_006491805.2 Dysdera silvatica
TATCCCTGTGAAGGGTAATAATATCTTACATCTTCATATACGGAGAAAAATGCGTTTGTTCTTATCTACATTCGTCTAGTAGGTCAAGACACCGCGGGCTCAACGCGGGGACCCTGGTTCGAACCCAGGATGAGGACCGCGCCTTTTTTTCTCCAAATATAAAAAAAGCTCTAGTTTGAGCTACTTAACGTGGATGGGAAAAAATTATTGGTTTAACTTTGTTAGCATATTACTATACCTATAAATTTTAGTAACGTATAGCATATTTTTTAGTGCATACTGTGAGCTGCCCCGGTGGAACCAAGAACATACACGAAGACCAAGTTATGTTTGATAAACTCGATGTGTGACCCGGAACATATGGTTGTATTCCCTAAGTGCTCAAAATAAACGTCTATATTGAAATTGTTGTATTCATTCGTAGCCACTCGAACGCACGAAATGATTATGTAACGTATCTTCCTAACGAAGAAAGATAGGGCTAGATCCCTTAAAACCGTTTAATAGTTTGAATAAGAAGAAATACACTTACAGAGTAGTGTGCTTGGAAATTTGAAGCTCACTTTCTCTTTTTGTTTATCTTGAGGATATTTTCTGCTCAGACGCCATTCTCAAAATTCTTCTGTCGCCGCATGTGAAGGTCGAATGTGACCTTATAGAATATCTATAATCTTTTTTTTTAGTAAATTTACTAATATTCTATAAATACTACGCTTTGCTTTATTTCAGTGCGGTGCAATTTTCAATGCAATCTTCCTGTTTTAATTTAATCTCCACAATAAAGCTACTTTTTCGTTATTTAACTATTAAGCTTTACGAATTCCGATGAAGCATTAAAAAAACGCCATTTTATACTAATTGTTTGTAACGTCAATTACTTGTTTGAAGCCTGTGTTTAATAAAATTTTTATACACATTATTTCTCACGATATTAAGTATTATTAATTTTGTGAGGTCTGAAATAATTACTGTAATATGTAACATGATCATGATTTTGAAATTTTTCTTTTCTTTTTATTTAGACTTGCATAAACCACTATTGGTATTACTATCGTGGTTTCATGAATACTTTTATAATTGCTTCAGACTTTCATTGAGACTTCGCATATTATTTATGTTTTTACTAAAATTATCTCGCTTAATCGAGAGAGAATTATACATTTTCTTCAGATATATTAAGAAGCCCTATTGGGTGCCTACACTAAATAGAGTGTTTATCAAAGTTACTGTATTCATCGAAGGTTGTTTATAAAAACCATGAAATTCTCATTAAAGTTTCACAAAGCATTGTATTATTTCCTAAAAATGATATTTTTTTTTTAATTAGATACCATACACCAATTTATCCTTAGCTACAGATTCAGTTAGGAATAAAGAAACGTACGGCGTTTTATACATTGGACCAAATTTTACATCGACGTTAATTAAGAGGTAAAATTACTTCCTTTTTTTAGTTATATGACTAAATACATCTTCTACCGAATTAGATTACGGAAGGTGAAAAGTTATCGAATATTTTAAAATGTATTGCTTATTGGTACATATAATTTATGAGAAAATGCTAAAATTTGAACAGATGTAGAAAATTTCAAGAAAACGAATGCATTTTTGTGCGATTAAAAATATTTGCAGTGCTCTCAGAAAATGGAATAAATTGTGGTGTGACTTAAAATTAAATAACTTGATTTTCTAAACTTATACCAGTGTACAAAACTTAAAGATGATCTGGAAATTACAAGAATAATCAGTTCAATTGTATTATAAGTGGAAATTGTGTGGTACAGAGAAATATGACATCAACCAAAATTTGTATACCGTTACTACATGCAACTATTTTAAAAGTATGTTAGTCATTTTTGAGGATGTATAGATAAAAAATTACATAATTTAAGTTGAACTGCATTTGAGAAGTGTATTTCTTTAACAAGGAAACTTTAGCAGTGTATGCACATTCAAACAAACTTAATATACTCACTCAGAGTTATCATGGAAACACAGCTGGAGTTATTCGCTTCAAGAACTTGTGAATATTTTTGTACTTAGCGTGTATTGCGATGGTGTAAATCTATATAAACGGATTTATCTAGTATTTTGCTTTAAGAATAATGAGGGAGACGTGTTTAATTAATAAGTAGATGAGTCCTTCTAGCAGGTAAGTAGTTCACCTTTAGCAAAAAACTGTTCTGTTTTTTGCACTAGAGACTCTATGTAAATAAATTATAAACTCACCCATAAAGCACAGATAACTTACGATTGTAACAAGCATTTGATATAAATTCATGCAAATAATATACCAACGGTGATTATATATATACCAATTACAACTTTTGAAAATGGTGAACAATTTTGTTCGTGAAAAAAATAATCATTTACAACCTGTAAAGAAACATAAATTCAATGTGGAAAATTCCAGGAAATCAGAAATTAATAGCAAGTCGGTTCTCCTTGCTTTTCAGTAATATGTATCATTCTGTCAGGCATTGTTTGAAGTAGTTTTCTTAAAACACCTAAGTCTGTGTTCATCAGGGCATTCGAAATTGCCATTTGGAGATCATTCACACGATAATATTGCTTGTTGCGCCAATATGCAGCCTTTGCCATAAAACCCCACACATTTTCAACTGGATTCAGGTCTGGAGAACGCGAGGGCCATGGAATGACATCAACCATTGCTCGTTCAAACCATTCCTTGGTGGACATTCATGCATATACTGGCATTGCCCTGTTGGTACACCCAATTCGGACCGCATAAAAGAGGCCTAAATGGCATTAAGTGGCCATACATTAATTCCTGATATTTTTGGAGTTCATAGTGCCCTGAAGGAATACGATGTCTGCTTTGCCTCCTGTTCCGAATGCTGCCCACACTACAGCTCCGCCGCTTCCTTGCCGTCTACTCAGCCTTATCTTTGGGTGAGTGCATAGATCATGCTAATATGACGAATATCCATCAGGGCCATACAGTCAGAAACGTTTTTCATGAGAAAACGCTAGTTTATTCTACTCATGACGCCATTTCACAGTTTTTTCACACCAATCGAACCGATTTAACTTATGACTGATAATACGTTTCGGTTAGCTTTACATTTTCCTGAACTTCACGTTCGAATTTACATTTAAACTTTTCCACACAGTTTTATGTTGCACAGGTGTTGATAGTACACTTGCAATTTCATGAGTGGACACCTACTCACGAGTGGCAAGAGCTTGAACGTGCCTGTGGTTCCCGGGTAGCAGTTTTGGTGGTCTACCTGACTTTTTTTGGTTAAATAATCATCACCATTTCTGATGACCTTTTGAACTTTGTGAGCGCGCTGTTTAGCGGGCTAGTCCTCTTGTTGACTGTCTCTTATAATGCAGAAAAAATACTTTTCTGACATCCTTTTCATTTAGTTCTTTTCCTCAATGCATACTCACAAAACGCAATTTTCATCACAACATTGGATCCATATGATAGCCTACATGTATCATATGATGTGTATAAAACTACACATATACAAATTATTTTACAAGCTAGCAGTACGTGATTTGCATGTTGAGTTTATATATTTTTGTAGGTTATAAATGATTATTTTTTCCTACGAAAAAATTGTTCACAATTTTCAAAAGTTGTAAGTGGTATATGTAGTCTTGGTACATCGTTGGTACATTATTTGCATAAATTTATATCAAACGCTTATTGCAATCATAAGTTATTTGTGTTTTACGGGTGAGTTTATAATTTATTTACATAGTGCATATGCAATATAATTAGAATATTTTTCCGTTAGGTAAGTTTGTACAGGGGATATACATTATATCTGTTCTCAAATCATTTGAAAACTAATTGATTCAGTTTTCTGCATATCATAATGTGAAATGGCCTCAAGTTTTCGGTATTATTGTATAAATATCAGTGTGTATATAATTTTTCAATCAAAATCGATTGATATATGGTTTTTGTCTCTTAATGAAACCTATTTTTGCAATTTAAGGTATGTTCTGAGTCATAATGTCCAAAATCAAACAATATGGGGAAGTTCAATTAAATTACATTTAGACATGACTGGTAAATATTCTTTCATTTACTAATTATTATGAGCCTGTAAGTTATTCAATTTTAAACTTATGTGTTAAAATGGAAGTTCACGAAGGAACTACTTAAAGAAATTAAGTTCATATATTCGTTTTCCAGCTCAAACTAGATATATTTGACCTATAACTGTTGGGATGGGGAATGCCACGTTTCAGGCTGAGTTCATGACAGTGATGCTAGTATCGAACAGAATATGGCTACAACGATGAAATAGCACTACGTAGAGGAGGAATGAACACACCGACGTGAGAAATCTTAACTTTTCTGCCAGACAAACAAATGAGAGAACAAACATTTCATGCGTATGGCTCTGAGTGATCGTACAATTACAGTAAATACCATAGTTCAATATTTAAAGTGTTTTATGCGTCATTCATTATTCGATTGCACTATTTAACATCATTTGAGGCATCGGAGCACCCTTACTATATACCCAGTGGTTCGACTAACATCGACTCAGTGCAGGCGTATATGGCTATGATAGTGCCAAGAACAGGGCTCGTGGATTAGCGAATGACGTCGCATTGTCATCGTATTGCATTTGAAATAAGTTCCTCATATCGTTTAATTTTAATAAAGATTATTCATCCATGGAACTTGCTCGTGAACACAACATATTAACAATAGCCAAATTTTAGATTTTAAAAATGCAGTTTTCATGTTCGATTATATTAAAAATGGAAAAAATATAAATATCTCACTACCACGTCGGCCAGAACACGGATTTGGCACTCGAACAGAACAAAACTTCAGACCTAACTTTGCAAAAACCAACATTGCCTTGTCTCGTATTGGTTCTTCGGGGCATCGAGTGTGGAACACGCTCCCTAATGAGTTAAAGCAATTCAGTTCACTCTCTCTATATGAACAGCGCCTGCATACTTGTTTAAATAGATTACGATTTTTTACATGAATGGTAAAATTATTTTAACTTACACACCTGCGGAAAAACACCTGCTTAGGCAGCATGAACTTTGTGGACAGATGTCAAATTCTTTTCCCATTGCTGTCCAGGTAAAATGTAAATTGTTAAGTTATAGTTTAAAATAGAGTTAACAAGTGTATATTTTACCTGAAATAAAGTTTATTTATTTATGGTGCAAATTCACAGTCCATGATGTCTTTGACTGGTTTCATTCGTTTAGTTAAAAAATCCTTTCCAAGGACCTTAGATGACTAGAGTTACCTGCGAATGATATGGGTCCCTATAAGTTCGTCTTTTTTTAATTTATTGGCAGTATTTATTAATTTTCAACGTGTTGAGGTGGTGCTCTAGGTTTTTGGAAGCAGCACCTAATGCGCTACAACCGGAACAATTGTAGCTCTCCTCCTCTAAAGTCTCTCCATCTCTATTGGCAAATTCTTGTATTTTGTTATCTTCTAAATCTGTCACCGTCTGTCGCCAGACACTACAATGTCGATCAATAAGACATGTTTTTTTCTTCTATATCTGTAATATCTATAATGTTATGTGGAAGGTGTTTATCACACTGAATTTGGAAATCTCACAAAATTTTTGCGTTTTAATTTTTACTGACTTTTTCCGGGTTGTGGTTTCACGAGTCCTTATTTGTGGATAACTGATGTTGCTTTGATAAGCACCAGTGCATAATTTTTGCCACCTTATCGTAACGTTCTTTGTAATCGAATTGTGCAATCTTGCTGCATTTGCATATCACATGTTCGATGGTTTCCTCTACTTGCTTACAGAGGCGGGACTTGCTATCTGCTTAGCTTTAGTCTATCTTTGCTTTAAGTATATTAGTTTTTTTTTTTGTTATTATTATTATTATTATTGTTGTTGTTTCTGACGATTCCTGCTTCAACATACAACACTATGATAGCCCAATCTGTGCCCCGCAGTTTCATTATGACAAGCTCTATAAACTGTGCATGATTCAACTCCACGCGGTTCTGATACCTAGCCAGTACCGCATTCCCCAATAGACTATACCAGGGTATAGACTACGGTGGCAAAATATGAGAGGCGGCATCAAATTATATATATTTTTTTTGCCAGTATATTTTCTAAAATGAAAGTAAATATTTATTTGGTAGGGGCGGCATTTTATCGTTCTGCCTGGGGCGGAAAACCCATGGGTCGGTCCTGGGCGTAGTGATAGCCTCCGTCATTTGAAAGCCCTCTCAGACTTCTAGCCTTCCAAGCCTAGCCTAATATAAACCTCCAAATCCTGTTTGTGACGTCACAAATCCTAACTCATATTCTATGACAAACAACCGACAACCCGGGGCCAATGAATTTTTTACACTTGTTGCATTCTTGCGCTGATAGATTTGAATAAACAACGTAGACCATATTTGGAATTGAGTGAAAATTTTTTCGTTTTCATGATGCTAAGAGAGTTATGTTGCCTTTAATCTTATTTCTTAAGAACTTATCTTCATAAATGCTACCCTGATGGCATAGATCAAAGCATTGTTGATGAATGTATCATCTGTGCGAACATCTTCAGCTAAAAGAAAATTCGTCTGTAAAAACGCGTATGTAATGTAACTGGTTATGCGAAAACGGCCTGCATGACGTATATCCTACTGTTGATATTACACTTAGAATATTTAAGAGTATGGCAGCTATAAACTGTTCTGCAGAAGAATTTTTTACTTTCCTTAAGAGAATTAAAAAACTACGTGATCAACTATGTGTGAAGCTAGATTGACTTCATTAACAATTTTGTGTATTGAGTCTGATATAACAAAGTAAATATTACACAATAATATAATCAGATGTTTTGGCGAGAAGGAAGCTAGACGTCATGTTTTCCATTTAAATACCAGTGTTCGATAGGCTTTTATTTATTTTTTGCTAAAATTAAAATTTATTTCAATAAAATTGAATTTGATTTATTATATACCAAAAAGAAATAATACTTCAATATAAGTTAATATTGTTTATTGTTACGTTTTACTTTATGAGTTTGTTTTTCAACATTTTTACTGTTAATATAAACTTTTGTAGCGTATATTGAATGTAACAATTTTTATGCTCTCGCCACTGATTTGGGGGGCGGCCGGATAGGAAAGGGCGGCATAAAAGACGAAACCTAGAGGCGGCAAAATGGTAAATCCGCCCATATATCTGGTATTATGATATGGGTATTAATGTATTTAACTCCTGCTCGAGTAAGTAGAACCCCGGTAATCCGACCTCTGATGATCCGACTCCCCACCTGGTCCGACCATGCCGCTCTCTCGGCGAGCGATTTGCGCCGTAGTCCGCACGGTGCCACCACCGGGCTTTGATTTTAGTTTCGTTCTTTGTCAAGCAAGTCGTGTAAACCCCGTTTACAGCAGCTGTTGTATTGGAAATTAGTTTTTAGTGCTTTAGGCTTAGTTTTCTTTAGGCATAGTGTGTATGATTTTATTATGTTAACAACAAAACGTAAACAGGTTAAGCTGTCTTTGTCGGAAAATTAAAAGTGCTTGAAAGGTTAAATAAAGTCGAGTCCCTTCAAAACATTGCATGTGTAGTGAGAATAAGCATAACTACATTTAAAGACTGGAGAAAAAATAGAAAAGATCTAGAAACTTACACGATGACTTAGGATGAAAAGGGCTGAAAATTCGTAAAACTTTGAAAAAGCCAAAATGTGAGCTTTTAGACAATGCTTTATAGTTGTGGTTTGAGCGGGAAAGAAGAAAAGGAACTCAGTGTCTGGACCAATCATTAAAGAAAAGGCTTTTATTTTCCACAAAAAATTTGAAGGAAATGAAGGCATCGAAAAGTTTACAGCAAATGAAAGCTGACTACATCGATGGAAAAAACGACATGGAATTTAAAATGTAATAATTTTGGGTAAGAATCTCTCTGCTGATGAAGAAGCTGCAAGCGAATTTATTTCAGAATTTGAAAATCTGATTAAAAAAAATAGATTAACTTCTGACCATTTGTATAACATCGACGAAACTGGTTTAAACGAGATGCTCCCAACAAGAACCTGGCTTCACAAAACGAAACCATAAAAGGTATGAAACTTAGTAAATTTAGGTTGACTATTGCCACCTGTAGTAATGCTAATGGCAGTCACAAATTGCCATTGTTTGTAATACGGAAATCCAAGAGTATTTAAAAACATCAATGCGCAATCTCTACCAGCGTATTAACGAAAGCAAAAACCAGCATGGATGGATTGCAAACATTTTAAAGAATGGTTTTTTGACCTGTTTATTCCTGCAGTTTAAAAAATCTAAAGTAAAAAAAAACTGCCTCTACGTTCCATACTGTTACTAGGTAATGCACCATCTATCTCATCCATCTGAAGAGGAACTAGTAAAGGGAGAAATAAAAGATGTATTTCTTCCTGCTAACATAACTTATCTCATCCAACCAATGGACCGGGGTGATGGAGTGGTTAAAGAGAAGATATCGTCGAAAATATATTGGATCCATTCTAGAAAAGACAGAAAAAGGTAGTAGCCTGTTTGAGGCAATGAAAGCTCTTAATGTATTAAGGATGTTATTTACACAATTGCCGAGGCTTGGAAAAATATGAAATGAAAGCATCAACACTTGAAAAATCGTGGCGTAAACTTTGGCCGAAAATGGTGGTTAAATGTGATCAAAATGAAGATGAAAATCAAGATGAAAGCACACCAGCAATTGTTAATGACTTACAAAGTTTACAGCCTGATGTTCAGCCCAGTGACGTGAGTCAGTCACGTGACATCAATCAAGCTGATGCTGACTGCACTGCGGAAGAAAAACTAAATGACGACCAGATCATTGCTGCTGTAATTCACACTACAAACGACAGCGAAAAAGAAGAACACAATGAGAGCTATAAACCTACTAGCCGAATATTGCATGTAGATGCTAAGCAGTCATTAAACACAGCTTTTCAGTACATTGAACAAAACTCCCTTTATTCACCAACGGATATTTTGTGGATACGAAAATGGAGGAACATCGCAGCAAAATCAAGATGGTCGTCTGCAAAGCAAAGGAACATTACAGATTTTTTCGTCCGTTTTAAGTACTAAAGGTACAGTACAAATATATACATTACTATAACTATACTATACCTAATGATTTCAGTATTTCTTGAAATATGTTATTTCCTATTTACACTGTCAACCTTAAAATGTGTCAACATAATATAATACTATAAAGTAATAGTATGGTAAGTAATATTCTTAATTGAAAACTATACGTAGTATACATTGTTTTCAAATTGTATCGCATTTTAACGTAAATGTAGTGTTCCTCTGATAATCCGACCTTTTTTGCTTTCCGACCATGCTCCCAGTTCCATAAGTGACGGATTAGCGGGGTTCTACTATCCTTCGAACAGCCAGCAGCATATCTCTGAGGTATTGTAGCCTGTGGGTGTACTTTATCCTCAAGTCATTTCTAATGTCATTTATCAACAGGACAGTAGCTTGTATAGCTGGTGCCTGCGCAAGCTACTGATTAATTTATGTTCCATAAGTTTAACCGAATTATATTTGTAATAATTCTATCTTTGTAAGATGAGCTATGTATTCAACACTTCAAGGTTTGATATATCTCGTCTTTCCTGGTGTTGCATTTTTAATGGCCAGTAGAGTGTGTAGGTGTGTGCACGCGCATTTATATATATACAGTGGCAGTTCGTCCATTGGTGCATATGACTCCCCCCAAGAGAAATTTAGAAAAAATTAGGATATAACAAGTTAAGTAAAATAAAATATCAAACACGTAATATGAAACTGTAATAGTATAAAATACGAAATTTATTACGTGTAAGTCAATTATTACTTTATTTGGTTGGTGACTTTATTAAACGGGATACAAGGAGCAGAGTGTTAGGCCTGTCGTACGTGCAATTGGAAAAACCGACCTTGAAAAGCAGTTTAGCACTGAAGTCATTGGAAGGTGTGAGTGTGGGATACTTGCCGCTTACGGCGCTACCGTTCGCACATTTTCAGTGTGCAGGAGATAAATACAATTATCCTTATTTTCTTTTTCGCCCGAGCTCTCCCCTTGTTTGCTATTTGGTACATTCTGTTAGTTTAATTTTTTAATTAATTATTATGATTAGTTTTATTATTATGTGCACAAACATTATTTTAAAACATATTATTGTGGGCCATGCACCACGGCACCAGGCACCGTGAGATCATTTTTTCCTCTGTGAGCAATTTACAAAAAATACGCCCCGGTGGCTCTGTGTGCCGACCATTTGGCAATTGTGCTAACCCTGTGAAAGGTAATAATATCTCATATATAAAAAACAATTTATCACTTAATATTATTATGTGTTAATAGTTAAGATTGCATTTAACAAAATAGGTGTTTCGGAGCTGAAACAATTACATTTTTCAACGTTACTGCTGGAAAGAAAAATAGAAATACACTTGCTTAGACAGACACTAGGCCTGACCTTATCCAAGCGACAAAATCGAAAACTACGGATTTCAAATGGGAATTCAAAGCCTAATTCTATGAGAAAAATATACGGATTTGTAAATGTGAATTCACTAAGAGGCTGTTTCGTTTTTACTGTCTCCTGTTCGCAAAATAAAATAGTGATTCAAGTTGGTGGAGTTGTTGTGTCATTGATTTGTCACATCTAACTAAAAAAATAAACATGAATACTCGCAGTCACATTTAAACTCCACATTAGAATTCTGTTTGCTTGGTATTCTTCAACAGCTTGACAGTGCATTTTTTAAGTTGCATTACAAGTTCGTTCAATCTTATGCCAAGAACACAATATATTTTATTCTGTACGTTTCGTTGTCCCGTGAAAATTTCTTTCCGCAATTTATGTATTGTAAACCCAGAGCCTCAACTAGAGGGGGCAGGCTAGCACATGGTCTGTAATGTTGGTAGGGAGGCCAGTGAAGGGACGGGTGCCGTGCAAGAATCTTAGTTTACCCGGAAAACAAAGTTACTATCTGAGCCACTGGTACACCCCCATTTGAATAACCCACCAGCCGCCACTGGGTATATATATATATATCATCATCATCATATTCAACCATTATCTATCCACTGCTGGATGAAGGTCTCTCCAAATGCTTTCCACACAAGTCTATCCTGGGCCATTCGTTTCCACGTCACCCCAACCTCTTTTCTTATTTCATCCACCCATCTAGTTTGAGGACGTTTTCTAGGTCTTCGGTGGTCTCTTGGAATCCAGTTCAGAATTTCTGTTGTCCATCGTTGATCAGTTCTTCTTGCAATATGCCCAGCCCATCGCCATTTCAGCCCTTTTACTTTAACAATGATGTCCTCTACTCTAGTTTGCTCTCTCACCCAAGTGTTTCTTTTTCGATCTCTCCTAGTTATTCCAAGCATGCACCTCTCCATGCTCCTTTGCGTTGTCTGTAACTTTCGTATTGCTCCAACTGTTAGACTCCATGTCTCTGATCCATAAGAGAGGACTGGCAATACACACTGGTTGAAGACTTTTCTTTTTAGACATAAAGGCAATTTCCCCTTCAGGATAAAACTGTTTCTTCCAAATGCACTCCAGCCAAGTTTAATACGTCTGTTGAGTTCTTTCATAATGTTGCCATCCATTGAAATCAGCTGGCCAAGGTAAATATATGAATCAGCAATTTCTAGCTCAGTGTTGTCAACTTGTATTTTTGTTTCCTCTACAAAATTATTGAACATGATCTTAGTTTTTTGTAGGTTCATCTTGAGTCCAACTTCTTCACTTCTAGTTGAGAGCTCTTGTACCATGTCTTGGAGTTCTGATGGGTCCGTTGAAAAAATAACAATGTCATCAGCAAACCGCAGATGATTTAAATATTCACCATTTATTTTTATTCCCTTGTTATTCCAATTTATCTGCTGAAAAATCATCTGTAAAGCTGAAGTAAAAAGTTTTGGAGAAATGGTATCTCCCTGCCTCACACCTTTACCAATTTTGATAGCTTCGGTATCTTTATGTAACCGAAATTTTGCACTTGCATTTTTATACACACGTTTCACAATGTACACATCCTCAATGTCTGTCGATCTTAAAGATTTGACGACTTTTTTAATAGTCAAAGGCCTTCTCATAGTCAGTAAATGCCACACATAATGGAAGTTCGTATTCATATGTTCTTTCAATTAGTTCTCTTAATACTTAAATATGGTCTACTGTACTGAATCCACTTCGAATTCGAAATCCAGCTTGTTCCCTTGGTTGAGCTGCATCTAATTTTTTCTGTAGGCGATATATTAGCACTTTTGTGAAGATTTTATAAATAGCAGGTAACAAGCTAATTGGTCGGTAATTTTTCAAATCCTCTTTATCACCTTTTTTATGCAAAAGAATTACTGTTGCAGAATCCCATTGGTTTGGTATGTTACCGCTGTTAAGACATTTGGTAAAGAATTTTGCAAGTATGTCTTCTACATATTCTCCAGCTTCTTTTAGGATATCTAATGTAATACCATCATCACCAGGGGCTCTTCCTTTCTTCATATTTTTTATTGCAAATGAAACTTCTTCTTTTAAGATTTTAGGAGCTGTTCCTTCGACTATTTCAATGTCTTCGTTTAATCCACTGTTACTTTCATATAGTTTTTTGTAGAATTCTTCAACTCTTCTAAGTATTTCTTCCCTATTTCTTGTTACGGTGCCATCCTCTCCTTTTAATGCAATGATGTGTTTCTTCCCAACAGATAAACTTCCTTTAACAACCCTAAGGCTCTTGTTATTTTCAATGGCTTTCCTTACTAGCTCACAGTTGAATTTTCTTATGTCTTCTTTCATGCTTTTGCGCAGAGTTTTACAAAGTTCTATGTACTCAATCCTGGAACTGGTATTTCGATTGTCCACCTTCATATCTCTTCGCCTTTTCATGAGCTGTTTCGTCTTCTCAGATAATTTGCTATTGTGCTTTTTACAGGTTACACCACCAATTTCCCCAGCAGTTTCAACTATTGTCTTAACAATGTTTTCATTTGCTTCTGAGATATCACTTTCATCAATAAGTCCTTCCAGTGCAGAAAAGCGATTTTTTAATTCCAACTTGAATGCCTCGGTATTTACTTTCAGTTTCATTAGATCCACCCTCTTACTTACTTGTTTCCTAATGAGCTTCTGTCGTTCTAATTTAGTATTTAAGTGCACTTTACATCTCACCATTCGATGATCACTTCCAGTATTAAATCTGTTCAGTACACTGCAATCTTCAATAATTGATTTCTTGTTTGCCAGGATATAGTCAATTTCACTAGTTCCCCCATTTGGGTGTTTCCATGTCCATTTTCTTTGCGGTTTCTTCTTAAAAAATGAATTCATGATGCTAAGGTTTTCAGCTTCTGCAAATTCGATGAGTTGATCGCCACGTTCATTCCTTTCCCCATATCCGTATTTACCAACCGATGTCTCTCCTTGTTCCTGTTGTCCAATTCTTGCATTGAAATCCCCCATGATGAGCTTGATATGTTGTTTCCCCTTGGTATGTAGCTGTTTGATTTCTTCATAAAATTCTTCAACCTCTTCGTCGGTATGGCTTGATGTTGGTGCATATGCCTGTACTATCTGAAGTTGGTATCGCTGGGTTAGTTGAACAACGAGCCTCGCTGCTCGATCTGACGTGCTTTCGACTTCAAGAAGGTAGTCTTTAATTCTTTTGTTGATTAAGAAGCCAACACCACTTGTTCTTCCAGTTTCCGTTCCTCTATAATAAAACAAATGTCCACTTTTAAGTTCCACCAACTCTTCACCTTTTCTTCTAACTTCACTGAGTCCTACAATGTCCCATTTGATCTTGTCAAGTTCTTCTTCCAATTCCTGAAGTTTTGCTTCAGAAGCAAGGGATCGTCCATTATACGTTGCCAAGGTCAATAACAAACGGCAGCCTGGGCCATTCCAGTGATTCTTAGCACCCCCTGCTTTCATGCCACACTGACCGCTGCCTTGATCAGGAGCACTCCAGCACCTGGAGACTAGGGGCCATGGTTTCTGGTGTGTCAACATAATGGAGGAATTAGCCATAATTTCACCACGCTGGCTAGACGGGTTGGTGAATTAGCCCTCCCCTTCCGCCTTTCTATCCGTGCAGCAAATATTAATTTGCCACATAAATAGAAAGCTCAGCCTGCACCACTTGAAGGCGGGGTAGGACACTAGGTTACTGGCCTGGCCGGTTCCACACATCGTCACATACGTTCAGCGTGTGGGTCTCCTTCCAGTTAGATACCAGCAACCCTTTTGCAGGCCATATATATATATATATATATATATATATATATTATGATATGGATGGATGGATGGATATATATATATATACTGCACAGGCGTCCTCTGCCAAGAATACCGGCACTCGACCGGTCGCCACTGAAAAGCGTCATCTGTAGCGGTAGCTCCATGTGGAGGGGGGTGACGCAACGAGTCCCGTCTTAGCCACTGCCTCCTAAATTTGGAGGGTAAATTTAGGAGGCAGTGTCTTAGTGCAGAACTTTGGCTGTGGTGACCGAAGTCCGGATTCTTCGTAAAACTGTAGATCCAGCTTGACAACCCGTCTGGCCAACGTGGTGAGAGTAAGGCTGCTTCCTCTGTATTTCTTTCACCGCACTACATGTATGTGTGATAACAGAGAGACCTCCATCCTGCTGTGGATTAAAAATGGTCGTCGATGATGATGATGCATATATGGTCTGCAAAAGGTTTGCTGGTATCTAACTGGAAGGAGACCCACAAGCTGGACGTATGTGACGATATGTGGAACCGGCCGGGCCAGTAACCTAGTGTCCTACCCCGCCTTCAAGTGGTGCGGGCCGGGCTTTCTATCTATAAAGCAAATTAATGTTCGGCAGCGTAATTCGCTGATTTGAAAGGTCAGTAAAATAAAAGATGTTATAGGTATCGTTTTAATTATATTTTCTCCTTACTGTACAACATTGGAAATTTACGTTTACACTGTTTTAAAAATTATATCCAACAAGTGGCGCCCTCCATTGGCAATACACTAAGTTACCCGAATTCCGAAGTGTTTGTCGACTTTTTCCTGCATAGCGATGGGTATATTGGCTATTGCTCGGCGAATATTCTCCTTCAGTTGAGCATAGGTCCTTGGACAATCGGTATACACGAGAGAGTTCACATATCCCCATAGAAAAAGTCACAAGGGGCTATATCGGGTGAGCGCGCCGGCCACTGAAGATCGCCCCTCAAAGTGATCAGGCGCCCGGGAAAGTGTTCTCGCAAAACACGCATTGGAGTTCGATCCGTATGTGACGTGGCTCCATCCTGCTGAAACCATACATCCCCCACATCCATTTCGTTAAAACTTGGCAAAAAAAATCTTCGATCATTTTCACATAGCGATCAGACGACACTGTAACTGTAACCCCATTCTCTTAAAAAAAACCAAAGTAGGGTCCAATAATCCCTACTCTCGAAAATGCGCACCAAACAGTTACCCGTTCACAATGATGGGGTCTCTCATGATGTTCTTGGGGATTGTTATTACTCCAGTAGCGTATGTTTTGCTTGCTCACGCATGCAGAAAGATGGAAATGAGCCACATCACTAAAGAACACAAGCGCGTCATCAGGAAAAGTTTAAAGGAACGCTTCACATGCATGTTGCCTAGCAGAAAAATCGCGTGCAGTGAGTTCTTGCACCATGGCCAACTTGTAAGGATGAAAGTGGGGGTCGTCATGAAGAATTCACCTTACAGAACGATCAGACATTCCAAGGGCAGCTGCATGCTTGCGTGCTGAGTGCCGAGGAGATCGCAAAACAGACTGCCTTACCAACTCGATGTTTTGGGGTGTTCTCGCAGTCCGTTCCCCCGATCTTCTCTTTTCCACACTTGAATTTATCCTGAATGTGTTTATCCACGTAACAATCGATTGCCGGCCAGGAACACAAGCTCGGGCGGCAATATTGAAATGCGCGCGGAATGCTCGTTGCGTGACGACTATCGAGCGACCGTTAGAAAAGTAAGCCTCTACGGCAAACGCGCGCTGTTCCCTCGTCCAACGCATTCTCTGTACTAAAGTGAACGACCAAAAACTTCCTGACCCACCCGTTCGAATGGGACCATCCGTACCCTCTAACGATCCAAACCTCGCTTCCTGGTGCCCAATTCAAATCAGCAAATTATGCTGCCACACCCAACGACCAACACTACGAAATTCGGGTAAGTCAGTTTGTTGCCAATAGAAGGTGTCACTTGTTGGATACAATTTTTAAAACAGTGTAAACGTAAATTTCCAATTTTGTACAATAAGGAGAAAATATAATTACAACGATACCTATAACATCTTTTATTTTATTGACCTTTCAAATTAATAAATTATTCTGCCGCACCCGTATTTGCTGCACGGATAGAAAGGCGGAAGGGGGGCGCTAATTCACCAACCCGTCTAGCCGGCGTGGTGAAATTATGGCTAATTCCTCCACTATGCTGACACACCAAAAACCATGATCCATAGTCTTCAGATTCTGGAGTGCTTCTAATCAAGGCAGCTGTGGCATGAAAACAGGGCGTGCTAAGAATCACTGCAATGGTGCAGGCTGTCGTTTGTTATTGACCTTGGCTACATATAATGTACGATTCCTTGCTTCTGAAGCAAAACTTCAGGAATGAGAAGAACTTGGAAAGATCAAATGGGACGTTATAGGACTCGGTGCAATCATAAGAAAAGGTGAAGAATTGGTGGAACTTAAAAGCGGACATTTGTTTTATTATAGAGGAACGGAAACTGGAAGAACAAGTGGTGTTGGCTTCTTAATCAACAAAAGAATTAAAGACTGTCTTCTGGAAGTTGAAAGTACATCAGATCGAGCAGCGAGGCTTGTTGTTCAACTAACCCAGCGATACCAACTTCAAATAGTACAGGTATATGCACCAACATCAAGCCATACCGACGAAGAGGTTGAAGAATTTTATGAAGAAATCAAACAGTTACACACAAAAGGGAAACAACATATCAAGCTCATCATGGGGGATTTCAATGCAAGAATTGGACAACAGGAACAAGGAGAGACATCGGTTGGTAAATACGGATATGGGGAAAGGAATGAACGTGGCGATCAACTCATCGAATTTGCAGAAGCTGAAAACCTTAGCATCATGAATTCATTTTTTAAGAAGAAACCGCAAAGAAAATGGACATGGAAACACCCAAATGGAGTAACCAGCGATATTGACTATATTCTGGCAAACAAGAAATCAATTCTTCAAGATTACGGGGTACTGAAGAGATTTATACTGGAAGTGATCATCTAATGATGAGATGTAAAGTGGCTTAAATACTAAATTAGAAAGACAGAGGCGCATTAAGAAACAAGTATGTAAGAGGGTGGATTTAATGAAACTGAAAAAAACTACCGAGACATTTAAGTTGTAATTAAAAAATTCCTTTCCTTTGCCGTCTTAATATTACAGCATAAATAAACAATATCTTTAACTGATTCTTCAATACGTAGTAAAATGTATGACACAATATTGAAGTTGTGATTTCTTAAACTTTCTGAAACCAGATTTTATTTCTTTTAACAGATGGCTTACTGTCTACTTCCGTTTATTTATCAGTCTTGCTTAGTTTTCAAAACTTTACTGAGAACATATTACAACTGTTCCATGTGAATCCTTCACTTGTGGAAAACTCAGCACAGGTGAGTATACATGGATATGGGAGAGAGAGAGCACTTAATTTTATATTTGTTATATTTTTCACCTTATCATTTTATGTACAGTAATACTTCTCAATAACCTCGTTGTAATTAATATTGCCGTTTAACGGTCATACTTTTGCGATCCTGGCAAATACTACATAGAATTACAAATAACGTCTTTTTTGTTTAATAAAGTTTTTTCTCCGAGGCTTGATAGTCGTTAATATATACAGGGTGATTTAGAACTAATGGAACAAACGGAAAGGGGTGGAAAAGGACTTCAAATAAGCAATATTTGACGCAATCTTCATCTCCGAAAACAAACCAATTTGGCTGTGGAGCGAAACTACTATACTGTTTACGTCCGTGTCGTTACTACGTAGGCGATTACGGCAATAAAAAAATATTTAATGCATAAATTAAGTGATTGGCCTAATAATACAGCAGAGACAAAGAAATCCGGAATTCTGTTTTCTGATTTTGATCTGTGTTACTATGTAGTGAAAATAAACCTAAAAATGCCTGTTTTGGCACACTGGAAAAGAGTTGGGAACTGCCAAGTATGTGCAACAGGTGAAGAACATCAAAATAAACAATTTTTATTCAGTGCCTTTTTGTCTAAAATTAGCCGTTCGGGCACTACAGTGAATTTAGTATTTGCATCCACCACATTCAAGGTTTTCACAAATGGCTACAATGCGCCATTTCAAGAATTTTTAAAATTATTTAATGTCAACGGACGTCGGGCTCACTCAGGCAACTTTCTAAAACCAGTTAAATTCATCAGAATTGTATGTGTAGAATCCGCCGCTTCAGTTGCGACCATGGATTCTACACATACAATTCCGGTGAATCGCAAAAAATATCCAACCAGTGAACATGTTGTCTGCATCTGTTAACACCTTCGCTGGTTAGTTTAAGACGAATTACAGAAAACTTGTTTTTGCATGGGCCTGGTGTAAAGCACTGGCAGTTTAATTGGTAATTTAATTTCAAAAGTGAAACGCACGAGTAGTTTTTTTCAGCCAATTGGATAAATTTTACTCAGTAGTGGTAGGCGATGGCTTTCTTGGACGGTTACAAAACCAAAATCACTAGTCCTAACGTATTTCTTCTATTTTGGCTTTTATATTCGTCTCTACAAT
>QLNU02015360.1:66743101-66766882 GCA_006491805.2 Dysdera silvatica
GAATATATTGAAAATGGATCGAAACCTGAACCTATGGATGGAAATGAAAATTCGATGGAAAATCAACGTAAGTAGAAAAAGATGGACAAAAAAGCAAAGACTGACATTGTACTATACATTTCCCCATTGGAGTTGAAGCAAGTCAAAAATTTTACAACGTTGCACGATATTTAGAAGAAATTAGAAGAGACATCAGTCGAAAGGACCAGCTCGAAAAGCCATGCTATTGAAGGCGCTGATACACAAGATGGCAGATCCCCTAATGACGATATACGTAACCATGTGTGAGAATTCTTCGATATTGTGGATAAGCTGTCTGATATGGGCATCCGAATAGACGAAGACCTACTGGCTGTGGTGCTTCTATACAGCCTTCCAGCGAAGTTTGAGAACTTTAGGTGTGCGATAGAATCGTGAGACGTGCTTCTGATGCCGGATGTACTCAAAATCAAGATCATCGAAGAGAGTGACACACGATGCCATGACAGCGAGTATGCGTTGGGTGCTTTTGCCACCAGCCATTTTCGACAAAAGAAAGCATGGAATAAAACTGGGAAGTTCCAAAAAGAGAAAAATAAATACCTGAGAGATAGCTGTGATAATTCAAGGATTAAATGTTACAAGTACCAATCGATGGGACACAAATCCTTTCAGTGTGACAATCGAGGAAAAAATAATTCAGGCCGTAATAAAGGCAGAGTTGGACTACTAACAAGTAAAAGAATGAATGAAGATGATGTGTTTTTCACGAACCATGCAGATATCCGAAACATATGGTGCCTGGAAAAGGGGTGCACGAGGCATCTTGGCAATAATGACTCATATTTTAATGTGTTACAAAACACCGATATCGCAACAATGAACATAGCTAACGACAGAATGACCAAAGTCAAGGGATCCAGAAAAGCAACCATGAAGGCCGAAGTAAATTGAAAAATTCAAGTAGTAGATGCATTACTCATACTGATATTATGAACAAATTTACTTTCGGTAGCAAAGATGTGTGACCGAGGATTCACAGTGACGTTCGAGCGTGACAAGGCAACGACAAAGGACCGGAAGGCCGGCTTCGAACTGATAGCGGATAGGAGGGACAATTTATACTACTTGCACGGCGAAAATACTAGTGTAGGGTATGAGGCTCGACATGCGAGCGAATCCATGGATAGTTCAAGTAAGACAGCCAACTTGAAAAAGTGGCATTTTAGGATGGGTCATCTAAATGTAAAGGACCTCTTAGAATCATCGGGGAAGGGAAACATCAAGGGTATAAAAATTGATAAATCGTCGACAGAATTCAATTGTGAATTTCCGAAAAGATCGGAAAGAGCTACAAAATTGTTAGATATTGTGCATACTGTCCTTTGTAGACCCATGAGAGTGCCATCAATCGGTAAATCAGTATACTTCATTACCTTTATACACGATTACTCTAGGTATTGTATTGTAAAATTTCTAAGACATAAAAACGAGGCTTTGAATGCATTGAAAGAAATTAAGTCCCTGTGGGAAAATCAAAAGGGTTCTAAAATTAAGGCACTCATGAGCGATAATGAGGGGGGGGGGGAAGTTCCTGAATAGAGAGTTTGATGATTTCCTAAAGATTAATAGCCCCTACTGTCCAGAACGATTCGGGGAAGCTGAACACAAAAATAGAACATTAGCCGAGATGGGGCGTTATACGTTAAGCTAATCAGGCCTACCGCTAAACTTGTGGACAGAGGCTATAAACACAGCTAATCATGTCAGAAACAGATGTCCCTCCAAAGCCATAAATAGAAAAACAGCTTATGAATTATGGTACAAAATAACACCAAAAATGTCTCATTTTAAAGATATTTGGATGTATAGCTTATTGTCTAAATAATCGACCTAAGCACAAGCTTCCTGCGAGAGTTGATAAAGGAATCTTTGTAGGGTACTCTGAGACAAGCAAAGTTTTACAATTTATTTCCTGGAAAACGCATTTTTTCTGTTTCTAGGAGTGTAAAGTTCTTTGAAGGGGGTGTATTGCAATCTAATGCGAAAGTTGAGTTATTGTTGGAAAGTGAACCCATTCAGGAAGCGTTAGTTAACCCCTTGAAGTGCGGAGTCTAGATAACTACCCATGACATGGGTGGGGAGACGGGAGTGGAAAATAACCCCAATGACAAGGGAGGCGAGTCTGTAGTTGAACAAGGGGAGTTTGATTTAAAAACCCTTGCCTGTTGCGATAGAAATACTATCTCGCTATGAAGCAGAGAAGTAGACAGAAACATTACGCATCATGCCATGTAAATGTTGATTGCTTCGGAGCCGAGATACCCATTTAGAGTGCACCGAAAGGCCCCGAGTCTTCAGAATAGTATATGGCGCTAATTAGCAAAGTGAATAGTGTCTTAAACAATAATACCTTTGTGTGTGTTGACAGGCCCCATTCTAGAATATGCATAGGGAGTCGATTCATACTGACAAACAAGTTTAATCCGAACAGATCTCTCTGCAAACGTAAGGCGAGATTTGTAGCAAAGGGGCTTAACCAAAAACTGGGTATTGATTTTAGTGAAACCTTTGCCCCAGTAGCACAACAGGGATCCATTCGACTACTGGGGGCCCTGGCGGTGAAGATTGGAATTAAAATCCACCAGTTCGACGTAACGATGGCGTATTTAAATGGAAATCTCAAAGAGGAGATATTCATGGAATGTCCCGAATACTTTGAAGTCCTCACTAAAGTAATCCCAATAAATTAAGGAAATTTGAAAATCACCTCAGACAGGAACTGGAGAAAGTATAGAGGCATAGGAAAATATTGTTTAAGAATAAATTTTCGCCAAGAAAAGGGTGTGATATCCATGAGCCAACAAAGTTACGTAAGAGAGTTACTGAAACGTTTTAACATGTTGGAAACAAAACCAGTTGCAAGCCCCATGGATGTGAGTGTTAAATTGAAAAGGGCAGAGAAATGTGAGGAAGGGGCATTCCCATAACAAGAACTTATTGGAAGATTAATGTATTTGGTGACTTCCACTCGACCCAATGTCGGCAATGCTGTTAGTCAATTGAGCCAGTAATTGAATTATTTTGACAACTTGCATTGGATAGCTGTGAAACGTGTGTTGAGGTATCTGAAGAAAACCATTAACTTTGGGCTAGCTTTTAAATAAATCGATGTACCATTATTTGGATTTACTGATTCTGACTATGGAAATTGTGTCGATGATCGGAAATCGTATACAGGGTATTGTTACATATTAAGTGGTAGTCCCATAAGCTGGGATAGTCAAAAACAGTGACCTGTGGCACTTTCATCTACTGAAGTGGAATACATGGCATTATCCAATGATACAAAAGAGACCATTTACTTCTTGAGACTAATTAATGAATGAGAGACAAAAAACGTTTTAAAAGCGTATTTATGGCAAGATTGAATTCAATCTACGCGTTTCGGGCGATAAAAGTTCGCCCTTCTTCGGGAGTGAACACGTGGAATATCGTCAACAAACGAGGTTGATTCGCGGATGTAACTAGAGTTGAGTTATTAAGTGAAATGTTCACTTCCAAAAGTAGGAAGTCAAGTACTACATGGTTTTTGTGGTGCGGCCACTCCTCCCAGAAATTACCAAATTGTGGAAAAGTTGGCTGTCTGTTGGTAGAGGTGGCAATTATGGTGGGACTATGGACTAATATCAGAAGGAGTTAGGTGGAGTACATTTCGCCAAGCTGAGCTGAAGGAAGGAGTTGAGCTGTGGTCATTCACAATGGAATCACGAAACATGTTAATGAAGAAAGCTTCGGCGAAGTCCAGTTCAAGTGGTGAATGAGGTTGGTGGATGATACGAGCGTCAAAAAAGTTAAAGCGATGGTTGTGTTCGTGGCTGTGAACAGCAATGGATGATTTGTGCACCTCACCTTTCTCAACGTATCGGCGATGTTCTTTCAACCGATGCATGAGGGCACGTTTTGTCAGTCCTATGTAGGAAAGTCCGAACTGGCAAAAAATTTGATACACGCCCCAGCGTTGGAGTGTGGAAATGTTATCTTTGAGTCTAGAGGGCAAAATCTTGTTAATAGGCGAGAAGGTAACTTTGAATTTGGCTTGCCGAAGGACTTTGGCAATGGCGGAGCTAAGTTTGGGCACGTAAGGGAGTGTTACGAAGCCAATGTAATTATTTGAAGATATTCGACTAAGAGATGTACTGTAAGAACGTTTTGAGAATTTGAAAACGGCAGCATCGATAATGCTGGGACAGTACCCACGGATGCGAGCGATGGTCTTAAGCAAGAAGATTTCATGAGATACAGACTCCATTGAGGAACAGAACTGTAGAGCCCGGAAGACATAGGTGTAGAAGGCGGACATGTTTTGTTGATACGGGTGGAAAGAAAGATTAAGTGGATGGAGAGCAACTCTGAAAGGCTTGCGGTACACCGAAGTATCGAAATAGTTATGATGTTTATTAATCTGTATATCCAAAAAGTGAAGGGAATCATCTTCTTCAATTGCGAGGGAGAAATTAAGCGCAGGATCCAAAGCACTGATGGTGGGAAGGAGTGTTGAGCTTTGATCTGGAGGACTGTCCCACATAATAAAAATGTCATCCATGTAGCGATCCCAGAGTTTAAACTTGATAGAGTTGAGGAGATTAGATTAGTTATATTAATTAATAATTCTGATTATTAACACACATGGAAAGTGTATGATAAATACTAATTACCAGTATTATTTCTTAGTATATTAATTATTCCAACATTCCAAGTTTGCTTTTTAAAATGTAGATTTATGATTACTTATGAACATTAAAAATCATTGGAAATATTCAGAATAAGGAAATATTGTTCAGTTAAAGAAATTTCACACATTAAATATCTACTTGCGGTTTACTTAGGTAAAGCTGAAATTTAGAAAACACACAAATGATAATTTTCAAATGTGAATTTTTCTTTATTTGCTTTAAAAACGTTTAAAATTAAATTGACTGGTTTTTTTTTAAAATAAAAACCAGCCTTTTTTAAGTGGTTTAAAGCAAAAACAGCAGGTTGTTTTTTTTCAAAACCTTGATCATCCTAAATTAAACACTTCCGTGGGTCAAATAGGCTAGTAGCTTAGGAAAGAAAATGATCTGTTCTTTTCAGTGGATGGTTATAGTCACCATCATATTTTAGGTTCATCACACTGACACTAGCAACACAACTGTCTGTCAGAATTCTTCAGAAAAATTGAGCAGAAGAGACCAAAAGCAGGGTTAAGAGAATTTTTCTTTTTTTCAAACATTCTTGTATAACAAATTTTCCCACAACTTCCGTCCTTCTTACTTTCAATACTGTGATACAGCAGTTCAAATATAATACTGCTACTGTGTATTAAAAAATGTAAAGCCATGCTTATTGTTTACTATTAATGATTGCCATTAAAACCCACCTTTTTTACACCTAATGGCAGAAAACTAGCACATTAAACATTTTTGAATAAAAACGGGTACAAGTACAGTATGTTTAAATTAATTATTCGGTATCCCACGGCTGTCCCAGAATGAGATTCGCAGACATTGTAGAAAATAAATGGAAAAATAACATATACATTTTTTTAAAAAATTAAAATACCTTTTTTTTTTGAGATATGTAAGGTCAAAGGTGTTGACCTTGAAAATAAAAATTTGAATTATATATTCATGTGGCATTTCATAAGAAAGCACACATTAAGCACTTTCTAAAGATACAAATATCAAGTCTTTACATTAATTAGAATGGAAGTTATGAGAAAATTTTTCGTACAAGAAAGGCTAAAATTTGAACTATAAACCCATTTTCAAAGTTGTATATTTCAGAAACTAATAGCAATAGGGACTAATTAGTGGGCATTTATTCATTTCTCTGCAAGTGGAACAAATAAGCCAAATTTCATAAAAATCTGAAATGGTCAGGGTGAAAATCCCATTTTTTTTGGTTGATTTGGTATGGAATGACCTGCAGAAAAAAATCCACTTTTAGTAGGTTTATGCTTTATGCGAACATGTTTTACTGTATATATTTTTTGGCAATATATTCAGGTGTGTCACAAAATTTACAGTGTGACCTGGTATAAAATATTGAAGTGGTGGGGTCTTCAATGCAAAGATCATGTTGCACTAAACAAGCTCACTTTTTTTAAAGAAACCATGCACATATGTTTAGATTAAAAACAACATAATATAAAATCGAATTGGGTATTTATACTTACAAAGTGTTAATTTCTCCAGTTTGATAAAAGAGCTACTTATGGATTTTCCTATTTCTCTGTATATGAAAAAACATATACATATATAAGTCAACGCAAAATGAAAAATTAGTACATGTTAATTATATGTAAGGTCTGTCTCAAAAGTTTAGTCACAAGAGCTATTTAGCTTTGGAGGAGAAATCGTAATATGAATTATTAAATATGCATTATTCTATTAAGCAACACATGCTGCTTCAATATGTAAATTTATACAAATATGCATCTCAAAGTATAGACACAGTTTAAGTAATTAAGTTAAAGATGGGGCTTTCTTCGTGGATGATTCATCAAAATTCCAAAAGATTAACAGCTGAATGATGAAGAGGGGGTTCTGCTGCCAAGATTGAAGTCCAACTGAAGGTTATATCAAAAATTACAGTATAATTAAATAGACTGAAGTTTAGCATTTACACAGTGGTAGCAAACAATGGTAATTGGAAGGCAAAATGTCCCTTTAGAACAGTGGTTCTCAAACTTTTTAGATTATGGAGCACTTTTCATGAGAAAAATTTGCTATTGAATACTTTTAACAAGCGAAATTTGTCATGGAGCACTAAGTTATGCTACAGACGCACTCATAAAAATACACATACGCTTATGCATATATGTATTTTTGGTTGATTTTTCCAAACTACATGTTGCAAGGTGTTAATCGATATTTTATTATGTATCACACGCACACACAAAAGTACCAATTATTTTTCTATTTTTAAATAGCTTGCATTCTGATCTAAACTTATTCCCCTATTGAAAAAAGAGGGACTTTAAATAAATCGTTTATTCAAAACATCAATTTTGCACATACCTATCTTTGGCATAAGGGTGACAATATATGTATAGGTACTAAACTAAATACAGCAATATTGATGATGGTAAATATTTCTGAGTATTTGGCAAAGTTCGCACTACAGGGTGTCTACCCAAATTCTATTTCAAACTTCCCTGACTTTTCCAGGTTTCCAGACAAAATCTTAATCGATTTCCAGTCGCTAATTACAGTAAACAACACACAATAATGGAATTGATTAACGCAAACCCCAAAGCCATTTACGAGGTGTGATCAAAAAATATGGTGAATAATTTTATTACGAACGAAGTAATATGCTTACATCAAATTTGAATTAATCTCCTTCAAAGTACTCTCCTTGGCTAGCGATGCACTTATCCCAAAGTTGATACCATGATTGGGAGCATTTCTGGAAGGCTTCTTTCGGAAGGACATTCAGCTGCTCCGTTGTAGCTCTCTCTATGTTGGGAATGGTGTCAAAATGTTTTCCTTTTAGCACAGTTTTTATTTTTGGGAAGAGCCAGAAGTCATATGGTGCTAAATCCGAAGAGAAAGACGGATGTGGACAGACAGGAACCCTTTTCTCGGCCAAAAACTTGAGGATCAGAAGCGAGGTGTGGCATGGCGCATTGTCATGATGGAGGAAGTCATTTGCCCATTTTTCTGGTCTCTTTCTCCATACATCGTTTCGCAAACGATGCAGTAAACCCTTGTAATATTCAGAGTTTACAGTTGTTCTCCTTAGAACGAACTCTGATCGCACCTATACCCCTCACTATAAAAAAAAAAAAATGAGCATGACCTTGACATTCGACTTTGACTGATGTGCTTTCTTAGGGCGAGGAAAGCCACTTGTTTTCCATTGGAAACTCGGAATTTTTGTTTCGGGGCCATAGCCATACACGTAACTTTCATCTCCAGTTATAATTTTGGCCATGAAATCTGGATCTTCATCAAGACGAACCTTCAATTCCGTGCAAACTGACACACGATTTTCCTTTTGTTCGCCAGTCAAAAGTCCGGGAACAAATTTCATACTCACTAGTCTCATTTGTAAATTATTGGTTAAAATGCTTTGTACTGGACCCGTACGAGATGTTCAGTTCTTATGTAAGCTCTCGAATAGTCAATCACCTGTTTGAACAAATCATTTTTTCCACTTTTTGCACGTTTTCGTCTGCTTTTGAGGTTGAAGGATGTCCTGACTGTTGCTCATCTTCAACCGACTGATTTCTGCTTTTAAATCACCCATACCACTTGTAAACAGTCTTCAGAGCCACCACATTATTGCCATACACTGATTTTAACATTTCATGAGCTTCTTTGGCACTTTTTTGCAACTTAAAACAAAACTTAATGTTAACGCGTTGTTCGAAATCCATGATGCGAGACAGACACGGTAAATACAACCTCACTCTTCCAGCTCTGGAAGCTGACTGACCCAACTTGTTCAAACTTGCCACTGACTGTCTCAACAGATCAAACTATTGGACTTATTACTTCAAAAGGATGTAGCGTCAGCAGTTGCTGGTATAAAAATTCACTCACCATATTTTTTTATCACACCTTGTATGACTCAATTATAGTGAATTTACAAATTCAAAAGCTGTATTAAAAAGTGTATTTCTTTACACTAAAAACTTGCACTAATTAAATATTTACAGCAACATTTCCATTCCACCCTTTTCGAGTTCATTATAAAAGAGTTTAACTATATAATCGCAAAGCTGATGCTTCATCTTCTATTTCATTTAAAATGTGTATGACTATATATAAGGCAAAGGAGATTGGTATGATCAAAATCCCTTACAGATTAAATAATTTAGCTAAAAACACTTCTCTTTTCAAGTTTTAGTTACATATTTGGCAAACATTTTCTCCTGAAAAATATATAGGCTTAATAATTTTATATAAATTATATTAGTTTTGGTGAAAAATGGTAACTTTTGGAAGAAGTTTAGTCAAAAGTACAAGTTTTTCAAATTTTTCAGTAGGTAATGTGGTATGAAAAGCACAGTTCAGGAAAATTATTTTAATAAGTTATTTATTATAACAATGAATTTTAAATTTCCCTGACTTTGGCCTTTGTATTTCAAATTTCCCTGACTTTTCCAGGTATTCCAGATGAGTAGACACCCTGGCACTACTGCGGGATTAAGAGATTCCTGCAATTTGTTGCTAAATCCCACTAAAAAAAAAAACTTGCGTGCCTTTCCAGCAATCACATTCTCATATCCATCTCAGCTCCTTCTCCCTTTCTTTCCTTCCAGGCAGCCAATATAAAAGGACACTCCTGCAGTGCACATTTCCCCAACCTTATGGTTTCCGTTCTGATCCCTCCTGACTCACCCAACCGTTCAGAACAAGACTTCAGAAACTCGAATTGCACAGTCCAAAACGATACACCAAGAATACCCACAAACTTCTGATGCTTCTGAACGTTTCCTTAGTGAGTGGTGTAAGTGTAGCATAGATTAGGCAAAGGAGGGGGATTGGGAAGGGTGGCTGCTGGTGTAGGATGGTATAAAAATTGAGGAAACATATTTCGACAAATTAGAAACTCGAAATGCACCGACCAAAGAATCAAGGACATGTGGTGATTATACGCCATCTTAGATTTAAACTAAAATCCCTTCTAGCATAACCTTAAAGGTCATGTGAACATTCCAAGTAAGGCATATTGGTTTTCTCTTAATGCAAAAGCTTAAACCAAAAGACAGTTTTATTATATACAGATGTGTTCTATTCTGTAACACTATGACTTCTCCTTAGAACAGTTAACACACATTACTCAAATACCAGATGTAAAATCTTAGCTAATCCTGGTCCAAAATGCAATCACAGGACATTTGTACACCAATAGCAAATAGCAGGATGAACTCCAAAATCCTTTCCAAAATTGTCTTCAACCAGAGAACATCCTCTTGGCTCTTCATCCTCCGGAGATGTAACAGGTACTTTCTCCTTTCGCTTACATCTACGCATCCAATAATGTGCACATCATCTCCCGGCAACTAGCCGATGTTATTTACCAATATCTACGTTTGTTTCCTGTAATGTGTTTCTTCATGCATCTTAATAAATGCCTTCTTCGTTGTGTGTACATACTACTGTTAATCACAAGCAACCTTCTCATGGAATCATTCGCATTCAGGTTTCTTTCTCACCTGCAAAAAAAAACCCTAGACTACCTGGCTGACGTATAGGCTACAACCCAATAAGCATTATGCATATGGGGGAAGAGGCCTGGAGCCCACATCCTTTTTCTAGGTTGCTACTGCAGCTACGACTACGGTATTTCATATTCAGAGAGTTTATGCGAAGGCACTTGAAATGTCGAATGTCAGGGCCATATCGAAGGTCTCGAAGCCCCATCCCTTTTCTAGGCTGCTATTGGAGTTACCACTACAGTATTCTGTATTCAGAGTGTGCAAAAGGCACTTGAAATGTCATGTCGGGGCAGAGAGGCGGTCATCTTCGATAAAGGCTCTGATATACGACATTTCAAGTGCCCTCGTACACTCTCTCAATATGGAATATTGTAGTTGTAGCTCTAATAGACTAGAAAAGAGGTGGGACTTTTGGGCCCTCCCAAATACATCCTTGATGGCTTGGTTGGTGCATTTCGAGTTTCTAATTTGTCGACATACGTTTCCTCAATTCTTACCACCACCTAAAGGAAACATTCAGAAACATCAAAAGTTCGTGAGCATACACAGTGTGCCGTTTTGGAAGGTGCAATTCAAGTTTCTAAGGTCTAGTCTGCTCTGACCTCCTCCTCCTCCCCCCCTTTTTCTTCCATTCACCTTTTTAATTCCAGGAATAACCGGGTTGGCAGCCACTGGCAATCACGGAACGAAGATCGTTTGTTCATAGTTGCTCCATTTGCATTTGCCGAATTTGCTATTACCAAATGTATGGCGTGTAAACAGAGCAACTGATCGTAGTCCTCATAATTACATGCTTTTGTTACTCACACCTTCAAGGACACGAAATGAAAGATTTTTAACAATAAAAAAGAAAAACCGAAAATTTGCATCAGTCTTCAGATGCTACTCATAGTTCCGACAGCAAATGTTATGCTAGGAAAACATTCTGGAGTAGCTGCATGATTAAAAGCCTTCAATCCTTGCATTATTTCAGTACATTGTGCTGCTCATAGACTGACTTTAGTTTTACAAAGCCTAGCTAAAACCATGCAGAGTATAAAAAGTTAATGGTACCGTAAAATCAATTTTTTTTTTTTTTTTCCAATGCTTCAGCTGTACATTCCTTAAAATTGGAAGCACTACAAAAAATTGTCCAAAGATTCAGTGTAAAGTATGTAGAACTACACTTAAGTGGTTACCTTTACATAAAGCAGTCCAAGTTTTACATACTACATTACATTCGCTTTTAATTTCTTTAGAATCTCAAGTAGCACAGAGCAAACATGCAACTGCATCCAGCTTACTTTGTGCGGCTAAGAACATTAAGTTTATTTATGTAACGCATATATTAATTGATATATTGATTAAACTAAGCAAAATATTTCAGAGTGATACTGCTGATTTGTCAATCATAAAGCTATGCATTGATACTACAGTTGCACAACTAGATAAGCTAAAGTGTGACATTGGCGAAGAATAAAAATCTTTTGTGGGAAATTTAATGAATAGTGATAGGAGTGATGAAACTTTTCCCAATGCTATCACAAATACTAGAGAAGATGATTTTGACAAGGATGATGAAAAATCAGCAGATATGAAGATCAAAGGTCTTGAAAATTTTAAAAATCCTTAATTCAATCTGTTTTAGAAGGTTTAAACAGCAGGTTTCCCAAAAATATATTTAGCTTAATAAGTTACTTTGAAGCATACAATCCTTTTATGTTTAGCACCTTTAGATAATTCAAAGTGCAAGAAAAGGGTGCAAAATTTAGGAATGCATTTTAATGGATACTTAATATCTGATGCTCTAGTATGGGAATATGATGTTTACATTCCATTAACACATAATTACAAATTATACAAATTTCAGAATACAGTCAATTTGTTTTTTAATTCTTACTCTGAGTTGTATCCCAATACAGGCACAGTTTATGAAATATACTTGGCTATCCCAATAAGTTCTGTTTCCGTTGAACGGTCCTTTAGCACTCAAAACAGGATAAAAAATTTCATGGTTTGGGTACTAAAAACTTAAGCAATTTTATACATATTTCAGATGAAAGCAATGTAGAATTCTTCAATTTTGATGAAGCAGCTAAAATATTTAATGAGGGGGAAAATCAAAGATACCATTACATTGTATTGGCAACTTGTTTTTGTGCTATGCTGCTAATTTAGTTATATATATATAATTTTACTCACATTGTGTATTTATTATATAATTACTTACTTAGACTGAATGTGAAATGAAATTAAAGTTAGTTTAAAGAATTAAAAAAGTCTCGAATTCTTACTTGTATTTTTAAAATCCCCCTTAATTTTGAAGTTAAGGTGGGATAATCTCACCTAAATGTTTTTCCTAGTGTGAACACTGTTTGGGCATATTAAATATTAAGTTTCATTTCATTTGAAATGTTTTTTGTTTATATGAGTTTTACGATGCAAGGACAACAAATGTTATATTGTGCTAGGACCTACAGTTTTCACGAGGAATCCAAACCTTTTAAGGCTTAAGGAACTAACCCCCAGACTACGGTGAGAAGTTAGTTGGTAAACGTTCCTTTTTGGCACAGTTTGGAGTTGAACCTGGGATAACTGCATGCTAGGCAAGGCAAACACATTACCACTGCACCACCACTACAGGGCTTCATTTGAAATGCCGTTTTCTCCACAAATTTAAGGAACTTACATAACTACATTAAAAAAAAAACCATTAAGGCAAAACATTTGAGAATGAATTCCAATCGGGTATTCTAAATTCACAGTGTTACCTACACAAATGAATTTAAAACCATTTTTTTTTTTTTTTCCAGTTACAAAACTAAAAAATGTTTCTGAGAAAGTGCACATTAATCCCCTATTGCCAAGCTCCTTCCAACATGGTCAAAACTCAAGTTATACTTTTAAAATTGATCCAAGAATTTTTTTAGCATAGTCCGTCTGCACACTGCATGTGCGTGTTCAGTTCAGGATGGTTGTAACCATCCCTTCAGCTTCTCTGTTGGAACATCGCCAAAATGAACTGATATCATCTGCCATTATGAAATGTTTTCCAATCAGTTTTCATTTCATAATAAACCGCTATCGTCTGCAATTATAAAAAGTTTTCCAGACAGTTTTTGGACTCAGTTCTATTTCTGAATCAGTACAAACGTTTAGTGGGGGGTGACACACCCCCACTTACTAAAAACATCAGATAATCAAGGCACAGCAAATTGTTATATTAGAAAAGCTTGCAATAGTGAAAATGAAAAAATAAGATGGTTTTGAAAGAAATTTACACATTAATCTTTATCATTTGTTTACGGAGAGAAGATTGTTTTTACAGCTTCCAAAAATGTTTATTATGGAACCTTTCAAAAACATAGGCGAGTCCTTTTTAATACATTTATAACAATTCCTGACTCACAAAACGTTAATCCAGATCATGGAAGCATCAGAAAGGAAAGCTGATGCCATTGGTAAGGATTAATATGCACTTATGCTATATTTCTTAATATTAAAAAAAATATATATATAAAGCATAACACGAGAACTTTGATTATAATGAGAGGGGTGGAGCTGTTTAGGTTTGCATAATTTGGGATAAGTACAACTGAATCTTTGATTTAAAGGGGTTATTTTCGTTTTATCTGACAATTTTTTAAATTCATGCTTTTGCTGACATTAAAATTCTAATATTTTCTGTTTAGTTGCAGAATTATCTCTTATTACAGAACTTTAATGTTAAATTAAACATACACACTGCTGATGTCAGACAAATTGGCTTTTCTGACACAGCAGAATATGGGTTTACAATCCAAAAGTTTTCGTTAATTTTTTTTTTCTTCCTTTCTTCCCAAATATAAAAGGAAATTTAGCAGATGAATATGAAACTCATTTAAGATATCTCCAGGTATGTCAGAATCTAGTTCTTATCTGAATTCTTTTATTATTTGTAAGCTGTCTAGTTTTTGATTTTTCATTGATTTCACCCAAAACTTGATTTTCTTTTTAAATGCATATATTTTATTGCTGGCTTAAGAAACAGTCACTGTTTTTCCTTGAAGTAAGAGACTTCATTTCCTAATGTTTGTAAAAAATTCTGCTAATTGTGCTAATGCTCTACATATAACTTGTCCCTTAAAGCAAAGTAACTGTTAATCAGGAACGTTCTGACTTGCAGTCTTCATTTCTAAAAGAGAACAGTCAAAATTTTGCCAGAAGAAAAGCCATCTCACTTCTGTGAAAAAGTAATGACATATGTGACTTCCTATGACAGCATGCAATTTTTTTTAATAGCTTTGTATTCTTAGGCCATGATTTGATAAAATTAATTATTTGAATATTTAATTACTAATAAATAAGCAACAAATGAATAATTTATTTACTAAATTTCTGCCCAATACAAGTCTGTGTTTAAAGACATTTGCATAGTATTTAAATGGTGCCTACACGTGTGACACTTTTACGTACACCTTATTTAATGCACATTTTGTTGTGAAATTTCTAGACTTCGGTATGTTTTATTGTTTCCCCTGCTTTTCATTCGAAAAAATGTACACTGTCTAAACTTTTGAGATACACCTCATCGATGCACATTTTTATTACCAACCTTTTCACCTATTATTCTATAATTTTTCATATATTTCTTATCTAAGACAAACTAAACAAATGATTTTAAGACAGCAATACAAAATTATATTGGAAAATATTTCTAAAAACATGACAGTAACATACTTAGCATTTAACATGAAATTATTCCATTCTTGCATTTCTTGAACGTGTTTTCCTTTTTTGGGAGTAACAAAACCATTTTCCTAGAAGCACAATAATTTTATAAACATATATTATAAAGCAAAAGTAGGGGGAAAAGAAACATACAAGGATGGTGTAAAGTTTGTGTTTTACAATATAAAGACTGCTAAGGACATACTGTGAAAGGACATAGTTTTCTTAAAAATCCAAACCTCTGTGCCTGGGAAATACAACATTGGTCTATAGTAGACAGAAAACATTCTTCTATGATGTCGATGGAATCAAACTCAGGTTAATGGAATTATAGAGAATGTGTTACCTCTATGTAACTGTAAAGCTTGGTGTGAAAAGAGTGGGGAGCAAGTGACCAACAACAAAAAATTCACAAAGTCGACAATTACGGTATTCCTAGTACGTTATGGTCTAGGCAGATATAATTAATGAAAAAAAAATACTGCATGTTCTTGAGGATTGTTTATAGGAAAGAAGGTATTATAATGAGTTTCTGGAACATCAGTCATATTTGTTTTTTCTACAGGACATTATTTTGTGTTCTATGGCACAAGTAGGCTAAAGTTATCTTGCAACAGAACACTACAGTTTCCTGAGGAATCCAACGCTTCATTGACTAGGGAACCAAACACTGGACTAGAGTGGGCAGAAGATAACAGCATACACTCTACATTACCATTGGAATCAAACTAGGGTAAAAGCATGATAGATAAACATATTACGTTTATGTCATTGTAAGGATATCTATGAAGCAACAGAACAAAACTTTGTGTTCATGGATGATAAATAATGTCTGCATGCACATGATAATTCAAATAAAATGCCTAAATATAACATCTATTTACCATATATGAACACTTACTCTTACTCTTCCCTGCATATTTTTGACAGTAAGCATAAATTCACTAGTTCGATCTCGACAAGTCATTTCTATATCAAATGAAATTTCTTGACAGTTATGAGTGGTAAAAACCTGCTTATATTCAGAAGAGTGCGCTTCTGAGACTTGACTAAAACCTCCTTTCCTTCGCTTAGTTATCATTTAAATAACTATGAACAGCAATATGCATCACCTAAAAATAAAATATAAACAAATGATGTGAAATTAAACTTTATTACGAAAATAAAACTTTAGAAAAACAATTTATAAGCAAAAAATTACATACACGTTAAAAATTGTTTAGTTTCCATATTACTAATGAATAGAACTCATTGAGAGGAAATGTTCATAAATTTTTTGTTTTTCAAAATACAAGTGCCATCTTACTAATTCAACCTCTGAATATATCAACTTTCTTTAGGATTTTGTTTGGTTTAATGCATTATGCCACGAAGAGAAAACTCAGCATTGCAAAATGGATACCAGCTTAAGTAAACATGTTAATCTCCCTTCCAATAGAACTCCTTTATTATATTTTCAGGTAGTTCATACTCAATGAAAAAAAAAAACAAGGACTTTTTTAAACACATTTTAAAAACAATATTTCTTGTAAACAAGTTGAATTGTATTCAGGGTTTAAAAAAAGCCAGCCGGCCTTTTTTTATTTAAACCACTTAAAAAGGCCATCTTTTTATTTACAAAAGCCAGTCAATTTAATTTTAAACATTTTTAAGGCAAAAAAAGCAGCTTTCCATACAAGAAAAAAAAAAGAAGAAAAATTCACAATTGACAATTATCATTTATTATGTATTTTCTAAATTTCAGATTTACCTAAATAAGCCACAAGTAAATATTTAAAACTGAATAATATTCTCTCATTCTGAATATTTCAGACAATTTTGAATGTTCACAAATAATAATAAATCCACATTTTGAACAGCAAACTTAGTATGTTAATATAATAAGAAATAATACTAGTAATTAATTAGTATTTATCATACAGTTTCCATGCTTGTGAACAATCAACATCAGAATCAGCTTCAGCTTCAGCGTGGGTCGTGAAAATTTTGTAATTTTTTACAAGATTTTCGGCCCTTTTTGCGTGTAATTGATTTCTTAGTTTGGACCGAATCAAACCGTAAGAGGAAAAAACTTGTTCAATGGATGCAGAGGTAGGTGGATAACCGTGAAGTTTCATTAAAAATTCACAAAACTCCTTAACTTCAGTTACCGTGTTGGCATTATGGATGTCTACTTTTCATTACTTTTTGTTTAATAACATGCCACCATTTCTTTGCTGAAAAGTTAGAAAGTATATCTTCATCAAACATTGCTTTGAAAAATATATCACTGTCTTTTATTTTCAATTTTAATAGGTATAGTAAACACTTTGGATGCGTCTGAAGAAGCCACTCTTCTGCTAACTCTTCTTGTTCAGTACTTAATTGTTAACCAAAACATTTACATATTAGGATCAGTCATATATCCCAATGATGATAACGTTTTAAGATTTTGCTCAACACAGGAGTCGAAATTAACTTTTTAAATCAGGTGCACAAGTGCATTAAATACTAGTTAAGTGTACAAGTAACGAACGGAATAGAAAGTAAACCTCAACATTAAAAACGGGTAAAATGTAAGTGTAGCAACTATATTTAAGCATGTAAGCTACAACAAAATGCAACTTTTCAAAATAATTGAACATTCATTTGTAATAAAAAAAAATTCAAAGCAAATGCAGATACATTGAGAAAATTATATAAAATTATTCCATAGGTCACTGTTCTTGAAAAAAAAAAGTAAGTAGCCATAGTTTTGAATAGTTAGGTGCACTGTATGCACTAGTGTTCATTCTAGATGGAAATCGGAAGGGCGCAGCGCCCTACCCTTTTTCAGCCCTTTTTAAAGTTTTTTTGTCCGAATTATTTTTTTTCGCATTAAACATATTTTCAGGTATACAAGGTAAGGGCCAAAGAAAAAAAAATAAATATAGGGAAAAAGAGATAAATATAGCTTCACACTCATTTCCGATTAAGTTTGCTATCAATTTTCGATCACGAAGACTACGCAAAACGGAATAGGTCCTCAAATTTCTTCAGCAAAGTGTCCACATATGCATAATATTTTAAATTGTGTGCATTTGCGGTCAAACCGGAATTTATAAATAGGGGTGCTAGGCAAATGCTGCAGGCACTAAATTTTAAGAGTGCAAAATTTCAAAAGATAGCTGCTTTTTTTCCCCCCAATCATTGAATTGCACTGATTCGCTTTCACTGGAAAACCTTTTCTCCTCCCGCCCCCAAACATTGGTTGTCATATAAAATAAATTTATGCATAAAGTATCATTACCTTATTTGCATTATCGTAATATATAGATAATCTCAGACCTCCCCCAACTCTCCCAGTTCTCTGTGATTTTCTGTCGCATTTGAAGATGGATCCACAGAATTCTTATTTCTTTTAGCAAAAAATTCTAAATAAGCATCCTCCCCTACATTTTCTGCACTTTTTCGTTACTTTTTTATCTGGTTGAGGGAATCCAGAATTTATGTATGGGCAAGTGTCCAGAGCATAAAATTCTAAAGGGCGGCAATTTTTTTTTTATTTCAATCTTAGTCTGTAGAATTCCATCAATCTGTCCTCCCTTCGAAAGCATCTCTCCCATTTTTATCTCAATTTGAAATTCTGAAATTTTTTCATGAGACAGCCCCTTCCTCCAAAAAATAAAAATTTCGTTGTCAAATAAAATAATTCGCAAAAACACTTGTTTATCACGATGTACATTATGTAATTATAATCCCCCCCCCTCCCCTTCCACTGGCGAGGTTTTCCATCGCATTTATTACGAGGTGGCTTGTTTAATGGCCATTGCCACCATGCAACTTTTAGATAGCACCTCTAAAAAGATTTCTTAATATACTTTATTACCTTGATAGTCCTTTCTAGGGACCATATTGTTTCCTACTTACCCAGGTTCTAAATACAATTTAATGCCCGGCCATTTTTACCATTCTCAGAACTGACGCAATTGAGTCCAACATGTAACAGAACTCAACAAGTAATTATCAAGTTTCCTGATCATTATTTTATTCTCATTAGATATAGCATTAATGGTATAAACATTTAGACATATGGATCCACCAAATGTACTCAGGGAGTGGCTAGGAAAAGGGTCTCTTAAGGAGTTAAACTTAATTATCTTTTGGTGCACTTGTTAAATAAAATTAAAATAAGGGATGTTTTATAAAAAGAATCATGCTTAGGGCAATTTTACATCATGGAAAATTGAAATATCTGGGGACTGCCCCAGATGGAATGTGATTTCGATTGTATGGATGAATCAGTCCTAGCCTCGCTGACTTTAGCATGTGGACTCTAGGTAACGGATGTCGAATATAAACAAGATACTTCTCATGGGTTCATCGTCCACGCCGATCACATAGGCATCTTTTGGTGGTTTATTTCTTACGGATTGCTGCAAAAATACATCTCCATCATGTTTGTATTAAGTATACATTGCCTTTTCAAGGACAACGCAACGCAACATGCACATGTACTCCCATTTACTCCAACATTTACTTTGCAAGAGAGCATGCTATCATCTTTTCCGCAACATCCCTGTTACTTGTGTGGAAGTTGGCCACACAAAAAGCCAAACGCCCGCTTGTGGGACTAGTCTCTGATGTAATGAACTTTACACACATGGTCTTTTGGCAGATGAAGGATGGTTCTCATGATGGATATCTCATAGAACCAAAGTTGTTATGAAAGAGATGTCCTTTGGAAGTAGATAACCTTGTTGACACACCTTTTCACAGCACAGATCAACACACATGAACACACATCATCTCGTCACTGAGAAGTACCCAACCTTGGGTACAGTGGATCACATCTCGTTTCTTCATCTTTGCCTCGTGATTGTAAACAACATCGATGAAGATAGACAAGAAAGGATTAATTAAGCTTATAATTAACCTCCATATCGTAATACATTTGAGGAGCCGGATCAAAAATTGTATATTTCGTTTTAGCATAAAATCCCTTGTAAACAAATGCCCCTGCATTTTCCACAAATTTTCTTTTTTTTTTTTTTGTGGTGATGGGGGTCGACATATAGTGTGGGCCTATAAGGCGAGACCAAATTTTTTAATAAATGATTCCATATAATTTGTAAAACGCACGTTTTGTTTATCATCATTATAAGTAATTACACTGTATGTATGAACACACACAGCATAATGCTATGGGAACAAAATAAATAATTTTCAAATTGCACCTAAGAAAATCATTTTGGCGACTAAGAAAAAATTGTTAGGTGCCATTGACGCCTAACTTTCTGTTCCTAATTTCTAGCCCTGCTGTAAATTCTGTAAGAGTATGACTTTACAGCAATGTTATTAGATTTAGAGAATGCTATTGTGAACAGTAATTTTACAACTTACGTTGGAAATGGCCCAACATCTGGAGGTTTATTAAAAACCGTGAAAACTTTTCATTTCTTTCAACAGATCAACTTTTTGTGTGATGTTTTAGCTGTTGTTTCCAGGTTAACTTTGATATTTAAAATAAATACAATAGATCTCTCAATTAGAGAAAGCAAAATTTCTTATGCTGTGACAGAACTTAAAAAATTAAAAAGAAAACCTGTGAGATAACACTGCCGAAATCTTACAAAAAGAGCGATGGATATGGGAATCGAAACATCTATTGGAGATAATTATAGTAAATTTGAAAACAAGCCCAAGAGTTTGGGGATATTTTGATATCAAACATTGAGGAAGATTAGAAAAATTTTACCAGTTGTGCCCAATCTTAGTGTTTTGACTTAATAATGTAAAGATGGATAAAATGTCTTTATGGTAATGATGAAGTATCCTGCTTGGCAACAGTGCCCGGTTATAAATAGACGCGTTGGGCACCTGCCAAGGGTGCCAAGATTTAATCAGGACGCCAAAGGGGAAGGGTTTTGTTTTTAATTGCAATTCGTTACCATAGAATTCTGGCGTCCAGCTCTCCCGAGGCGGCACCATCCACCTTTATTCACAATATGAAATTCTGAAAAATTGCATGAGCATAACTACCCCAAAGAGTGGATCAAGGAGGATGTATGCTCCCCCGCAGAATAACAAATTTATACAGTAAAACCTCTCAACAACAATATTATACGGACCGAGAAAAATTATCGTTGTAGAGGAAGTTATTGTTATAGGGAGGGTTCATTATACAGTAAAACCTCTCTGCAACACTATTATACGGACCAAGAAAAATTATCGTTGTAGAGGGATTTATCGTTATATCGGATATCGTTGTAGGAAGGTTTTACTGTAATAAAAATGATTATTTTCAAATAAAAAATAAAACTAAACTTACAAGTGAATTTTCAAGCTTTGCGCCCTCACTGAAATTTTGTTCTGCATCCTGTCTTTTCCCCCCTTTCCCCAATATCCAAAAAAATCCCAACAATCGTCGTCAAATAAAATTAATTTATTCATAGAAAAATACCAAATGGATGGGATGCTAAATTTGTAGGGACTCGAAAAGAGGCAAACTTAGTCTTTTAATTACAATCTACCATAAAATTGCATCATTAAAATATCGGTATTATATCTTACAATAATTCACATATGGTAATCATAAATGTCGTCTCTTCCCTATCCTTCGTGATTTTTCATTGCATTTGAGGGGGTGGAATGACAGAAATTGGTTTTTGCTGGTATGGTGGGAGGAGGACATAGGCTTAACTAGCTTTGAAATCTAAAGGTGGGGCTATTTTTTTCTATGGGGGGACTAAACCTTATACCTCAATGTTTAGCAGAAATTTTGTAGGGGATTAGCCTCCCCGAGTTATACAAATGCAGGAGAGCACCAAAAATCGTTGTACCCAGGACGCTTTATATCCTAAATACGGCCCTGCTTAGCAAAACATAATGATAAAGACAAACAGGAGTTGCTTGCAGAGTGGGATAATTTTAAGCATAAGTTTATACAAGAGTCAAAGAAAGTGGAAGACAATGAAGAGGAAGAGTTCAGAAAGAAAGCTCTAGAATATCAGGTTTATTAAAATGAGTTTGTCAGACAAGGATAAAGTCATTGAAGAACGATTTCTAAAAGTTAGAAGATTCCTTTAAATCACAAATGCTATTCCTATGTCCACAGCAGCAGTGGAAAGAATTCTTTCGCAAGTTCAAAACATTTTAATTGACAAAAGAAATAGATTAAAACTGGATAATGTGAATGCTATATTAATGATGAAGCTAAATGGAAATCAGAAAAAATGTTCATCATTGGTTAAATATTAAAAGCAGAAAATTATTTAAAAATAAATTAAAAAAAATTGATAATGTACTTTGTTAATTATGATGTTGATTTTATTGTTTGGAAGAGTTTACAAGAACATTTCCAGCCATCTGTTTCTAATCAAAGGTAAAATTTTGACTGAAGTACAATGAAACAAACGGGTTTGAAATTTGTTTTTAAATTCCTAAACAAGGCAAATGTGATTAATTTGAAACAATGGATTGATTTTTAAATTAAGAAACAACTGTATTGAACAAATTTGTATTTAGAAAAGAAATTAAGAACCTTAATTTCTAAATACAAATTTCATTGTGCTGATATTAGTACCCCACTATGAGTAGACTGCTCTAAGTAGACTATTATTATACAATTACAAAAAATATTTTATGTATTGTTCAAGTTATTTTTGCATATAATAACATGACACAGTACTATGACAATATAAATGTAAAATAATTTCTGTACAGGTCTATGGGAGCACACAAGTATTACATAAGCAATATTTTGGCCATTTTATACCCCCTCCCTGGTAAGCAAAAATTAACATTGGCTAACATAGGAAAATAAGCACAACAGCAACCCCCTCCTCAAAAGGCACTTATGCAATACTTGAACTCTCCCTATTTAAAAAAAGTGTTTCTCTAAAAAAACACATTAAAAATTTACAAGCATGGATAAAATTTCATTTGCACAATGCACCTGCTAACCTCGAACCCTGATTTAACAAACATAGCCATATATATGCACAGCATTTGATAAATTAAAAATATCACTTTGAAGATCATTAAATGCTTCAGAAAGTATTTTTAGTTGATTTAATAAATTTGATGCTTCAGTATAAATCCCAGCATTCGTTAAAATATTATCAATTTGCTGGTCAAACTCCTCCATGTGCTCCAATTGGATTTTGTTATATTTGTGGAAATTTGTTACAAATGTACTTAGACATTTCTGTTGCAAATTCCATCTTACATCTTACAGAATTCGGGGCATGAGCAAGGCTCGAAATTAGTGGTCATTAGTCATATTTTGCACCTATAAATTTTGTTTTGACGACCAAGATTTTAGACCTTGTCGTTATTTTTGGCACCTAACTTTATTTTTATTGTTTATATAATGCAAATTTCGATTGCTCAATCCTTTATTTTTCCCCTCTGCTGATTTCACCGACACACATCGCAAGATCAGAATCATTGTTGCTCTCGTTAAGGGTAAACACACAGTCTGCGATCTAGTGGAACCTGGACTACTATGATATTTCGATTCCCTCCCATAGCATTCCATTAGCATCTTAATGTAGCCTTTTTTACCTGTAAGGAAATTCTTTAGGAATAGTTTATATTTAGCGATATTCTTTGGCTTCACGTTCATTTCTGATTTTTAAGTTTGCTATAAATTTCCAATCACAAAGGCTATGCAAAACGAAATCGGTAGTAGAGTTTCTTTGGCGAAGTGTCCACATGTGCATAATATTTTAAATTGTGACCATGTGCAGTCGAATCCGAATTTATAAATGGGCATGTATCCAAGGCATTAAATTTTAGGAGGGCAAAATTTCAAAAAATGGCAGAGGGTTCCCCTCCCCCCCAATTGCAGTCTGTAGTTGAATTCCGTCGATTCGTTTTCGCCGGAAAAACATTCACCACCTCCTCCAAATTATCAGGAATTTTTTTGTCATTAT
>QLNU02015360.1:66766982-66778452 GCA_006491805.2 Dysdera silvatica
GGCTCAAAATTAGCGGTTGTTAGTCATATTTTGCACCTATAAATTTCATTTTGACGACTAAGGTTTTAGACTCAGTCGTCATTTTTGGCACCTGTTTCAAATTTTTTCGTTTATGTAATGTAAATTTCGATTGCTCAATCCTTTACTTTTCCCTTTGCCAATTTCACCGACATACGCCTAAAAGATCAGAATCGTTGTTTCTCTTGTTAAGGATAAATCCACGGTCTGCTATCTAGTGGGACCTGGCCCACTATGATATCTTGATTTTCTGCCATAGGCTCCCACTAGCGTCTTAATGTAGCCTTTTTTGCCTGTAAGGAAGTTCTTTATGAATATTTTGTGTTTAGTGGTATTCTTTGGCTTCATGCTTATTTCCGAGTTTTAAATTTGCTATCAATTTTCGATCACGAAGACTACACAAAACGAAATCAGTAGTAAAGTTTCTTTGGCGAAGTGTCCACATGTGCATAATATTTTAAACTGTGATCATGTGCAGTCGAATCCAAATTTATGAATAGGCACGTGTCCAAGGTATTAAATTTTAGAAGGGCAAAATTTCAAAAGACGGGAGAGTGTATTTTTGTTTTTTTAAATTGCAGTCTGTCGTTGAATTCTGTCGATTAGCTTTCACTGGAAAAGCATTCATCACTGCTCCAAATAATCGGGAATGTTTTTTGTCGTTGTATAAAATAAATTTATTCATAAAAATATCATTTTTTTTTTTTTTATATAATAATACACATAAGGTAATTTCAGACACCCATCTTTCCGGTATTCCACGATTTTCTATCGCAGTCGCATTTCAAGACAGATCGGCAGAATTATTATTTTTTCTAGCCGAACATTCTTAATAAGCACCCTCCCTCTATATTTTCCGTAAATTTCCGTTATATTTTTTTGTGTGGAGGGGGGTAATCCCGGATTTATGTCTGGGCAAATGTCCAGAGCATAAAGTTTTAAAAGGCGGCAAATTCTTTTTTTATTTTTAAGTACAATTTTGTTCCGTAGAATTCCGCCGATCTGCCTTCCCCTGGAAAGCGTATCTCCCCTCTTTTGTCTCAATTTGAAATTCACAAAATTTTTGTGAAACAGCCCCCCACACACACACCTCCTTCCACCAAATAAAAATTTCATTGTCTTTAAAAATAAATTCACGAAAACATTTTATCTTATAATGTAGGGCATGGGTGCCGTTAGTGAGGGGACAGGGGAGACCTGTCCCCCCAATGTTGGTATTAGGGTTCCATATCCCCCTTCAATTTCAAACAAAATGCCTTTTAAAGGTATATTGTCCCCCCCCAATATTTTCATGCTGTCAGTGTCGAGGATGTAGGGTACATAAAGTAACCATAATCCACTTGTTTTAGCATAACATTCCTTATAAACACTCTCTACATTTTCCGGGAATATTAATTTAATTTCTTGGGTGGTGATGGGACGGCGATGTATAGTGTGAACATATAAGGTGAGACCAGATTTTAAAAAGTAAATCTTCAATAAATATTTCCTCACAGTTTGTGAAATGCCTGTTCTGTTCATTGTCATCATTACAAGTCATTATGCTATGTGTATGAAAATAGCATAATGCTACGCAAACAAAATGAATAATTTTGAAATTGCATTTAAGAAAAAATTGTTAGGCACCATCCATGCCTAACTTTTTGTTCCTTATTTCTAGCCCTAGGCATGAGGCCATTTTTTTCTGTCAGCCATCCATGTGTGTTACGTCTGTTCTTAAAATGCTTCTGCATTTTAACTATATGTTCTACTAAATTATTTGGAATGTCTTTAATACATAAATTTATAATGTTAGCAGAACACCCCTATAAGTAATCCTAGGATCATTGACGGTATAGTAGCGACATCTATTGACAAGAAATGAAATTAGAATCCAAAGTTAATTTAGCTTTGCGACACTAGTGGCAATGTTTAATGTTATTCTTGAAATTAAAATTTTAATAGTATTCCTCGATAGTGGAAGCGAAATATGCTTTTCACCCTTCTTTCTCCGAGATCGGGAACGGGGACAAAAAAGACCCTACTTCCCGTCAGCATGTGCCGATAGTTTTACATAAATTTAAGAAATTAAACCGAAAGCTTTCGTAAAAAATATTTTTGGAAGCTGTGAAAATAATCTTTTCTCTGCAAACAGCCGACAGGGATTAACATAAGAGTATTATTGAAAATTATCTTATTTTTTTAATTTTCACTAATGCAAGCTTATCTGATTCAACAGGTCACAGGACCTACTTTATATGATGTTTCCTATAGTAGAGGGGGTTTGGGGGGGACTCCCCCTAACTAGGCTATCACTGATTCAGGAAAAGTATGCAGACACAAAAATCTCTTCAAAACGTTATTCCAACATCGCAAACTTTAATTTCTTAAATATTCCAAGGCGACGCTTTTATACAACTGAGGCCCTTTCAATTCCAGCCTGTTAAAAAATAAAAGTTACAAAATAAAAAAAATGCACTGTTCGCTCTTATTTATTTATTATTACATTGTGGCTTATACAATATTACCGTCAGAAGAAAAAAGACCAGAGGTTACCCTATGATGCGATTGAGGTGCATGCACCAGATCATGATCACAATGGATCATGCCCGTAAAAATCTGATTTTAAGAGCGTAGCATGAGTTTTGACAACAAGCTTGGCAGGGTGAGATTCTTATGCAGTTTTACCCTGTTCCTGTCCAGCAAGTAAAGTTTATCGAACCCTGTATATCAGTAAAATGACTTTGATAGACTAATTTTACCTTCATTTTATATCGTTTTTCATATTACTGGTACACTTTTTAATTACATAGAACGAGCTTACTATGTGCATAGCCCAATTGTTTTTCTTTCCTCATACAAACTTTCTTTTATTAGTTAAAAAAAAAACCACTACATTAAAGTCATGGTAAAAAAAAACCATGTAAATTTGCTTGTCCATGAAAGTGAAATATACAGAATGGTTAAGTGAGGTAATAAAAATAGGTTGCATTTGTATATTTAAATCCCAAGATTACATGATAGGATCAGAGCCGATGGGAGGGCAGCAAGGGATGTAGCCTGGGGGCCCAGATGAAGTCTAGGGGCCCACACTGGTAAGGGCTTATACCGTGGGAGGCCCGGCCCTGAAAAATATATATATGCCACTGTCCAGGGAAGGGGTGATGGGGGCAGGTCGAAGTGAACCTGGGGACAGTGTTGGCTTTCGTCACCCCTGAATAAGATATCTGGGATAGGATCAGCAGAATAATGAAACCACCGGTGATACTGCATAGTCCGTTCCCTAATGAAATTTTTCAAGTGTTTCCAAAACCAGCTGGCAACAAGGAAACTGACCTGATGCCATGTTGTTTATGGTGCTTTTAGGACATGTTAATTTTCCTGAATCAGTGAAAGGGGTGTATCAGTGATGAGATAGTGAAGGGGAAACCCCCATGCCCCCTCCACTTCGGTCTTCATCCTCGTTGCCTGTTTCAATTATATTCGAGTTATGCACAAATCTTTAAAATGCTAAATGCTAGCAAAAAAGCATCAGTTTTGAGGTCATGTTAATTTTCCTAAATCAGTGAAGGAGATGCATCAGTGATGGGGTGGTGAGGAAAGACCCTCCCACTTCAGTCTTCATCCTTGCTTCTTGTTTTGATCATATTCAAGTTACGTCCGAATCTTTAAAATGTTGAATGCTTACAAAAAAGTGCCACAGCAGCCTGATATTCGTAACTGTCTCGATTCAGCAAAGCTAAAAACAGGAAGTTGTTTGTTTGGATTTTTTATGGCGCAAGAGCATCTAGGCTATACTGCGCCAAAAAAAAGAAGGAAGTACTAACCTTTATTGATCTTGGTCGAATGTGTGTCACGAGAATATTTTTTTAATTCACTCTGCCTTTCTTACACCGCCAGTGAAAGATGTCATACGCATTAAGTCTACCCACAACCCGATCTGTTCCGTACATGCCAGACACTCATACCTCGAAACAATTAAACCCTCTTTCATAGCCTACTCAAGCACACTTCTCTTACCATTCAAACGCAATTCCACAAAAAAGGCATCAACTGTTCAGACATAATACAATTCACTGCAATAAACATAGCTAAAAGAATGACAAAGCATGTGAAAATGCCCTTACAAGCTCAGAAGAGAGACGTGGAAATGACATCAGAGGGAGAGAATATGTCACAAGCTGATCTACTGAAATTCTCAACCAATTCTAGGAGGGAGGAAAACCAGGGGACAGACGTGCAGTAGCACCAAATCACAAAACTACAATGCATTGACACAAAAGGAAGTTTTCTGGGAATTAACCTGGAGCTAATAAGAATAAAAGGTTGAGTTCGTAAACTGCAGCATCAAACAGAAGTTAAAAATTCAATAAAAAAACAATTTAAATACCTAGATAAAGAGGTAAGAAGCACGATTGGGCTACTGTTAGAGAGTTTATTTTTTTGCCAAGCCATACTGGCACTGGTGCATCATCACTAACAATCAACATAAAAGTCTGCTTCTAGTTAAATATCAGTAACCAGAACTCTTTCACAATCTGGTACAGGCGTCAAAACAATATGGTAACCCACTTCTCTTTCTACTGTCCTTTATAGCAACCTTTTATAAATCCCCATTTTGTCATGAAGCATGTCGTGGTGGCACCACTATCGTTTTTCCTCTCTGTGTCCCATAATTCCAGTTCGTCTTTCTTTCTCTCTTTGAATGCAGCGGTAATACAACTGTCTTTGATGTCCCCATTTGTTCGATTCGGTATGTCTGATCGGTTGAATTTATTTTTATTTTTTTGGTTTGGTTTGGAATTGTGAGGAAAGAAAATTGTGATTGACTGGTGTATGAATCAAGGTTTGCATGCGAATGAATACACGTGCATCCTGCCTTCTTAGAAACTAGTAAAACCATCCTCTCACCGCATACAACGGACAAAACTAATTAGGTGAGTTTGGTTTATTATTTAGCATACCTATTATTCGCCACACTTTCTCTTCCTCAAACTTTTCCTTCCCTACTTTTTTCTCCTTTCTCCCTACTTTACTTCTCCGTTACTTTTACCTTGTTTTCCTTGGATGGAATGTTGGTTTTTAGGCATTTTTTGGAGCCCAGTATTTGACATCACGACAGAACAGTTTCCATATGGAATTTTCTGCTTAGGAAAAATTATTAGGTCCAAAGAACTTCTCAAATTCAACAATTCATCATGGCAACCCTCACTATGGCCATTGGCAACCGTTTTGGCAGTTTAAAAAAATGTCGCCAAGGTGCCCACACGGTATTGTAAAAGAATACCCAGTAACTTTTTGAGGGCCATAATTACCAATGTGGGTTTAAGTTCCATAAACTTTGGAGTTTTCCTAGTAGCTAAAAGCCTAAATCAAAAATGGCAAAATTATTGCATGCACAAACGTTTCAGAGATGTAAAATTTTGAGTGTCCCAAATGAATTCAAGCTGTGTGATCTAAAAGTTTGATTTTTATTACAGAAATTTTATTTCAATACCTTTATTAAAGCATTTTCAAAATAACATTCATTTAATTTTTTACGCTTCTGTTAAGTAAAATGATATAAGAAAAATTGGTAAAACTACAGATGTATCCCCTGTTTTGTCAGTAACTGGTCGCTAAAACTTCTGCTATACTCTTAAAATGGAGGAAAAGTTTTGTGGAGCGTAAAAAATGTGTGCATGCGCAGGGTAGTTGTATTATAGTGTCGTAACGTCCGTTCAGCATAGCATCAGTTTGTTACAGTGGTGTTTTGTGAGTTTGAGCATTAGGATGAACGAAATTTTAAATGTATTTATTTTTGTAACAGATTGGAATTGATGGTATGTTTGGGATGTAGAGGAAGTATGGGAGGAGGAGATTGGATATGGTTCCTACCCTTTTGTCTTGATGAAATATAAGGACTTCGTAAGGACTTTTCAAGGACCAAATAATGTTTTTCAAGGACCTCACATTGTCAATCGCAATGTACATAAAAATTAAAAATGCAAGATGACATATGCATAATGTTTAAATTAGAGTGTTTGATTATGTTGCTCCTTTTCAACTTGGCACACTGCTAGCAAAAGTTACCCTTTCTACATCCCTTGTATTAGCCATGTTCAGTGGGCAGGGGAGGGGGGTGACGTGTCCGAAGTACTACTAGCTTTGTTCGGGAAATAAGAAGAAATACCCTTTTTTTTTCTTTTGCCAAAACTTGTAACAATATTGAAAAAAATTCAAGGACCAACCACATTTTTGCAATTTTCAAGGACCCCTACTTGGCAAAAAAACAAGGACTTCTCAAAGACCGTGTTAATCATGTTACAGGAGGTATGGGAGGAAGAGGTTAGAGGAGGTATGGAAGGAAGAAGTATAGGAGGAAAAGGTTAGAGGATGTATGGAGGGAAAGAGAGGGGAGGTATGAGGGACAAGAGAGGAGAAATGAGAGGACTGGAGTATCGCAATGTCGGCGATGAAAAGCTGTTTGACTCATACTTCGCAGAGTATATGTGGAGGCGGCGTCACAAAGACGAAGTGGAGGAAATGACTCCAAAGGCCATAAAAAATCAGACGCTTAAAGACAGAAGTTTTGTTCATTAAAAAAATTTGAAAAGGTTATAATAGGTAGTAAACTCAGTATAACAGGTAATTACTCCTTAAAAAAACATGGCGGCCGGGAAGCAAATGCATGATGACGTAATCCGGAAAGGAGGTTGCCGTGCCTTGGCGATAAAGCCTGCAGGGGATACATGTGTAGTTTGACCGAAAAATTATACACTATGTAAAATTACGGTGAGAGTACAGAACACATACCCTAGTGCTTTTTTCCTCTTAAAAGGAGTGATAAGCAGTTGGAAATGGGCTTTTGACGTCATACATACCGGCATCTGGACCTGCAAGGGCATTTTCTTGTGTTTTTCTTCTTTGTTTTGGCTGTGTTCGTTGCAGGAAATTGTATGTGTGAGCGGTTGACATTTTTGTGTGGAATTTCGGTTGAAAGAGAAAAGAAATGTGCTGGAGTGGGTTTTGACAGGATTGTTTTCGCCCGGATATTAGTGTGGGAAGCATTCGTGGACTCTGCCTCCTTTGGATGACACGTTCCAGTGCTGATCCCAGAAAGCATGATAGGTGAGGAGGGAGGTGGAAAGGGTCCAGGAGGCATGGAAGTGGGGAGGTGGAGGAGGAAGAGGACATGGGGGCCAGGAAGGGGATGTAGTGGGGGTGAAGAGGGTGCAGAGGCCTGGAAGGAGGTGTAGGGGTAGTTGTAATGGGGTGAAGGGAAGATGGGGACCAGAAGGCGTGGTAGGGGGGGATGGAGAGTGGGGGTGGAGGAGGGGGAAAGAAGGAAGTAGGGAGTGAGGAGCTATTCAACTCCTACTTCATGGAATTTGTATGGTGACGCCAGCACCAAAATAAATTAGAAAATTTGTTTCACACGTTTTTAAATGATATAAAACCACACACATCCAACGAAGAGGAGCAATAAAGGTCAGTACCTTTTTTATTCGGAACATCCCTGAATAAAGACGTCCATATTGTTAAGATGACATAAACAACATGGCGGCAAGTGAGTCACTGTTGGCATGTGTGTTGGAAACACTTTCCGCTAAAAAGCACTAGGGTACATGTTCTGTACTATGGCCAAAATTACAAGAGACATGAGTTTTTGAAAGAAATTTAATCAACCTTCCCATATGCTTTTAAAATGTCATCGCAACCCTTGTTTAGATCATTTATTCTATCCAAAGGAACTAATACCTTACATATACAACAGCAACACAACTTTTTACAGATTTTTTTTTTCTTTGATTTGCTTTTGTCACTACTTTTACCACTACTATTTTACATTGTAATTCAATCTTTGACATATTAACCACTATTGCTAACAAATTTAATTTGAGGATTTCTGTCAACCATAGTATCAATATTTTGTGTCTATAACTTACAATAACAGGCAAGGTGGAACATGTGTGTTGGATTCAATTGATTCAGCTATGCTTATAGCATGTTACCAGTTTTCATTTGTGAACTGTCCCTCCCACCAATTCACCATCAATTTGAACTCAAATTTCCAAGCCGGAAGACCGTGTTTATCAGTTAGGTGGGTAAGATTTGATTTACAACACTAATTATGAGCACATATATTTAATTTTTAGCAAATGGAATATGTACAGATAATTTTTCATTTCTTAGAAATTACAAGCCTCTTAAAATAATGAACATACTACTACTTGCATATAAAAAGTTGTGTTTAGACATTATTTCACTACTTCTCCAGTTTCATGCAGTATCTTATAATGGAATTGAATTAAAATATGTTACATTCCGGAAGTGAAAATTTGGTTGAAGACATTTACAATTAATACTGGACTTGAGTTCTAAATACAGAATTAATCGCCTCTTTGCATTATATTTAAATAACGAACAATTCTACAATGAAAATATCAATACCGTATTGTATGTCCATATGCAAAGCGGGTAACAATATTCTACACCAATGTCTATTTCTGACCATTACACTATTAATTATAGGTATTTTATTTAATAATTAAATTTTCTATAAAATTTAGTTAAAAATATGTAACTCACCACAAAATTATTAAGAGCAAATATATACACAACGTCACAGGTCTTGGAAATAAATTATGACGACTGTTTATCCATTTGACACTTGAGTGTTACCAATTCTCATAGACAAAACCAAGGCCAACTAGATTACTACAGGCCCGCTCACGTGAATTTCAAGGGTGTCCCCACTTTCTGTTGGAGTAATTACTGGGGTTGTTCATAGGGGACGCCAAATCACAGGTACAAACATGCCATATGCTTTCATGTGTTTGCAGCAGTTAACCGAAGATTAAAAAGGGTTTCTGGGTTTTCTATAATTTTTACATGATATTTATTTGTGATAATAATGGTAGTTTCTTGTTGTGTTCCATTTAGTCTATTTATATCTGCAGTATTAAGGACACAGTAAGTGTTTATTCTGTATTTTGTTTTTTGGTGACATGCTGTTCTATTATGTAGTTTGTATTTTCAAGTAAAATTATTTTGGAAAGAATTGCTATTCATGAATACCTGATTCTTTATTTTTATTATGTGATGTATTAAAAATTTGGCTTGTGTCAAAAGTTATTAGAAATCATGTATTCAATATTATACATTGTATTTAATATATACAATATCATACAATGTATTCAATATTATACATTGTGTAGTTATATTATCAGTCTGTTGTAAATTCATGTAAGTTAATTTCATTAACATTCCATTAAAGTCATTTCAAATAGGTGTCAATCCTTCTAATTAATTCTTTATTTTATAATTAATTATAATAGAATATAATTAAATTATTAATTAGTTGATTTAAATTCTATATAATTCTATTTTATTAACCATTAAAATAAAGTCTGCTTTTATATGCATTTTGCAATTTAGCTTTCAGTGTAAACTATCAATTCATTATCAGTTATTAATCATGCCTGAGAAATCATTTCATCCAATAAACCGTCTTCAGTGTAAATAAAAGAGTAGAAAAAGGTATGTAAGATTTAAATTTTAGTTTAAAAACTTGTTATGAAAGGTTATCATATCACGGTAACATCAACGTCGTTGGAAAATAAAATACGATAACTTTTTGAGCAAAAAGCAATATATTTCTGTATGTAATCAGAAACTGGGCTATTAATTGGCATTTATAGTCTGTTAAATTGAGAATATTAACCCAGGTAGCAGGCGCCATCTGTCGGAGAAAAACTACGTGCGAGAATCGCCACTGCGAAAATTTGGGGACAGGTTTTCTGTAGCGTTAGGCTCACGTGAGCAGGCCTGTAGTAAATCTAGTTGGCCTTGGACAAAACACTGTAAAGTTATAGTGCTGAGAATTAAGTAAAATTGAAAAAGGAAGTTACATGTGTGTATGTGTGTGTCTTCTTTAAAAAAGAGTTTACAGTTATACTTTAAACGAGTTAGTTTAGTATTCTTATTCAGAAAATACTAGAAAATTTAACGACAAATGGAAATTATAGTTAAACGTAAACAATACCATGTCAAATTTTTGGTGAAGTAATCATGTGTGTAAGACGTTCTAAAAATAAATACAGTGACACAAAATTAGCCAAAAAAGGCATTCTATAGCATGATTTATATCCCAAGTGTCACAACAGAAGTCATACAACCTGAATTCCAGCACTGCTTCGCTCAGGTGTGGAAAGGGATCATAGCGACAGATAGAAACTTAACCGCCTAGAAGGAATAGTGTACCGACCGCGAGATTTGAATTTCCATAACACTTTTAGCATTAGGACCGATTTAAACAATCTGATTGGCTAACGATGACATCACTTATAGGTTTGCTACGCAATTTTGGCCGCCAATGTAACAGGCACCAAAAGATCAACCACTTCAGAGTTCGTAATCGTCCTTTACGTAAATCAGATTTTAATCGCGGGGGAATTTTAGAACGACACTCTTCAATAATACATCCAATTTATTTTTAATATTACCATGAGTTGATTTTTTTTCTCCAATTTATATTTAAAATGTAATAAATGGTTAGAAATCTTTAAAACAAAAGAACATTTTTGAAATATTGTGCTGCTAGCTTATATTTTTATAGAAAAATCATCTTTTGCCTCAATTTTTAAGTAGAAGGTCTCGAAATTTTTAAAAAAAAAAAAAGATCATATCGAGTGCGTCGAGCAGTAACGCCGTATTTAAAAAATAAAAAAGTTTTTTCATCTCCCTTGATGCCTGGAATTGCCTTTCTTGATTGAAATTGAAACTTAGTAGTTTTGAAATAGAGTAAAACCTCCCTAAGGCGGCCATCGTAGGTTCCATGAAAAAGAGATCGCGTAGAGAGGTGGTCTCTGAATGGAGCTAAATTTAGCATTGGGTCTATGGAGGAGAAAGGAAATCCATTTTCAGAATTGATGGTTGTTAAGGGAAGTGGTTGCAGAATAGAGGTGATCGTTACGAAAGATTTTTCTGTATGTAATTGAAAATTATTTCCGAGTTGTTTTGTATTTATGGAAAATGCATATTCGGCAATTTTCACGATGACCGCAATTGCCCTAAAACCATGAAAAAAAAAACAACTGGGAGGCGTTTTTCATGTAAAAACCCGGGTATTTGCCAACCCTGTTTGCCCTGCATCCAAGTTAAGTCTATATGAATCCATTATTTAATAACTCATTAAATGATTTGAATAGTTAGAAAATACATTACTTTTAAAAACGTTTGCTCAATTACATTTCTTATATTGGAGCACCTGCAGGAAGCTTCAGGCTTTGACAATGACATCAAGTTCTTTTGTAATTATTAATGGTTCTTTTGACTCACATACAACCCTAATTTCACAAAGAAAAAAAAGCGCTAATTCTCATTGACGGGAATTATTTCGATCTGGAAACCAGGCCGCACATCACCTGCTCAGCCAATCAGATCGCTTAAATCGGTCCTAATGCTAAAAGTGTTATGGAAATTCAAATGT
>QLNU02015360.1:66789624-66832953 GCA_006491805.2 Dysdera silvatica
TTTTTTTTTTTTTGCAGTCATCTTTATTGATAGTTGCCCAAACGGATTTCAAACTTTCTTTTGTCCATTTTTGTCCTTTGGAGTTAAAGCCTGAAGGTGTTTCTTCATTAAACCTCACACATTCTCGATGGAGTTTAAATCAGGCGAATTGGTCGGCGAAAGGAAGTACTTTGATTTTATTTTCATTAAGCCAAGCAGTGATGGCCTTTGACGTATGGCAGGATGCAGAGTCTTGTTGGAAAATAAAGTCATCCTCAAATAGATCTTCCGATGATAGAATCATAAAATGCTGAAGTACCACCTTGTATATTTCGGAATTTACCCTTCCTGTCAAAATACGCAGCATTCCTAAGCCCTCAGTACTCATACACCCCAAAATCATGATAGAGGTACTAAACTTCACTGAATGTTTCAAGCAACCTGCAGTAAAATCTTCTTGCTTGCAAAGCCAAACACGGATACCCTGATGACAGTGGTAAATGCAAAACATTGATTCATCGCTAAAAAGTACATTATTCCAGTCTTGAATACCCCATTGCAATCTGTCTTTGCATCACCGCACTCTGGCCCGTTTCCGTTTGCAAGTAAGTAACTACTGTGTCTTGGGCACACGTTATTGAAAATCAAGTTCATGGAGTCGTCACATTGTGCTAGATGTTGAGGCACCCACTCGTTGTACTCGCCACTTTCTACTTATGAATCTCAGGCTCCTGAAGCGGTTTGTAATCACAATACATTTCAGCATTATGTCTTGCCTTAGTATGGTTATTCGCTTACGACCACTATTTGCACGATTATTTTTAAAATTTTGATTTCTAGAATAATCTTTTAAAATTTTACTCACAGTTTCTTGAAAGCATTTCATTTTTTCGGCAATCATCTTTTGAGTAAGTCCCTTATTGCTCAGAGTCACAATCTCAGTCTCAGTAGCATCCGATATATCTTTCGTGCGGCCCATTTTTAACCCCCAACTAACTAAAGCTGACTTTCAAACAAGCCTTTATAAGCGTACTAGATCTACAGTGGCCCCATTTATGCAAATTTCATCATCAATGCTGACTAATCACATCATTTTACAGATATTCTAATATTTTGAATCGGCGCTGGGAATATTTTAATTCTTTGAAAAATTTCAATTTTTTTTATAAAAACTCCATTAAGTCTTTGGACACATGTGAACAATATATAATACGTCAAATTATTGTGAACGCTTATTAATTTTGTCGTTCGTCTCCGTTGTTTATTTTTACAAATATCATGCATTTTATAAGAAAATGCAATGTCTTTTTTGGTTATTCTAATATTTTGGAGTTGTATTATGGAAATGAATTAAAACCTCTGCTTCGTTTATCTATTTAAAAAAGCTCTATTGCATCAGAAAGCTTCTTTCATGCAATGGCATTAGCTATTTCTATGTTTCTTGCTGGCGAGAAGTACGCGAGGGCGTCACCCGAATTTTGTGTTTGATATTACAACCATGTAATACGCTAGGAAATAATCCGAGACGACACCACAACTTACAATAGGACGTGGAGAAAAGTAAAAATGAGTAAGAGAAACTTTACGTCAGGCCCGGAACAGGGTGAGGGGTTAAAAACCCAAGGGCTCGGTATCTTAAAGAGGCTGCCTGGCGGGGAATTTTAATAATTTAGCAAACATAATTGGTTGGGGGCCCGATCTACTAAACTGCCTAGGAGCCCGTAAATCCTGCCACCCCCTCCCAGCCATGTTTCACCTTTAAAGTTTACTATGTAGAACGTTGTCAAACATTATTTAAATACATTAGGAAGCCGATGAAATTAATTGTAATCATTGAAAGAAAGTTAAATAAGTGGGTTTTCAAACGTTTTAGCACAGCAACAAACTGTTCAGAATGACAACCTTTCGTAACTCACTCTCGTGTTAATAGTTATGAGGATTGGGGGGGGGGGGATTTAAATGAATAATATTTGCTTACTGTGGTTTCCTCCCATTTATTAGTGAGTGCAACTTCATAAAAATATTGATCTGTTTCACATAATGGGTGTTCGAAGGATGAGCTCGTTTGTAATTTCTGCTGATGATTACATTAATGTCTACATAGATGCAAATCAGTTTCAGGCGCAAGGAGTGCGTTTTTACATATTATACGCCTTTTATTTTTTCTTCATTTTACTTTTTGCGCATTTTTCCACTTCCCACTTTTCGTGATTTTCTATTTTCGCATAAACTCGAACTTCCATTTAAAGAAATCACAAGATTCCGCCAAAAAGCCTAGTTCAATGGGAAAATATGTTGAAATTCGTAAATAGAGCATTCGTAGTTCAGCGTCCAATAAAGAAAACATTCGCAGAATAGGAATTTGACTATAATAATAAAACACGGATTAGCAATTGCTTTGGGAAAATCCAGAAAAAGGAGTATGGATAAGAATATTTTCATTTTCTCGCCACTTCGCTTGATAAGAATACTTGAAGCGTTGAGAAATTGATTAATTAATATTAATGACGAAGGTGGCAAAATGACCGTATGGCGCGGCGTGGAGTTAAAAATAAGGAGAAAGGGCTATGTGCGTCGGCGTGGAATGCGACTACGTATTTCAGGTTTGTGCTGTGAGTGGCAGTGATTCTAAATACGCGGCCGGGCCTGGCCTGGCCTAAAAAAATCAGGCCTGTGGAGGCAGGGGTAGCTCGAGGTTGATTTTGAATCCGGGCGGCCTGACACGGATTGCTTTTTGATGCCCCTCCCCCTCCGGCGAAAACAGGAGATTTTCACAGATGCACAGTGAGCCATATAGCCTACGCGATAAAAGTGGCCTAAAGTCTCTGAAAGAATTTCTCTAAAGATGTCTCTAAAAATTTCTCTAAACTTGTCTCTTTTTAGAGAGATTTTCTACTGTTGGGTAAATTAAAAAAATTTGAACTTGACTTCAGTTTGGCTCCCTCATCCAAACGGGGCCCTGGCTCGTGAGCCGCCCCAGTGTTCAGGGCTTCAATTACTAGTTCCTTTCTGTGTATCAAATTAGGGTTTTCAGAACTATTGGAGGGGGGGGGGAGCACATATTGTCTGCATGCATATATATATAGGGTGTTCAGCAACCCTCGGATAATAACCGTACAACCGTATTCTTGGGACAATTTTGAGATATAAAAGTGGCCTTCATTTTGGTGACAGGTCAATGCTATTTGTGATATTCACTAAAATAGTCCAACCAATGAGGAAGCTGCCTGCATGTGTTAACACATTCGTAGTTTTTTCCCCAGTCAATTGAATATAGATTTCACGTCAGGACTAGTGATTTTAGTATTGTAACCGTCCAATAAAGCCATCGCCTACTTCTGATTAAGGTCTATCGAATTGGCTGAAAAACAATCAAACTGCACGTGCATTTTGTTTTTGAAATTAAATTACCAATTAAACTGCTAAGTGCTTTACACCACACCCCAGGGGCGGTTTCAGAATTTTTTTATGGGTGGGCCTTCATTGGGGTAACTGGGAAAGGGGTTTCGTCCCAGTGGCGTGATAAAAAGGGGGCTGTCCGCAGTGGGTGCCACGGAAGAGGTGGGGGGCGGCATTTTCGTACATTAGCTTTAACAAATATAAAATAAAACCTCCATTAACGGACACCTTTTTAGAACGAAAAGCTCCGAATAAGGAACCTATCTCTGGGACAATTGAGAAACACTCCGATAGAAAACGTATGTTATTTTAACATGCATAATAGTTTTCGGTATTTATTTTACATAAACAAATACTTAAATACATATTTGAATTACACCATATATCTCATGGTTATACTCCGAAGTCTACTATACAATACCTAATAAAAAAAATAACACGCTTCAGAATCAATTTGTGTTTTAATATTTTAGCAAAACTAGTTTGGGCTCTGAAATGATGAAAAAAGGGATATTTACCAGTAATACTTTCTCATATTTCTTCGCAATTTTATCTCTATTTCTGTTTTTTCTTCAATCTCTACTATCCTCTTATATCTCTGCTCTCCACTATCCTATTATCTTTCTATTCCCTACTATTTATTATCCTCTTTATCTCTATTTTCGCTATTTCTTTCAACATATTTCTTCATTTAATGAATATTTACAACGAAAACTGACGTCGTCGTGCTTTTTTGAGATGCAAATTTGTCAATTATTATGTAAGGATGAACCATGAGGGTATTGCTGAGTTTACGCTCTATGGATATAATGCCAACGAACAACAAGTTATGAAGGCGTTTCCCAGCCATGTTTGCTCGTAGGTGTGTTTTAATACGCTTCATGGTGGAAAAACTCCGTTCATCTGAGGCTGAAATAACGAAATATTACATATAACTCTTCCATTGGTTTACAGAGGTAGATGTTTAATTGTATTCTGCATATATTAACCCAAGCATTCGCACGGTCTATGTGAATATTTATGTTCATGTCTGTATCTTTGTAGCTCATTTCTTCATTATAGAAAAAAATAAGTTTAAAGAACTCGATTTACGGCAATAAAAATAGAACATTTAACAGTTAAATTGTATATCATACAATTTGGATAATCATGGTAAGCGGAAAAAATGGGTTGGATAAAATAGACAATGGCAAAATAGTTATGGAAAAAGAAGTATGAGAATGGCCTTTAATTTCCTAATTAAGGAATGTAATGGCTAAGATCACTGCTACTATTGTGATGTTCGCGTCTATGTTTGATCTGATGATAGCCGCAATATTCGTATTAGGCTGACCACCTGGGTAGTCGTAGTTAATAAATGCTGCCACCAGCTCGGCTTAGCTGCATTTTAGATGATGTTTTGTTCCTGATCTTTGTCTTTGATATCCCAAACATTCCCAGGCCTATTGGATCGAGAATATACGCTGATGATCTGCGTTTCTTCTCCACAATTGAATTATTGGACTCCAGATGGAATGTGAGAATTTGGATCTATGATGCCATGCCAATTATTTATTTATTTCTACAGCAAAATCAGGAGTATTACATATCGGTTACTCTAATCCTCACTTTCAATATTCTGTTGGTGAGAACGTTTTGTCTGCTCTCACTGACTTTAGTGACCTTGGTATCCTGTATCCGATAATTTAGATTTTTTTATGCACTGTCAGAAAATTGTCTCAAAAGCTAACCAGCGCTGCTTTCTTATTTTGAAGGGTTTCGCTAGGTGCAATCACACATCTTTACTATTGTCCTTTCATTCGTATCCCCTATATTAAAATACGCCTCTCCGGTCTGGAGTCCATTCCGAATGAGGAGTATCTGTCTTCTTGAGACTACCTTGCGTCGCTTCACAAACAGACTACCTAATTTACATGCGTTACGAACCTTATAATGAGCGCCTAGAGGCTGTGGGACTACACTCTATGGAGTGGCCACGCCTCGTTACAGACATAAAACTTTTACCGAATAATTCACGGATTAGTTTATACGGACCCAACATAACCTATGTTTCATCTTGTCGGCTAATCCTCTACAAGAGGTCACTCATGGAGGGTCCATTTGCCAGTAACTCGTGAAGCTCCAGATAGTATTTTTATACACAAAGAATTAGACGAGTATGGAATTCATTGCCATCAATTATCGTATCCCGGGAGACCTTTGGACCATTTTATACAGCACTTGAAGCTTACGACTTATCTGGTTTCTTGAAATGTTTTCCCTTTTAACTTTTAGTGTTTACTTTAGAACTTTACCTTATTTTTTAGAGTTCTATTGACATGTTACTGTTTTTATTCGATTTTGTACTGTTCTTAGTTGTGGCATTTAGTTATCACTCTCGATGTAAGAGTCTTTGACCTGTCGGGTTTTAAACTTATAAATAAATAAAATAAATAAATTACAAACTGAGCGAAATAGACTCCTTTGCAAGGCGTGTAGGTTCTTTCACTTGCGTATGTAGAATGACGACGCTGAAGAGTTAGTGGAGAACGGTTGTAGTACAGAAGCTAATACTATTTTATTGGTGACGTCAAAGTTATTGGTACATACAGTGACAAATAATTTCCTAAGTTCTAACGTATAGTATGAGGTACGGAACCGCACCACAGCCGTTCGTCCTACTTTTCTATCCCATTCCATCTCCTTGTCTTTCCACATGTCTCCTTGTCTGGACATCTCGAATTCCTTTTCTACAATAATCTCATTGGTCGAGATTCCTCACGTAGTCACTAATGGTTGGCCAGTGTGACCTTACTTCCCGTCCAACACGTGTTTCATATAAATATTTCATGGTATCAATTTTGACACCATAGCAGAACGTTATAGCTATTTCACACGCTTATATCCGGACTGCTTCCTTTAGACCCTATTTCACCAAGAACTCCTACAAGTTACTATTTTACATCGTCTTCCAACATGCTTGATCATTACAAAGAAATGCATAATTCTTTTATGAAATTACTTAATAGCTATAGAAATTAGACATCATTTGGTACATCAAAGCAAATCATCCTTATCAAACCCTCTCGATTTGCATATTGCTATCATGAAAATATAACTACACAAATCAGTAAGATTTGATACAGAAATGTACATGGAATTTAGTAGACGTGGCTTCAATAGCAGCCGAGATAATAGGGGGCTGCGGCACCTGTCGATATGCTCTTGATAGGTTATCATGTTAAAGGCACTCATGTGTACTCTGTCTATGAAATTTGGCAAATGTGGCTTCAATAGCAGCCGAGATAAATAATGGGGGCTACGGAACTTCTCGATTCGCCTTTGATATGTTGTCATATATATAAGGGCATTCATATGTACTATCTGTCTATAAAATTTGGTAGATGTGACTTTAGTAGCATCCGAGATAAAGGCACCCCTTGCTGCAATTCTGCTCCATTTTCACGGCAAAAATCCATGCCATAGGATTAGTTCTACAATACATCTTGAATAATGCCGTATCTCCAACTGTCATCTGTACAGATTCACTCAGCGTTCTGCAAAGCCTGACTTCATTCAAAACCTTACACCATACTGGAATCCACAGTATTCACAAACAACTTGTGGACTTAAGAAAAACACAAATACGTTGTGAAATTATGTTGGGTTCCAGGCCACGTTGGTATCGCCGGCAATGAACAGGCTGACATTGCTGCAAAAACGACAACTACAGAACCTAAGTGTATGGCCATTCCATTTGGAGATTTTAACACTCATGTCTTATCCCATCTGTACAAAAAATGGCAGTTGGAATGGGACAAGCAAGTTTTTAATAAGCTTCACCACATTAAACTTCTTATTGAGGTGTAGCAGCCTAGCTATAGGAGTCGCAAAGAGGTCACTCTGGCTAAACCTCGCATTGAGCATACATAGGCGTACACAGGAAGTTCGTAAGGGGGGATTATAGGCCCAATGAGGTGGGGTTACAGAGCTACAACTCACATATTCCTATGTTGAATATACAAAATTTCATTGCAATGGGGGTTACAACCCCATCAACACCCCCTGCGTATGTCATGCATACATGATTCTCCCATCAACATCTTTTAAAGGGAGAAGATGCCCCGATGTGTGCCACATGTGGTGAAGCATTAAATGTTTTACATATTTTATGTATTTGCCATGATTTTAACCATCATCTTTTACTAATTTTTAACCAAAATAATTTTACCCTTCATGACATTTAAGCGATACTTTTAATCATGAACTAATTTTTAACTTTTAATCTAATATTGGCTATTCCTATCTCATATGATTTTTATCTCGTTAAATTTGTTAATTTTAATACATTACATCCTATATACTTCTACGATTTTAGTTTTGATTTGTTCTTTTTTTACACCGTATGTATGATCTCACCTTGATTGGCGCAGAATGACCATTGCTGTCCTTGCGCCATAAAACTAAAACCAACCAACCAAAGGCACCCTCGATATGTCCCTGATGATAATCGTTTTAAGAGGGTTGCAGCTGTGAACATTGCAGTTATTTCAATTGCACCGGCCCTTTTTTCAGGATATTTTTTCCGGGCCCTTCTTCCCATCAGCCCTTTTTTCCTAGATTCATTTCCAGTCTGAGTAGCCCTTATTTACTAATAGTACATCGCTTTTTTTTTTTTTGGTAATGAGAAATGGCGGCCAACAGAACAAAATATTTCTTCGTTCTTAACCGAGTACTCAATCCATTCATGCTTTTCATGCCAGGTACTGTGAAATGACCTACACTTATCACCCATTTGTCGGCGGGAAAAGTCAAGTTCTGGCTGTGTTGGCACTTTATCACAATTTTCACTTAAATTCAGAGTTATTTTTTCAACTTAGTCCAGCTTGTATTTGCGTTAAGATGAAATCTGATAGCGTTTCAATCTATATATACCCTTTTAATTGTTCCCACACTTTTGAAATGTCCTCGCAAAGGAGTAAACGTTTTACACATTACATATTCTAACCCTCATATACAATATATAAATACACACTTACCCTTCATATAAAAATTGTATCTAAAAACAGCTCTATTGCAATTATATTAAAAAAAAACCCACCTATTCGCATGTTGATAAAAGTTCAAATTTTTTACCTTTCACAAAACAATAACCAAAATATTTGGGTGGGCCAAGGCTCATCCGGCCCACCCGCTAAAACCGCCACTGCCACACCGATGCAGAAACAAGTTTTCTGTAATTCGTCTTAAACTAACCAGCGAAGGTGTTAACAGATGCAGACAGCTGGCTCATTGGTTGGACTATTTTGGCGATTATCACAAAAAGTCTTGACCTGTCACCAAAATGAAGGCCACTTTTATATCTCGAAAAATAAAAAATATATATATATATATCGTCATTATCACCATCATTATCATGGTCAACTATTATCTATCCACTGCTGAACGAAGGTCTCTCCAAATGTTTTCCACACAAGTCTATCTTGAGTAATTCGCTTCCATGTCACCCCAACTTTTTTTCTTATTTCATCCACCCATCTAGTTTGAGGATGTCTTCAAGGTCTTCGGTGGTCTCTTTGAATCCAGTTGAGAATTTCAGTTGCCCATCGTTGATCAGTTCTTCTTGCCATATGCCCAGCCCATCGCCATTTCAGCTTTTTTACTTTAACAATGATGTCCTCTACTCTAGTTTGCTCTCTTACCCAAGTGTTTCTTTATCGATCTCTCCTTGTTCTTCCAAGCATGCACCTCTCCATGCTCCTTTGGGTTGTCTGTAACTTCCGTATTGCTGCAATTGTTAGACTCCATATCTCTGATCCATAATAGAGGACGGCAGTGCACACTGGTTGAAGACCTTGCTTTTTGGACACAAAGGCAATTTTCCCTTCAGGATAAAACTGTTTCTTCCAAATGCACTCCAGCCAAGTTTAATACGTCTGTTGAGTTCTTTCATAATGTTGCCATCCATTGAAATCAGCTGGCCAAGGTAAATATATGAATCAGCAATTTCTAGCTCAATGTTGTCAACTTGTATTTTTGTTTCCTCTACAAAATTATTGAACATGATCTTAGTTTTTTGTAGGTTCATCTTGAGTCCAACTTCTTTACTTCTAGTTGAGAGCTCCTGTACCATGTCTTGGAGTTCTGATGGGTTCGTTGAAAAAATAACAATGTCATCAGCAAACCGCAAATGATTTAAATATTACTGTTGTAGCAGCATATATTACTATATATATATACTGTTGATCTTAAAGAGTTGATGACTGCTGATGTTTTAATAGAGTCAAAGGCCTTCTCATAGTCAATAAATGCAACACACAATGGAAGTTCATATTCATGTGTTCTTTCAATTAATTCTCTTAATACTTGAATATGGTCCACTGTACTGAATCCACTTCGAAATCCAGCTTGTTCTCTTGGTTGAGCTGCATCTAATTTTTTCTGCAGGCGATGTGTTAGCACTTTTGTGAAGATTTTATAAATAGCAGGTAACAAGCTAATTGGTCGGTAATTTTTCAAATCCTCTTTATCACCTTTTTTATGCAAAAGAATTACTGTTGCAGAATCCCATTGGTTTGGTATGTTACCGCTGTTAAGGTTGGCTGGTTGGTTGTAGTTTTATGGCGCAAGGACAGCAATGATCATTCTGCGCCAATCAAGGTGAGATCGTACGTACTGTGTAAAATAAGAAAAAATCAAAGCTAAACTGGTAGAAATATATAGGATGTAATATATTAAAATTAACAAACGTAACGATATAAAAATCATATGAGATGGTAATAACTCATATTTAATAAAATGTTAAAAATTAGTTCATGATTAAGAGTATCGCCTAAGATGTCGCGCAGGGTAAAATTATTTTGGTTAAAAGTTAGTGAATTATGACGGTTAAAATTCGGGAAATACATAAAATGTGTAAAACATTTAATGGTTCACCACATGTGGCACACATCGGGGCATTTTCTCCCTTTGAAAGATGTTGATGGGAGAAGCTACTGCCGTTAAGGCATTTGGTAAAGAATTTTGCGAGTATGTCTTCTACATGTTCTCCAGCATCTTTTAAGATATCTAATGTAATGCCATCATCGCCAGGGGATCTTCCTTTCTTCATACTTTTTATTGCAAATGCTACTTCTTCTTTTAAGATTTTAGGAGCTGTTCCTTCGGCTACTTCTGTATTCTTTAATCCACGGTTTCTTTCATAGTTTTCTGTAGAATTCTTCAACCCTTTTAAGTATTTTTGCCCTATTTTTTGTTACGGTGCCATCCTCTCCTTTTAATGCAATGATGTGTTTCTTCCCAACAGACAAACTCCCTTTAACAACCCTAAGGCTCTTGTTGCTTTCAATGGCCTTCCTTACTAACTCACAATTGAATTTTCTTATATCTTCTTTCATGTTTTTGCGCAAAGTTTTGCAAAGTTCTACATACTCGATCTTGCAACTGGTATTTTGATTGTCCACCTTCATAAGTCTTCGCCTTTTCATGAGTTGTTTCGTCTTCTCAGATAATTTGCTATCGTGCTTTTTACATGTTACACCAGCAATTTCCCAGCAGTTTCAATTACACTGGACAACACACAAAAAAGCATTAAAATAAAAATAGCCGAGCTTAACTAATTTGAAGGTGCTGAACACGAAAATGCACATGAAATTTGTCGATTGGCTCTATTTTAGAAGATACGGATATGGTTATATATAGTGTGTCCGAAATGACATGATAAAAAGTAAAAGTCTACTATGTAAAACCTATACCAGATAATAAAATGAAAATAATTGTGCTCATTCAAAAAAGAAATGAAATTTAATGCATAATAATTGCAAAGTTTTTACATCCTGCATTAATTTAACATATCAAAATCAGTAGCTTTACTTTCACGTGTAAATACTGATTTTAGTTCAGGTGAATTTGGGCATTGCTATAAATTCTATTTTTAATACAACCACACAGGGAGTATACAATGAACATTAATATTCAGTTCTTTCTTAAATGAATAAAATATATTTCATTGATTTATCTTTCATAGTTTTTATATAGCAGAATTATTGCATTTTAATCACGTTATTTGGGCCACTCTAAGCACAGACTGCATTGAGTCTGTGGGTAACTTTGAAAGCTACTGTTTAAACTCCGTAATGTAACGTTGGTCTTCAATTGCATCAACCAATCTTTATAAAAGCCACCAGGGTTATTGCGTCATTATTTATAACATCCGTTGTAGAGATATGATGCAATCGTTAGCAGCGGTGTAGTCGAGACCTAGCGCAGCCTAGCGGCGCTAGGGCAAAATTTTGGGAAATCATACATTTTATAAACAAAATTCTATTCAAGCTGTAAATAAAAAATATGTGGATTCGACAATTCTGTTAAGAAAAAAAATTTTTTAGAGCAATGACCCTAAAATTTTGAATAAATCAACTAAGAATCGTGGGAATTTAAAGGAAATTACAGCTTGGAACACGTGTCATAAACTATATTCCGAAAACAGAATAAGCCACAATACTTTGTTTGACACAACGAAGGCGAAAAGGCGGACTTTTGGCTATATTTTTCAATTGTTTTCTTTATTTTATTATCTCACTTCAGAGGTCATTCCTGGTTTAGTTCGGCTTGGGCTCATGGGTCTGTATCACATTATTATTAAGATTATATGTCCCGGAGCTAGGTGCTGTAGGCAGTGTCGTATCCGGAGGGGCATTTGGGGGTCTTGCAATGCCGGCTCAACAACCCATATATAATAATTTCTGCCCCCTATCAGATTAATGGGCTATTGACTGGTTGGGGGAATTCCCTAATTCTCCCCCATGGATCCACCCCTGATTTAGAAGAGCACTAGGTTACTTTTCTTTTTAGGACTACACCACTGATCGTTAGTTGAATCCTTAACCTCTACTTGAGCGTGGTCGTCGATAGCTGTATTCTGTGTTTTATACTACAAGTCACCCCTACATTTATATTAACAAGCAGTAGTTATGTCTCGAAAGTGTCTTAATTATCCCGATAATTTTTGCTACATTTGTGAGGAAGTGACGTTTTTAAGCCAGAAAAAGGCGATCACTAAGAAAGTAAAAAGGGTATATGAACGTTATTTCGAGTGTAAGATTGGAGATCAGGGCAAGGCAGGGACCCACACACATGCTGCAGTTCATGTGCAAATAAATTTCAGAAGTTGTTGAAAGGTGAAAAGGTGGTGATATTTGCTGTCCCTATGGTTTGGAGAGAGCCAAGCAATCATGTAAATGACTGCTATATCTGCTAATGATGCGCGATTATGAGATGTTCTTACAGTCGAAAAAATCGCACTCGACAAATTTACAACGAAGACTTAAAGAATGGACTTGTCTCAAGGAAAATATCTTAGTAACTTCGTTTCGCAATCGTCATGAGAAGTTTATGTCTTACTTCACAAAGGTAGATGACGTGTAGTGGTAGATAATGTGTTTTGCTCTGATGTTGATAGTCTGACGAATTCCCTCGGCATCAAACATGATCCATAAGGATGGAGACTATTCGTAGACTCCTTAAAATTTAGTCTCAAGGCATTCTTACTTCATAATAAAAACCGCCATCTATTCTGGTCGGACATGCTGTCCACATGAAAGAAACATACGATAACCTAAAAAAAGCTGTCGGAGAGTGTAAAATACAGGAATCATGGATGGCCTATCTGCTGTGACCTGAAGGTCGTGAATTTGTTGATGGGTATGCAGCTGGGATATACCAAGTTCTGCTGATTTTTATGTGTGGGACAGCCGAGCAAAGACTTTGCACTAGGTGAAGAAAGACTGACTTAAAAGAAGTATGACGGTTGGAGAGAAGAACGTGCAATACCCAGCACTGGCAGAAGCACACGAGATACTGCTACCATCGTTACATATCAAACGCGGTGTCATGAAAAATTCCGTAAAAGCCATGGACCGCACTAGGTCAGCTTTCAAATACTTGGTTAAAAAAATGCCCTCCACTCAGTAAAGCCAACATTAAAGAAGGAATTGTTGTGGGTTCTCAGATTTGAAATTTCTTCAAAGACGGGATATTTATCAATAACATTGAAGGGGACGAGAAAAAAGCCCGGGACGCGTTTCGCCTTGTATCAACTAACTTTCTTGAGAATGTCAGGGCAGCAAACTTCAAGTAACTGGCTGAAGAAATGTTAGATTGGTATCACAAACTCTGCTATAATATGTTCTTGAAGATCCACCTTCTCCATTCCCACTTAGATTTCTTCCCTACAAACTGCGGCGAGGTTAGCGAAGAACATGGTGAACGTTACACCAGGAAATTGCGACGATGGAGAAACGCTACCAAGGAAACTTATCCACTTCCATGTTGGCTGACTACAATTGGACGATCACCAAAGATTCTAATGAAGACATTTACAGCCGACAACCCAAGCGCTGTAGGAAATAGAAGAGGACGGACTATTAGAGGTATATGTTATTCTATTATATAAACTATTACGGATTTCTCCAAAACCGTAGCCAATTTTGCTTTTCCATTGTCATATTCGCATTCAACACCTCGAAATCTACAAAGAAATTATTATTTTCATCTGAATGCCAAAAATTTTGTCATATTTTATTGTCCAGTGTTATTGTCTTAATAATGTTTTCATTGGCTTCTGAGAGATCAATTTTTTTTTTTCAAAAAGTCCTTGCGGTGCAGAAAAGAAATTTTTTAATTCCAACTTGAATGCCTCGGTATTTTCTTTTAATTTCTTTAAATCCACCCTCTTACATACTTGTTTCCTAATGAGCTTCTGCCTTTCTAGTTTAGTATTTAAGTGCATTTTACATCTCACCATTCGATGATCACTTCCAGTATTAAATCTGTTCAGTATGCTGCAATCTTCAATAATTGATTTCTTGTTTGCCAGGATATAGTCATTTTCGCTTTAGGGTAACAGGGCGGTTAACAACTCTTGTCAGACATGCATGCATGGAATTTGAATAGAAACAGCGGATTGCAGATTACTGAATTCATGACGATAATAATTCAGGCCCGTGCACAGGATTTCGAAATGGATAAGTTTTTCGCTGAAAATGGGGGTAAGGGATTGAGGATTTTTTTTTTTTTGTCTCGTAAGGAAATTCTAATAATATTGTCCATATGGGGTTAACTTCCAACCCCTTCCCCCGCATGCACGATATTGTAATGGTTTATATATTGGATGGTGGTTTCCTACTTGGATTCAGATTTTATTAACTAAAAGTCAGTAATATTAAATTCGCCAATGTACCTCCAGAATCCTTAAGCTGACGCAAATGATAAACTGATTAATATTTTTATTTCAATTCAACTGGTTAAATAAAATGACTAGAAAGAAATACTTACAGCTTTAATAACATAAGTTTCATCTGCCACAAGTAAGATTGGTTGAACCAATCGATGCCTTTTAAAATGGTATTGTTCTGGTATAGCGCTCTTCCTGTAAACGGTCAAACCTTTTAGTTTGGCTTGCTTTAAAGATTCATATACCTGAAATAATAATGCACATCTCAATTTTGCAGAAATGTATTAAAATATTCGGAATAAATTCTAAAATTATTAAGCTTTAGATTTCCAGAATTTATCATATAAAATCATCCAAAAAGAAGCAGACCATGATTTTTTTTCCAAAAAATATGCATAAATATTTAAAATAATTAGTGTTTAACTGATATTTTCCATCATAAACTGAGTATATACACGCGACACCAAATATCAAGAATTATTCTAATTTAGACTTTTACGCATAATGATTTGGATAATTCAGATAAATATGATTCTAAAATCACATGCCGGGTTTTATGTATGTTATTTTTTATTTCCCATGTGTGTTGATGTTTTCTGTCAAACAAGTAATACAAAATTTATCGCTTGCACTATCATGTACAAAAAATTTTAATTTTGGATAGGTATACAATATTTACGGGTGAATTTGTTCTTTAGGTTGGCAGTTTATTTTGTATGTACTTGTACTATATTATAAAGTTACACCATCCTTCAAAATTTATAGATTATAACTAAATTTGAAAATTTCATTTAAAGTAATTTTTTGAATGAAAATTTGCAATCTTATGAAATTTAATATACACGGTGATGATAATTAAAGAGCTCGTAAGAACTCTCCTGTAGACAGAACTGTTAGACAAGTCTCAATCATAAAATTTGATATACATACTTACCTGAGTATAAGATTTCGATTTTAGAATAAAAAATTAGCTCAAAATTCAGCCGCTAAGATAAAAGTTAGCTCTACTGTCTTCTTAATTTTCGAACTATATATAATAAATTAGCTATTGAGTTTTAAGTATATAAAAGAGAAGCAAAACCATATTGCGCGCCGTTACTTGTTAATTTTTTTACTAATGAAACAGCAATATCAGAACTCCACTCATGAAATTTCGGAGGTTAAGATATTCAGGAAGAGGTCCTCTGTTACTAATCCTAGGAAAATGATTTTGTGTTTTGAGAAAACTGAAATTTTACTGTGAAACTAGGACATGATCGTAAACCGATCGAACCTTTAAAAACGGAAGAAGTTGCAACTGTAATAGTGGAACACGGAAAAGGAAAGTCTCAACTTCGCAAGGCAAAAGTAGTACACATGCAGTATCACTGCAATTAGACATGCCTTCTACGACAGTGTAGAAAGTTTTGCGAAAAATGTTGAATTTTTTTCCTTTAAAAACATTTGTCAGTAAAGAATTGTTTTCTGATTATAATGGTAAGTGGAAAATATTTGCTTTGACATTAGTGTCTCAGATGATGGTTATTAAGATTCCGTGGAGCGATGAGTATAATTTTCCTTTGAATGGTGCTATGAATGCTTACAACTGCTGTATATTTGATCTAACGAAAACCTACACGTTCACCAAAAATGGAAAGATGGCAGTACTTACGAAGGTGATATAGAAAGGTCTGATAGAGGTAAATCTTCCGGAAATATAAGAAAGAAATGGACAACTATAAGTAGGGTTTATGCAAGAAGCCATGGATAAATATTATGATAATATGGGAGAAAATAAACATAATAGCGTGATTAAGTATGCAGGTTGGACAGAAGAAGATTAATTCGTTTCTTTGATTTCCTAGGTTCGGATCCTTCAGAAAACTGTAGGTCCCAGCGCAGCACGATCTGTACTATCTACGTGCTGTAAAACACAAACAAATAGAATAGTATTTTCTTTCATATAAATGAATGTATTGTAACAGAAACTTAGCAATGAACCTTAAAATAGTTATCTACAAAAGCATCTTAAAATGTAAAAATCTTTTGGATTTATAGGGTAAATAAGACTATTGCATGACTAATTATTTTTGTGATACCCACGTTATTAACTCAAATTAGTTTTATATACGGAAGAAAAAGAGTCATCGCCCTGACCCGGAGTCGAACTAATAATGTCAAAATGATTAGGCATATTAATTTCCCACGAAAAAATTCCAAAAAACGTGCCCGATGTATCTTTATCTGTTGACCAGTTTGGCAATTGTGTTAGCACTGAGGAGGGTAATAATATCCTCTAAAACCTCAAATACGAAAAAAAGCAGCACTGTTCTTGCCCTAATGGCTGAACGGTTAAGGCACTCCGGTACCAACGGGGTGTCTCCAGTTAGACTCTGGGTCAAGGCGACGACTCTTTTTTTCTATATATATATATAAAGCTCTAATTTGAGCTAATAACATGGGAGTCACATAAAAATGATTATTCATATTAATTCCCCCCGAAAAAAAAATTCCAAAAAACATGCCCCAGTGGCTTTATGTGCTGACTTGTTTGACAATTGTGTTAACCCTGCGAAAGGTTACAATATACCTTAAAAAGGCTTTTGTAGAAATTCTTGTTAGATTGTAAAATGTGTAAGTAAAATCAGATAGCGATATAAGTGTATCGAAGTTAGTAACTTTACACTATATAAGCATTAATGTTTGATATAAGTATATGGATTGTTTGTTTGTATTTACGGCGCAAGTACAGCAAAATCATGCTGCTCCGGGAACCACAGACGGATTTACAATTTTAACGCCTGTAAACTAACATATTTTTTTCCTTGTAAACCGGTATATTTTCCCACTTAATCTTATCAAATATTACTTGAGGCGAAACTGAGATTTTGGCGCTTTTGTTAAATTCTTAATTTAATGTCCCTAGTAGTTATTTCAAATTCAACTTCTCGCAAGTATACGCGAAGTTGGAGCCTTTTGGGCGTCTCTTGAGGCAGCGCCGACAACAGCTCTCCCTTTGCCGATGCCCAGTTACGCCTCTGAACATAGCATCTAAAAATGAATATAAAAGATAAGTAAATAAAAATAGGTTACCTCTTTATAAGAAGTATAAAAGAACATAGTTATCCTTAACAACATAAATAGAACTTTATAGTGTAATAAAATATCACTCTCTGCATTTTAATAATATAATTGAAATCGTACTTATGAAACAAAACTAGTAATTTCAATCAATAAAAAACATCACGTTTTTTATTACAAAAATATCAACATAGCTCTTAAAACTTTGAGTAAGACAATTAGGTGCCTTATTTAGTAAACCATAAGCACTTAAAATATTACCATGTACATTTGATTTCTGCAAAAGTTTTAACGACAGCATCCGTAACATGTTGTGAACAAGTATAGTTAAATTTAAAACAAACTGGGCTGTCGATTATGCCTAATTTACCTGGTAAGTCCCCTCTGGTTAGGGTGACGTCACCAGTGTAGGATCGCGGCTAACAAGAAAAAAAGGCTAGGGCTGCCACGCCCACATCCGCGATCATGTGACGCTTTGGGTCTGGTCTCTACTAGTGAATAGTTTGGTGTGGAAGGATCCTTACTCTAGTTTCTTGCAGGATGTCCGATTTTTTTGAATTTAGATTAGATTTTCTTTTATTTAAATTATATTTTTAAAATTTAAATCAGTCTCCTTCCATTTAAATAAATTTTTTTTCATATAAATTGAAGCTTATTTTTGTAATAACCGTTGAAAAAAATCTGGAAAAAAGTAATTCCTAATATATCGCCTCGATAATTAAAACTACCAGAAATTTTCACTTTCTCTCATATATAAAAAATTAATATTTACGTTAAAATTCATTATAAATTGCAACCAATTGCATTTAAGTATGGCTTTGTTATTCACATCTAATTATCATTTAAATCCAGGAGAATGGGAATCAGACATTTAATAATGGTAAATTTACGTTCATTACAAACTAAAATTTACAGGATTAAGAAATTAAACATAGCCCATAATTTCTAGATTGGGCATCAAAATGAAAAAACTTAATATAAAATAGAACACAGACTGTACTGAAAGTAATTTCAAGAATATTTCGAGTTATAAATATGCAGTAAACAAATTATATGTATCTAGGTTTAATACATAAATAAGTCTGAATAATAATAGAAATTAAACTATTCAACCTTTGAAAAATCATGCAGTAACCTATTAACAAGTATGTAAATTATTTTTAATTGGAATTATAAAATCTATATTACTTACTTTGTAATAATAATAAACAAAGATTTATTTTAAGATAGTAAGCTTTAGGTTTAACGAACCATAAGTAAACATGCACTTTAAAACATGAATGACTTAACAAATATCCAGATTTTAAATGCATAAATGAAAAGAAACAAATCAAATTGATGTTCCTTCAATCATTTATATTAATTAAGATTAAAATCACTTTATAGTCAATATATACAGGGTGTTTGGAAAATATCTGGTAAAACTTTAAGGGGTGATAGGGGACACCAAATAAGGCATGTTTGTCCATATCCCCGTGTCCGCAAAGGGGCCGGTTTGGCTGTAGAGCGTAACTACTGTTTACGTCCATCACGTTGCTACGTAGCCAATTGCATGAATTAAATGCAATTTTTGATACATAATTTAAGTGAATGAGCTAATAATACAGCAGAGACAAAGAAATCCGGAATTCCGTTTTCTGATTTTGATCTGTGTTACTGTTTAGTGAAAATAAGCCTAAAAATGCCTTTTTTAACACACTGGAAAAGAGTTGGGAACTGCCAAGTATGTGTAACAGGTGAAGAACATCAAAATAAACATTTTTTGTTCAGTGAGTTTTTTTTTCCAAAAATTAGCCGTTCGGGCACTGCAGCGAATTTAGTATTTGTGCTCACCACATTCAAGGTTTCCACAAATGGCTACAATGCACCATTTTAAGGCAGGCTGTGAGAGTTTTTTAAACAGGCTGTGAGGGCGAAGCTTAAAGTGGGAGGGATGTGGGAGGTCTCCCCACCACTAACCCATCACCGATATATCCCCTTCACTGATTCAGGGAAATTAACATGGCCTAAAAACACTCTAAACATGGCGACAGATCAGTCGCCCTGTTGCCAGCTGATTTTGAAAATACTTCAAAAAATTTCAGTATGGGACGGATTATGCAGTATTACCAAATAAGTCAAGCCCTTGCAAAAATGTCGTACTCTGCTGGATGACTGTGTACTACAACACGGCAATGCGGTAACGTGACTAGAGCAACATACTCAAAACCCAAATATAGGGAGATAGGTTGCAGGTTCTAGTCCTGGCAGGGACTCTGAGCTTGCAATTTTCCATTGTGTTAATAGTTGCAGGTGTTTGTGATTTTCCTGTCATACTTATGAGAATTCTGATTAGCTTCCCATAAAAATCCTCCATATAAAGCAATCATCCCCCAACCCGGTTGACAATAAACTTACCGGTAACAGTACAGAATCCGTCAGAACAGTGCTTCTTTCCTCTAGAAAAGAGTAGAAAAGTCGCTGTAGGCAGGCTTGTGACGTCATACACTGCTTCGTCCTTCTTTCAACTGTATTTTGTTCGTTGTAGCGATTGGAATTATTATCTGAACGTTTGACTTTGGCTTGTTTTGTGGAATTGTGATTGAAAGGGAAGAGAAGTGTGGTGGAATGGGTATAAAAGGCTCAATAGCGTCAAAGTATGAGTGCCTAGTTTGCAAGGAGAAAATGAGATTATGTGCTAGACCTAATGTGGATGACAGGTAGTTAAAGAGGTGAAATTATTTCCATCATTTCTAAGTGCCATAAAAACAATATTCCCCCCATATACATCCGACCAAGAAAAGAAATAAGGGTTAGTACCGCCTTTTTATAAGTTCGCTGAATCGAGGAAAGAGAGGAGGAGGAGGGGAGGAGAGGGTAAAGGGGTGAGGAGAAGAGGGGAAGGAGGTGGGTCCTTGTAACATGATATAAACAACATGGAGGCAAGTCAGCATATTGTTTCCATGCATCTTGGAAACACTTCCCACTAAAAGCACGGTTGTGACAGATTCTGTACTAGCGTTGATTTACCTTGTTTGGCACAAAATGATATTAGCAGTCTTTGCGCGGTAAAAAAATCAATCAACACACAAACTTGATCCTGATCATTTGAAGCACACAATGTTCATATCCCAAGAAAAAATTTAAAGCTATTTCAGCAGAGATGTAAATCGTCAAGCAAGCAACTGGCTGATTTTTTCCTTCCTATTTCAAGGCAGATAGACAGACATACGTACGTACGTACATACATATACAGACACACACACACACATACATACATACATACATACATACATACATACATACATACATACATACATACACACACATAGATACACACGCACGCACACTCACAATGTTGTTGATTTATTTATTTTTTTGTGACACAAAGATTATTAAAATCATGCTGAACCAAACAAGGTAAGTTTTATTATCAACCAAGTGTGGGGATAAATGCCTTGAAAGTGGAGTTTTATGGGAAGCTAATCTGAATTCTTGTAAGCATGACAGGAAAACTCCAAAGGCCTGACACAATTACCCCAATAGAAAAGTAAGAGCTAGAAGTTCCTGGCAAGACTCTAACCTGTTATCTTAGCTCCCAATGTACATGGTTATGAACGCAATGCTCTATCCAAGGGACCTAGATAGCCAAATATATAAAATAACCAAGTAACTCTTTGTAATTACAAACAAACTGCGAACAACACCAAAAAAAAAAAACATTCGCTGCATTCTGCTAATTAATAACGTATAATTCGCGGATTTCTATAAATTCGCTGAAAAATCATATCTCTGTTCCCAATATAATTTACCTGATTCTGGGGGAGTGGGGAGGTTCTGCCAATTTTGCACACCTCACATCTTAAATCTGTCCACGTTTAGAAAGGTCGTTATATTTTATGTATAATTTGAAGTATGCACATGTATACATGTAAAAAGATATACTATCAGGGATATAGGCCTAGAATAGATATCGGAATTTGATCGTGTCCCTTGAAAATTTTCTGAAACCGTCACTAAATCACACTCAACTTAGAACAGAAATGACAACCTTCTGAAACATTAGGCTATATCCATAATCATTAACCTGATCACAGTATGGCAAACAACGGTGTCACCAAAAGTTATTAAATAATATTTTATACTGCTCCCCACCCCACCATCTCCTAGAGTCAATATAAAGTTGTATTTTGTACAAAACGTTCAAAATTTTACCAAAACACGCTATTCGAAACAGTCATGCCTATATACACATAAATACTGAACACTTAAATATCACTCAATGAAAAGGTAAAAATATTCTCCTTGTAATTCTAATCGTTATTTAGAAGTTACACGAATGTTCAATTGCTGGGAAAATTTCTCTAATTTCTATACAACAGCCATAACGCCAAAAAATCTGAAATACTCAAAACTATGCTGAAAATCTAAAATAATTAGGAAAATCCATGATGATCAGCATCCTTCTTAGAGTAGTTATAGCTAGTGGACATAAAATGCTATTAAAGCAAAAAGGTTTGTAAGTTCTTGTCAGCTATTTCAAGTTAATATAGTTTGAACATACTATTTTGTAAAGCTCGAAGCAGATTTTTCTTCAGGCATGTTTTATCAGAGCTAGTGTCCTTTAAGTTAATTTATATACAAAGTTAACTATTTTATTTTTGGCTAGTGATTATATATGTTATAAAAAAACAGAATGTAAATGGAATTTATATATGTTATTTGTATACAAACACAGTTTTAGAATTTAATTCTGAAATGTTATTATATTAGTCAATCAATTGTTTTTATGTTAGAAGAAAATAAAAAAAATGGGCTGAAATTAATTAACGGCAACACATTCGGAAACTTTCAGATTACCATAACAAAAAGCTGAACAATTTACGAAACTTTAACATAATAAAACCTACTTACCAGTATCACAGTTTCCCATAATCCACGTATAGGTTCTGCTCGATGAACTAACAGCAAAAACCTGGTAAGTTTATTAAAATTAAACTACGAAATTCGCAAAATTAAACTTATAAGCGTTCAAATCATAGCACAGCACAAGCACGAAGAAGCAAACACTCAGCAGCTCTGTAGTGGTAGCACCAGACCCGAGCGGTCGCGTGCTTTTTTAGATATCCAAGTCCGTCTTTCTCGTTAGCCGCGGGTGGGATTATGCTGATCGAAAGGTTCTATGAAAACGGCCGAGAGGTAGCATTAAGGGCGGCAGACCAAGGATTGCCTGGCGAGATCGTGTAGGAATAGCATAATGTAATAGTAAATTTAAAGAGGCCGTGCGGCCTGCATGTTTGCAGGGCTCGGTGGAGTCCTGGTTAACTTTGTTTAGTTATTTGATTCTCTAAATATTATATTGAATCGATGTCCTCATGGTCTACGTTGATTACGCCGATGTTCCGAGACAGAAGTTGTTCTGATGTATAGCGGCTGTACCTTGGATGTGAACCTAGAGGTTGTGTTCGTAGAGGATAGAATCCGAAGACTGTAATTATGAGGAGTTATCAGTTGTGTGTGCAGAAACTGAATCCGTACTTCTCGAACTTTGCCATGAGAAACAAATGGTGCACCCGGCTTACTATGATTTGGAGACGTGCATTGCGGACTTCGTGGACATTGTAAAAATCGGGATTCGGTGATGTATAACCATGTTATGTTGTTTATTAATCAATTATAGAGTTATGTATTAACCTAGTAAGCGTATTGGATGAATTGCGAACACGTGATAGGTTTAGTTAAGACTGTGATTTAATCCGTGGTAATGTTAACGTAATTACGGCGTATTATTATTAATACAAGCGCAAGCCCAGTAGGTAAACAGAAATAATGAGAAAAAAGGCGGTGTACTTCTAAATTGTTTTATGTTGAGTTAACTCTTACTTGTGCAATATCTTTAGAGTATTTTAGAAACCTGAAGTTAATAGTTGTTGGCTCGATGTTGAAACAGGCGTAACTCTCTAGATGTAATTAACATTGGAAGTCATGGATTGAAAAATCCAGGTTAAGATTAGTTTTTGATAGTTTTTATAAGTTAGTGTTCTAGATTAGTTATTATACCTAATTTTTTAGTAATGGATTGCATATGTTTTAAAAATACTGCGAGCTGCCCCGGCGGGAACTGAGGATACTCATGCGGGATGTCTGGAATCTTATTTAATGAACTTGGTTTTGCTGAATTTGAATGAACGACTGTAATTCGAATGATTAATAAACGCCTGTGTTTAAACCTTGTTTTCATTCGTAGCCAACTACAAACCACATACCCACGATAATTCATGTAACATACTTTACTGATTAATAAATGTTAAGTTAAATCGCCTCTAGATACTTAAAGGTATTTTTGAGAAACGATTTCGTTACACATCAGAGGAAATTGTTTCAATATACCCGATTCAATTGATAAAATTGCCAACTTAGTTAATCTATTGTCCACCATAGTGGATCTAAAATCGAGTTTTATTCGTTTCAAAGAAGAAAATGATCTTTTAGAATAGCGGTCGCCAATCTTATGGACCACTAAATTCATAATTTTAAATCCCGCGGACCACATTTCGTGAATTTAGTGCAATATAAAGGTGGAAATTGTCATTCAGAATATGAGAATTTCTTAGAATATTATTTTTGTTTTATTATTAATAAAACATTAAAAATGCAAATAATGTCCAGATTTTTCTGCGGACCACCGGTTGGCGACCGCTGTTTTTGGAGAAGAATGCCATAGTTTTAAAAATTCTTACAGCTATAGTCCGTTCGCGGAAAATTGGCGGGTAGTCCCGTTAGAATTTAAAGGGGCTGACGTCACAGATGGCGTGTTTCATTGCAATAGAGGTAAGGGCGTCTTTCATAACTCGTTTTTCGCGCCGAGAAAAACGAGTTATCAAAGACGCCCTTCCCTCTACTGAAATGAAACAAGCCGTCTGTGACGTCAGCTCCCTTGAATTCTAACGTTGATTTTCCGTGATCCGATTATATATCTACATTCAGCGACTGAATGAGGTTCAGACGAGGCGCAATTGCGTTACATTAATCTTCTTCTTTTCTTTATTTTTTACTTGTGTAGCGGTTGCGATGTTCTAGAAGAAGAAAATATTGGCCTATTCGCTGCTTATTTTCGTTTAAATGGGTGGTCCGACAGACAGTAAAATCGTGCCATGTCTAAATAGGTAGAAACATTACTGAGAAATTAATAATTCGATTAGCAAATACTTCAGCCGTGCCTTCGCAGACTTTTCGCTGTCGAAAATTTGCGGTGGGGAAATGAATTAATTGAATGGAAAAGACAAGTAAAACATTTGGGAGTTACTATGGATTCAAAGCTAAATTAGAGACCCCATATTGCAAATACCAGAAAAAAAAGCGGAGAAGGTAGTGGACTCACTTAATGCAATTTTGCATAGAAGAAGTAAACCAAGTCTTAAAAACAAACTTATTCTATATAAATCAGTCATTAGGCCGATTCTTACGTATGCTATAGGACTTGGAGATCAGTGGCAAAGTCAATGCTAAGAATTATTTACAATTTTGAATCTAAATTATTAAGAAAATTTAGAAGGGCAGAATGGTTTGTTACGAACAACGCCGTTTATAGGGATTGCCAAGTTGTGCCGATCGAAATATAATTTATAACCGTAAGGAAAAAACATTATAAAGAATCGATGCACACCCTAATCCTTTGATGACGTCGAAGATCCTTCCTACCAGCAAATTCCTGGCTCTTAGTCCAGATTAAACTAATAAATTTGCCTGCTATTTGATATAATATGAAATTAATACAAAATTAATATTCTAACCTCTTTCTTCCATGTATGTATACACAGCAAGGGATACCAGAGCACTAGATGGATGGATGGATATATGCATGGATTTTAATGGGGAGGGTAGTCGCCGAAAAGAAGCAGCCTGTAATACCAGACAGGTTTTAACGTCAAAATGATTTGACCGCCAATGGGCGAAGGGGAAGAATGTCGATCCTTACTGGCGTACAGAGACTCATCGCTCACACTGGTATCATCATTTAACGTCAACCTGGAACCATCCACGATCAATCCACCTCGAGGAGTGGTTGAAATAGATGGATGGCACGGAAGAAGAACACCCCGGGCCAGCCAGTACTCCTACAGGAGCCCATCGGACACCGTTGAGTGGGTGCAAAGCGCCGCGCAGCGACAGGGAACGGGCACGAACTGGCCCCGCGATCTGGAATCGCAATCCATCCCAGCGCCGTACAGCCGGTGTCCCATCCACGGACTATGAACACTTTCCCAAGGCATTCGGCGCCTCGCGCGGACGGAGACTATGGCCTAGCAGCCCGGAGCAGAACAAAGGACGCCCGCACGATCCCGGAAACAAAGACCCGTGAGGAAAGACGGAGCCCGTACCCAGAATAGCACGCACAGATATCAATCCACCGCAGTCCAGCAGCCAAGTCAATGTCCCAGTCCTCAGCCCAAGCGAGCCGGAATCAAGACCGGATCGCAAAAAAAAAAAGACATCCGCACGCCACCAGAGCTGAGACCGAACTTTTTCCAAAGCATTAGATTGCAAAAATCAGGGCGATTTCAGCAAATCCGAGAGAAGGAACGAATTACGGCCCGACTGGCTAATCAGAAAGAATTAGCAAATGTTAGTATGTAATCGCCAATTAGAGGTAGGGAAACTAGAAATGGTGTTATGCTATTGGACGGGAGGTGTCTCCTACTTAGCTCGAGCTAAATAACTTGCAAAAATTGAGTGGCTATGTATATATGTTAAGAAAAAAAAGGAAAAAATAACTCCCTATGCTTTCTCTCCTATTGTATATTAACTCTTTCTTCTCTCCCATAATTTCCGATTAAACTATCCAAAGTGTATTATATAATTACTCTATATTTTAGCTTAGTTCTATTATTGACTTTAGTCAAATCATTACAATTCCCTTATTCCCACAAAATTATATGGCAGAGGTTATGCCATACATTTTCGCTGAGCACAGAGATAAATCATGACTTGCAATGAACAATGTCGAAAATATGCCGCATTTAGGTATCAGCCTACTTAGTCTATTGGTGAATCCGCCACTGCCGGTATCTATAGTTTTTTACCTCTGCCTGACCTCGACACTCTGACCCTCTGCTACCTAGAACGCGTTACCACTAGGAGCGTAGTTATAAATTAAGCAGTTCCGGAATGCTCTGTCCTTTATGGTATTGTTGGGAGGGGGCTGAGGAACAGAATGAAGTGGAAGAGGCCTTTAAAACAGTATATATATATATATATACAACCTCTGCTCAAAAAGTTCGGTGAAACATATATTTTGAAAAAGGTATTCACACATATCAGCAAACAAGGTTCACTGTCCTTCAAAGTAATCACCATCCGAGGTTATGCACGTTTGACAACGTGTATATTAGGCACTGAAACTATGTGAGAAGGTGTCTTTTGGGATGCACTTCAGCTCTGCCGTCACATTTTGTTGAATCTCCTCAATCATCCAAAATCTTTGTCTTTTCAAGGCTCTCTTCAGTAACGGAAACAGGAAGTAATCCGTGGGCGCCAGATCAGGAGAGTAGGGGGTGAGCAAGTGACGCAATCTCCTTTTTAGGCTAGAAACTGGCTACAACGTTGACCATATGTGGTCACGCTTTATCGTGCAGTAGGAACCACGAGCCCTTTACTGCATACTGAGGCCTCACTCGTCGCATTCGTTAAACAAGGCGATCAAAAATTTCAACGTACTTAGGCCCATTCAATGTGCTTCCTTCGGGCAAAAATTTCTTATGGATTATGCCTGCAGCATAAAAAAAACAAACAAATGAGCATTGTCTTTGTGCAAAACTTTTCGCTTCGGACTTTCTTCGATTTTGGCGAGCCCACACCCCACTACTCCATGTTCTTCCTCTTTGATTCGGGGTCGTACCTGACGCACCAACTCTCATCGCGGGTAACAATACGATTACGGAAAGTGGGGTCATTATCTGCAATGTCAATGAATTCCCCGCATGCGTCTAAACGCTCTTGTTTTTGTTCTGCACGTAAATGGTAAGGCACTAGACACGAGCAAAGTTTACATTCACCCAATTTCTCAGTCTAAATTGCAAACGCCGTGCTAACACTAACTCCAGTCTCCTCCGCTAGCATTCGCACTGTCTGTCGACGGTCTTTAACTAACAGGTCCTTCAGTTTTTGAATGTCATCCTCATCTCTCGCAATAGCGGGTTTTCCACTGCATTGGAGGTCTTCCACGCTGTCACGGCATTCATGAAACCATCGATACCATTCGTACACACACTTTAAAGATACAATATCTTGTCCATACACCGCTAAAAGCATTTGATGACAATCTTTAGCTAACATTACGAGTTTAAAACAAAATCGCATATTGACACATTGATCCATGTTTTTTTTTTTTTACAAAGCCACTACACTATGCTGCACTTCTAACTTAACAAAACAAAACATCTGAACGAAACACTTCTTGTCTAAACAACGACGCATATGCAGCTGCATGCGTTGCGTGAGCACTTTACTGCGCATATAAACTTTTACCAGCTTTCGAAGGTCATTCACAAACTTTTTGAACCGAGGTTGTATAAACTATATAATAAACAAAATAAAAAGAATTTAAGTGTAAGAGGTACAGGTAAATTTAGTTAAATTGGAATCACTCTGGCGCCAATGTCTGGAGTAAAACCAATTAAATATAATAAGTAAGATTAAAGTAGTATAAGACCATTTTCAGCATTACATAAAACAATTTTTCTGCAAGATATCAGAACCAACATGGAAAGAACTATATCGACAAGTTATACACAAATTGAAAAATACCTAAGTTCAATGCAAAACAAAACATATACAAACAAATATATTTACAATATTTTACATGCAAACCTTTTTCGAAAACTATGAAATATTGCTAGGATACAAATGGCAATATAGTAAAATTGTAAAGAAATGAACCAAAAGTGGAATAAAAAATTTAAAGTAGGAGTGTAATAATAAATGAAATATGAGAAACCCATAGGATAGCACTTTTTCAAGAGAGACACCTGTCGCAATGAGTTCAGTATTGGATGTTTCCGTTTGAGTCCTAGCCAATGCTAAATTTATTATCTCATGTCTCTCGACATTCAATCAGAGAAAAATTCGGAGCAGTACCATAGAAAAGTAACCATTTTTTTTTAAATGAGAATAAACACTTTGCAAACCCGAACCAAAACTAAACAAGACTGAATGTAAACAAATACAAAGTGTTTCCAGAACTACATCCACAAAAGTTGCCATTTCCAAGAGTAAGTATTTAGTGCATTAAGTGATACGTCTTCGGCAGCAGAATTTGTCACTTATACAAATCACAAAACCAGCCTTGCTGTGCATTCAAACTTACTAAAAATGTCTAGAATCAAAGGTAGTGGTATATTATTTCCAAGAAGAATATTTTTGAGCCCGTTAATTTAACCAATAAAATTATTATACTTTTTACATATACTATTAATACTGAGAATTTGTGAAATAACAATGTTTCTATAAACTTTTATACTTATACAAGATTTAAAGTTTGACAGAAACACAACTTTGAAATTGAAATCAGATCTTTTGTCGTAGAGTCTAATATTATAAACACCATCAGTACCATGTCTAATTTTCAAGTCTAAAAAGGAAATATTGTTCCCGTGTCCAGTCTTTTTTAACTTAAGGCTGTTAGGGTAAAACTTTTTATGTAAGACACAAAATTCAGCACAATTAAAAACTATGATGTCATCAATGTATCTAAAAGATTTTATACACAAGTGTTCATTCTTCTTTCCATAAAAGTACAGGAACAAATCCGCCAGGGAGCTTGCAGAATTTGGCCCCATAGGAATACCATTAAATTACTTATAGAAATCAATCCCATTAAAGATGTTATAATCGAATATACAAAAATCAAAAATGGTATTCCAATAGTTAATGTCTATCCGACTGATATCAGAGAAGCCACTATATAAAAAAGATTTGAAATCCTTCATACCTTCCAAAAGAATACTGGTAAATAAATTTTCAAAGTCACACGTCTCAGTTGTATGTATGTTGTATTATTACCCTTTACAGGGATAACACAATTGCCAAATAATGGTCAACACAGAAAAGCCGTGGGTGGCAAAAATTATTGTATAATAAATTCCCCCACGAAAAACTCACAAAAATCTCGCCCCGGAGGCTTTTCTGTGTTGACCATTATTTGGCAATTGTGTTATCCCTGTGAAGGGTAATAATATCTTACATCCTAATATACGGAGAAAAATGCGTTTGTTCTTGTCCTCATTCGTCTAGTAGGTCAAGACACCGCGGGGACCCTGGTTCGAGTCCAGGATGAGGACGGCGCCTCTTTTTCTCCAAAAACAATAAAGCTCTAGTTTGAGCTAAATATACGTGGGTGGCAAAAATTATTGTATAATGTATGTATGTTACTATTCTCTTCTAGAATGTATTCAATAGTCCTGGAGTTATTGTTTATAATACATGATTTATCACAATCGTAAAATAACACAATGGGCACAGTTTCTGAACTATATGTTTTAATATAGCTTTAAAACTTTTTTTGAAGGCTTTTAGCCCTCTTCAAAGAAGGTTACATAATACTGGAACTATTAAGACTGAACTAATAATAAACAAAATTTTCACATACTGTCACACTATCTAAAGTCACGTACAATTGACTAAAACCAAATGGCGCGCGAAAAACCAGTTATAAAAGACGCCTTTCCCTCTACTGCAATGGAACAAGCCTCAGCTCCCTTGAATTCTAACGGCACTACCAGCCAATTTTCCATGAACGGACTATACCTGATTTTGGAATTAACGTAAAAATATGTGGTGGCATGGGATTTATTAATTTCTATAACGGCATATGACCTATTTTGTCCCATTTGGATATTTTGGCATCTTTTAATTCGGCAATAATCTTATATTGCTTACTATTTCCACAAACAACTTTAACAAGAAAGCTCCACGCATTTTCCATAGGTTTTTAATCAGGCGCAACAACTAACCATTCCATCACATGTACTCCAATATATAAAAATCATTCTCATTTCATATATGATTTGTAAATTCCTCGTACAGTCTATCTTGAATAATCGAATATTCCTATCATTTTTAATCGCTGTGTTAAGCTATTTTATAATTAACTGAACAAATAAAATGATAAATGAGTTTAAAAGTTACCAAAGAATTTTTAAAATATTTAACAATGTATTTATCATACCTTGTTTTCTTTTCCAGGCTTTGGTAAAATCATGGACATAGCACCTCTGTCTAACATAAGTTTTATGTCGTCTAGATCAATAACACTTTCAATGTCAATGTGCTTGGATTCGTCTGCTGGATTAATTTCAGACATGCCATGATCCGAAACAACTATCAAATTTACCTTTTAATACATATAAAAAAGAAGCAATCAATTTCATCATTACAGTTATATTTACTTAAATATCCCACCACCCTATTGAATATGTAAAACTATTAAATGAACGTTTTCTCCTTTTATTAATATATATTGCCGATATACATTATGAAAAGTATATAGGGTAGCGAATGGTAGTATGAGATATGCGAAGAAAACATTTTAACCAATGTGTTTTGCTATTTCTAATTAAACTCATGTTTGTAAAAATTGCAACACCATGAAGGAATCACTTGATTGAGCTGAAACTTTCAGGAAATGCAAATTAGGGTATGCTATTCAAATGATAAGAATTTCAGAGTCATCGCCTCTGCGTGGGCTGAGCAGCGCCCTCTGAACTGCTGATGGATCCGTATAAATAGAGGGCTGTAGCGGGGCGTGTATGGTTATCTGCTAGTGGTAAACGTTACATGAGACGTCACTATGCCTCTACGACGAAAGAGGGCGACATTTCAGCAAGTTACGGAGTTTGAACGGGGACGAATGATCGGCCTTCGTGAAGGAGGGTTTTCTTATCGTGCAATAGCAGCTCGTATGGGGCGTAACAGCAGCACAGTGATGCGAGTGTGGAAGCAGTGGGTTCAAGAGAACCAGACAACTCGGAAATCCGGGAGTGGACGCCGAAAGGTGACGTCAGCACGGGATGATAGACACCTGGTCCGCATGGCGGTGACGGACCGTTTTGCTTCATCTGGACAGTTGGCAGAACGTTGGTGCACTGCTACAGGTGTATCATTGTGTGCTTCATCAATTCGTCGGCGTCTACTGCACCGTGGACTGCGTGCAAGAGTTCCTTTATACAGGATCCTCCTGACGCAAAACCATCGGCGCCTGCGGCTACAATGGGCTCATGGACATAGAGACTGGCGTGCTGATTGGCAACAAGTGGTGTTTTCTGATGAATCCCGCTTTAATTTGGGGTACAGTGATGGCCGCATCCGTGTTAGACGCTATACCGGTGAACGCCACCTTCCGGAGTGCGTTATCCAACGTCATAGTGGACGAACCCCCAGCGTTATAGTCTGGGGTGCGATTGCGTATCATGGACGATCTCAGCTGCTACGAATTGTGGGTAATCTTAACAGCAACCGGTACATCAATGAAGTTCTGGAGCCCGAAGTTGTTCCCTTCCTTCAAGGCATTCCCGGAGCTGTATTTCAACAGGACAATGCCCGCCCACATATTGCCAGGAATGTTCAAGACTTCTTTTCATCACAACAGATACAGCTTCTTCCTTGGCCTGCCTATTCGCCGGATATGTCGCCGATTGAACATGTGTGGGATTTCGTTGGTCGGCGTCTCGCTCGTGATCCTCGTCCCATAGCTACTACAGATGAACTTTGGGGTCGCACACAAGCAATCTGGAATGCTCTTCCTCAGGCACACATTCAACATCTGTTTGATTCCATGCCACGTCGTATAGCATCACTTATTGCAGCGCGTGGTGGCTTCACCAAATACTGATTTTCGACATGTAATATTGTTTTTTTGCTTTGTAATTTTAATCGTTTATTTGTATCAACACAGGTCGTTTGTACATTAAATTTCATTCAATTCGGACGAGTCCTTCATGGTGTTGCAATTTTTACAAACATGAGTATATATACTTATCATATCATTCTTCTGATAAAAAGTTGAAGCTTTACGCACATATTATCTACTATTTCTTTAGTTATATAAGGAAGGTCCGTGTACAGGATTTAAAAATAAAATTCTGAAAATGGTGCACAGGAATTTGATAAAATAATTTTCTCTCATAAGGAATTTGTAATAATATTGTTCTAATTGGAAAGGTTTAACCCAAAAACACATTGCATACATGGCCTTGATATAGAGTTACTTTTAGTTATCTAGATTTATTTTTAGTTATCCAGATTTATTTTTAGCTATCTAGGGTTATTTTTAATTATCTAGAGTTATTTTTAGTTATTTAGAGTTATTTTTAGTTAATTAGAGTTATTTTTAGCTATTTAAAGTTATTTTCTAGTTATCTGAAGTTATTTTTAGCTATACCTTCCGGTAAAAATATTCGAAAATAAAGAGAGCAATATATTCTCATCTGGTTTTATTTTTATAATGGATCTTGAAAATTGCATGAATATTGTTTGCTGCATATGAAATAATTTTTATCTTTAAAACTAGCCAAGAACTCCTTATGTTTAAGTATATAAATTTATATTGCACGCAACGTTCTGAAAAATGGAGAAATATCATAGGTTTTATATCAATAAGACTTTTTTTTAGAGATTTTTACTCAGTTCATGCAAAAACTTGGTTGGTTAACTAAAATTTAAATGAAAATAATTAGCTACAACTTTTAGTTTATGCCCAAAAATAAATAAATTTACCATATGTTTAGTATATCAAGCAATTGGTAAATTAGAAATGTATACTTTGTAAAAACAAATATTACCTGGTTTTCCATTCCTCTTTGAGCAATCTGATCTTGTAAATTATCTATAATGACGTCAATATCTCTTAATGATTGCTTTCTATCCTTTGAATTGGGACCTCCAAAATGTCCTTCAAATGGAAAAAGAAAATAAATTAGGTACTTAATTTCAAAGGCAATATATATACAGGGTGCTTTCTAAAGTCCGTATCCACCCTAATAACTTTTAAATGAGGGAATATATATATAGTAAAATGGCAATGCCCGAACGGATGGGATTAACGGAAGTGTCCTCTGTGGCGAAATGTAGAAGTTATTTCACCTAACTCGAGAACTAAAAGAGATACATAAAATATTTAAATTACGTCGTTAAGAATCAATTAATTAGTAGGAAATTATATAGTATTTACGCCCATAGGGTAAACAGAAGGTTGTATTCATTTGGTGGAAATGCATGCAGGTGAACTATCGTTCTTACATGTCCTGTATACAGCTATGCATACAGTGGAAGTGAAGTATCATGTAAGGCAGGGGTCTTCAACCAGCGGCCCGCCGATATGCTTTTGTGGCCCGCTAGCTCATGAAAAATTACAAATTGTCTCACATAAAAATACACTCCTTTCGAATCTTAACTCTATGCATTTCATTTTAATCTGTTCGCATTTTCACATTTAGTAATAAATATCTTAAAACGTGGAGCTAAAATAGCACTCCATCTTTCCTCAATCGTGTTTTACTTTAATCAGTGGTGCACCCAGAATATTCTCAAGGGGGCCAGTGGTGCAAGGAATTTTTGGTGGAAATAAAGGGCCAGTCTCCATATCAATTACGGTTGTCTTTTTGTGTACTTTTATCATTATTAAATTACTAATAATTCTACAGTGCAAGATACTTAAATAATTAGAAGTAGTAGTAGATTTTGTTTATAAAATTTTACAATGGCCAGCCCTTGTCCTCCATAAAAAATTACCGTTTTGATAATAGGTTTAAAAATAAGCCTATTGTGCAAAACTTGCTTTTGCTTGCCCTCTGTCCACTACTTGATCTACGGAAGCCTTTTTTCCTTTTGCGACCTTTAAAAACTCATCGGCTTTGTGAATTGAATCCTTATGATAGAGAAAAGTTCTATGTTGGCTGAACTTCTTCAATGGCATTTTCTTCCAATTATTAAATTCTTTTGAAACAAGTTGATGTGTGGATTGTGTCGATCTTAAACAGACTTAATGGGGTGAAAAGAGAACACACAAAATTTGCTATAGACACTGTTTTCTGCATTTAGGCAAGTTATGTTTACTCAGTTCAGATGGACAGAACTTCTGACTGTGGTGAGATTTTCCTTGCCTTTCTACAGCACTATTGTGACTGTCGTGAGAAAACTGCAATTTGCATATGGTTACCAAAGACTTTTTAGCACTGTTATCCTATCTTCATCAGTGAGGTTAGATTTCTTGACATAATTAAAAATATCTGCAGTCAGAATTTCCAATTTAATTGTTTTGGTCTACCTTTACCTCCTAGAAAGCGTTTGAAGACAGCCCCAAGCCACTGTGGTTGCTTACCTCAACAGCAATCTCATCAATGTCACAAGAGTTCAGGGAAATATCGTTGGGATCATCACTAATTTCAATTTCAGTACAAGATTTCAGTTAAAAGAATAATTTCAGTGTCTGTTTGCGTAATAATTTTTTACTTTTTTAGCCCAAGGGGGACTCGGGCCCCTGGGATCCCTACGAGGGTGCGTTAGTGACTTTAATTTTCTTGCGTATATCGATATTAAAGGTAGTTTTATTGATTTGCAGTGCAACAGTGATTTTAAAATAAAATTCAGCTTACGACTCACTGAATTCTATTCTAAATATATCGATAAGAACATCTTCCCAACCATCGGACTGCATGCTCTGAAAACGGTATCACTATTCGTGAGAACTTACGTCTGCAAAAAGCTCTTTTCAAAAATGAAGTTAATAAAATCTAAAATTAGAACCAGAATAACCGACGTCCACCTCTCACACTCTTAGGGTTGCAACGTCAAAAATAAGATATGACAGGCTTGTTAAAAATAAACAGTGCTATAAATCTCACTAAAAGGTTTGATTTCGCTTTATATATTAATAACTAAAAGTATTGTAAATTTTTTTTGCTTCCATGAGTAATTTTACGTTGTAATATATATATATTCAGTTACAGCGGTGGATCTAGAAAATATTTTCGGTGGGGTGGGGGCAAATCAATATCAAGATCTAAAAAAAGACTACAAAGCGAATTCAGGTATCACCCCACCACCGGATCGGCCTCGATTCAGTCCTAATATTGCTGATACAGTAGTGCGGCCCGCGGGCCAACAAGAATAAGCAAAATTGACCCTTGGACTGAAAAAGGTTGAAGACCCCTGATGTAGGGGTAACTTTCGGACTAATTTGTATAAAAACCATAATTTTTCGGAAGTACCCCTCACACAATACCCCTCCTACACTCCTGCATGCATAGCTGTATACAGGAGCAATTGCAAGTAGGGGCGATACTTCACCTATATAAATTTCCACCAAATGAGTACAACTTTCTATTTACACTATCGGCGTATATACTATATAATTTCCGACTAATTAGTTGATGCCTAAAAGCGTTGTAATTTACATTTTTATGTATTTCTTTTAGTTCCCAAGTAAGGTAATAACTTCTAGATTTCGCCACGGAGAGCACTTCCATTGATCCCATCCTATCGGACATCACCACTTTACTATACATATACCTAACTATTATAGCTATACGAACCTTCATTCAAAAGTCATTTAGATGGAAACGGATTTTAGGAAGAATCCTATATATAGCAAGCAGAAACTAATCTGTGGCTATAAATAAATTAATTTATTTTTATATCATGTAATACTTAGGGAACACTAATGATGGGTAAATGCAGAAGGTTAACTTGTGAGTAAATACAAACTGTAGCAGATACAAGCTGTTGTGAGCAGATACAAGCTGGTGTGAGCAGATACAAGCTGTTATGAGCAGATTCAAATTTGTAGTTACTTCAAGAAAATCTGACTATTTTATCTTAGCCTCTGTAGAACTTTTGAGATTCCCTAGTACGATGATTGGACGTGTTTAAAAAGATTTTGTGAAATTCGGCCAAATAACTATAAATTTAATATATTATAAGTTACAATGTACAGTTAATGCTGTGAAGTATTGTCATTGTTGTAAGAGCAAAATGTGGACCGAGACACTTGTTGTATGGTTATGGGTGTACAATAATTAGCCATTTCAATGCACAGGGCCGGCCCAAACCGGTGAGGAGCCATGATTATATGAGGCCCCCACATATACAGGGTGTCTCAGCACCAGGGTTATAAACATCTAGGAGGGGTAGGGTACACCTAGACGAACAATATTTGTCATAGAACCTAGGGTCGCAAACCACTCACAGCGCTAGTTCTAAAACCGTCCAGCATGCACAAATATTTACAACCAGTGCGTGAAAAGCGCCAGATAAAACTCAGGTCAGCTGCTCAAGTGCATAGATGATTAGGACATCGCATTTTGCGCTTCTCATGCACTGGTTGTCACTATTTGTGCATGCTGGACGGTTTTAGAACTGGCGCTGTGAGTGGTTTGCGACCCTAGGTTCTATAACAAATATTGTTCGTCTAGGTGTACCCTAACCCTCCTAGATGTTTGCAACCCTGGTGTTGGGACACCCTGTATATAAAATTCAATCGTTTTCAGTGAACAAGAGTTTAAGGATTCTGGATGTAACGAAAAAAAAAAGAGAGATTTTTAAGCAAAATCTAAGAAATTCGTAAAAAAATCTAAATTAAAAAAAAGTAACCAAATATGTCTTTTTAACTGAGGCGAACATGATAAAAATGACTTTCCAGCACTTGAAACCAGAGAATGTCTGAGAACTCTCATTCCTTTCAAAATACATACAGGCTAGTAAGCAATTCATAATGAACTCGTTTTTGAGGCAATGAATTATAGATGACTACATGCTAATGTGCTAAATATCTATGGCGAAACTTTAATGAATATAAATACTGTAAAACAAAACAAGCAACTACAGGTCATTTTTTTAGCATTTCCAAATAAAGCTTACTCTGTGATGACTCGTAATATTCAATGACACGAGCCTCTATTTAGCATACCCAAGGGGCGCCAATTTGAAATAAATATTGAAGGAGGGCAGGCAAGCTCCATCTCTCCACTTTCAGACACTTGGTTTTCAGTCCCGCGCGGGAGGTGGGGGGGATATTTGCTCACATCTCCCATAATGTTATTAAAAAACTTGAATAGATAACAAATAAAAAATTCATTCATTTCAATAGCTTGATAATTATTATAACACTGCCAGCCTATGTTAGTATAATAAAAAGTATAGGCTTACTGTTTCCTCTTTTAAATGAAATTCACTTACATCAATAACAATATAGTTTATCTGTTACGTCTTTACCCTCAAATATGTTATGTGTTTCTTTATTCAGTGGCCGTAAATGTTTTCGTTTTTGTGGGGGTGCAAAGGAACCTGGGCCATATAGAATTAACCCCAGTGGTAAATCCTGTGAAATTTTATTTCGTACCCCAGGTTCGAAACTCCTGCTATATAGGGTGTAATTTCTATCCTCCAAGTGTGTGTGTGTATGAGCGCTTTTTTTTACCTATAAATGAAACGACACATATTGAAGAAAGGGGGGGGGGACGCGCTTAAGAACAGGGGAGTTTGGTTGCCATAAACAATGAAATTGGCTTTTCGTGACTACGTAGGGTCTTGAGTTGGATTCCGAACTTACGAACGACGTCTTTTCCCCCCTTAAAAATAAATCTGCTGTAGCAAATGAAAGCATTCGCTATAAAAAAAGCAAAACGCCTGTCAACTGAGAAACACCAAAATAATGGAACAAGAAGCTTAATAGCAGGCAGTTTTATGATCATTAAAAATGAAAGTGGCCTTTTGTCACACATGATTCTAAAGGGTAATGAGTTCGACTTGCAAGCATCATCTTTTTTTTCTTAAAAAATTAGCTTAGTTATGCTAAATGAAGCAACACACTGAAAGAAGGAAAAAACATTTGATAACTGGAAATTTTATAGTCATAAATGATAAAATTGACTTTTATCCTTGTATAGAGGTCTGAGTTCGATTTCGGTATTGCAGACCTCGTCGTTTTTTTTTTAAATAAAAATACTAGTTTGGCCCTTCCAAATAATATCATTCACCATAAAAGAAAAACAATACGTAAATTAGAAAAACTAAAATAATCAAATAAAATGTGCAATATCTGACAGTTTTGATGGTTAACAACACAAGTAGCTTTTTGTAACTATACAGGGTTATGATTCAGACCCAGGAAATGCAAGCGTAGTTTGTGATTTTTTTAAGTAGTTTGGCACTGCCAAATGAACCGACATACTTAATGAAGGGAAAAAAGTTTATAATCGGCAGTTCGATGGTCAGAAACGATAAAAGTGACTTTTCATCAGTGCTTAGGATCCCGAGTTTGATATAGAACTTGCAAACGTCCTCTTTTTCCCTTAAGTTTGTCTCTGTCAAATGAAATCATTCGCCATAAAAAGAAAGCCAAACTTAATATTAAACGAGAGAAACTAGAATAAGGAAGCAAGAAGTTCAATTTCATGCAGTTTTATGGTCATTGACGATGAAAATGCCCATTCGTTGTTGTATAAGGTTCTGAGTTCGATACCGAAGTTGCGAAAGCAACGTATTTTTTCTCTTAAAAAATTAATTAGCCCTGTCAAACGAAGCGGCATTTGATAGAAGGAAAAATGTTTAACAGCAGGCAGTTTGAGAGTTATAAACGATGAAATCACTTTTCGTTACTGCATTAAGTCCTGGGTTCGATCTCTGTATTGTGATCACCACCTTTTTAATTAAAAAATAATTATTATATTTATTATATATAAACTTTTGTATGCCCCACACCACTAGGAAATATTTTATTAGTGTTTGTACCCAGGACCGTGCTTGCAGCGTTAGTGGCCCTCAAAAATGTTTATAACATAACATAAAGAAAAAAGGACTAACCGGAGTTTAGCATTACGAAATAAAGTTCTTTACTGGCCCAATCACGAAAGGTAAAGAGAAGATAATAAAGTTAAGTTAAAAATAAGCATTTCGAAACAAAGTTAGCTAGGGATATGTCACTTGACACTTCTTGCTCACTTCGATGTTGTTGATAAATGAAAGGGTTAAATTTAGGTTTTTTGCCGCATTATAAACACAAAGAAATACCAGTACAACGTAATTATAAATTTCTGCTTGGCAGAACTTTGCGATAAGCTCTTTTTTGTCGGAAACCGAGAGTCTCCGTAGTAGCTATATGGCCACCACAAATGACATCATTCGCCATGAAAGGAAAACAGAACGTAAATAAGAAAAACTATAATAAGCAAATGAAACGTTTAATAGCTGACAGTGTTGATAGTTAACGACATAAATAGCTTTTTGCACCTATACAGGGTTTTGAGTCCAACCCCGGAAGTGTTTTTGCTAGGGCATTTACTATCATGCCTGACGAACAAATAGACCAGGATTGCGCATTGGATGTCCTCAATTCCATCGATCCATGCATTCAATTTACGGTCGAAGTGGAACAAATTTTTCAGTTACCTGTTTTTGAACGTGCTTATTACGCGTGTTCGGGAATCCAAACAAATAAAATTCGTAAGCCAAGTTTCTTTTATCTGTTGCCATATGCTACCTCTGCGCATCCTCAGTCACAAAAGATGAGCTCACACTTCTGGTTAGTATCCAAAGCTCTTACCTTATTTTGTTTACAAGAAGCCTTATCTAGTGAAATTTAGTATATCAAGACTATTGCGCAAATCCGGGGATACAACTCTTCAGTTATTGACCATGTGTTTATTAAACTTTTAAGAAAGACTTCACCATCCTCTACACTTTCTCGTTACTCTTCTTCTCCTAAAGATACAGTTTGCATCCCGTTTGTCCCTAAAATTGCATCCAGAATTGCTTCTATCCTCCGCAGTTTCAACTTCTGGGTTGTCTTTAATTCCGCCAACAAGATCGTTCCACACAGCTAAAGGATACCGATGCTGATAATTGCGGCGTTTACATGATAGAATAGAAAGACTGTGAAAAATGTTATGTTGGACAGACGAGAAGAGCACTTCGTTTTTAGGATTAAAGAGCATTAGAATTGTGTTTTTCATCAAGGATTCCAAAAATCATCTAAAGCGAAACATCGTTGGAGTGAGAGTCACCGCTTTGCCTTCTCCGATGCCAAGCTATTAGAAAGAGTTCGCAGTCGGTCCGACTTGAATTTCTTAGAAGTGGTGAACATCTATCAAATGGACAAATACGCCGTGAATGATCCGGATGAATGCATGTTTCTCCCGGATCACTTCAAGAAATTGTCTCACCAATTAATCATTAATTTTGCTTGCCCGCAAATTGTCATGCTGACAAACGGCCATCCTCAACTTAAACGATAAGCTTTTAACTCGATGCCTAAAATGCAAATATAAATTAAGCAATTACATTCAGATTTATTTTATTACTACATTTTACGGCACACAGGTAGTTGACTGAAGGATGACTCGTTACTTAAGGGAAAAAGCCAATCTCTCTTTGTCATGAAAATCCTGAATTTGCCTTGAAATTTCATTTCGCATCGAGAGTGGAAATCTCTGCAGAAGATTATAATCTTTATTAAAGCTTATATCAATTTAGATGATGCTGTATTTAAAATATTTACTTTTACTTTTTAGTGTTATAGTGGACTAGGGTTTTTACAAACCTCCAATTTACGAACAATACTTTTCTACGAACTACAGTATTGTGTTTCCTTAAATGTATTCTAGTCTTGTTCTGTAAAACTAATATTAATTCCCTTTTATGAACTTTTGAATTTGAAAAATTTTTTGGGGTTCCGTATGAGCTCGTGAAATCTTGAGTTTACTGCAATTAAAATCTGAATACTTAAATCTTACTACTAAATCTCTACTCTGAATCTAATACTGTTTAAAGAAGTTTTCGGGTACTAGAGAAAACTGTGCACAAAGCGACGGAATAATGTTTTACTTTATTTCGTGACACTCAAAATTTATTTATTTATTTTATTGATTCTGTTGCAAGGCTGCAAGCTTATCGCGTTAAGCCGCGTTTAGAGAGTTTGGATGTCTGTGTCTGCCACAAAAACAAGAGCCTCAATTTGAAATTAAAAAAAAGAATACGAAGCGCCCCCACCAGACGCTGAGTCCGATTCAGCCACTTAGGTTTGTTAAATCAGCATACGGCCGGTCCTCTCAACGCGTGCACACACATACATACGTTATAGTTACACAACAAATTTAATACTCACCATTAGCATCAACGGCTTCATAGTAAACTAGACCAAGTCTATAATTATCTGTCTGAAATTTATCCAATATTTCATTCAAGGCATTCGTTGTGTCTCTATTGACTTTTCCCCATATCCAGTAATTGGCATATTCTTCACATTTTGTGGGCTTTTTACCTTTGATAACAACTTGACAACCATCCCACCAGTAAACTGCCGTTTTCAGATCTCTCTTTTCGGCTGTTACCCAAATAGGTTCCGCGTCATTCCACCAATGTGCATGAGATGCATTGGAGTGCAAAGCCATCAGAAACAAGTCGTCTCTATCAACATCATACATATAGTTTTGCACAATACCGTGACTTTCTGGATAGAGACCTAAATTAAACACAAAACAAAAAATATATAATTTATAAACACTGCGATTATAAAATCAAAATTTCAATCAGTTTAACTAAGCAGAAAATTTACTTTCATATGATCATATTCTGGAAAAAATATGCAAGATATTTTACAATTAAATAATATATGTAATTTATATTTGGTTTTAAATTAAACTCATTCAAGGACAGATTGATAAAGTACTCGGCTGTGTGAAAATTTATCTCTAATGCTGTAAAATACGTCCAAGTTTAGTGAATTATCCAAAAGCCAGCATATTCAATTCATTATGTAATGCAGGGGAGGCTGATGAGGTTGTAACCCCCATTGCAATGAAATTTTGTATATTTAACATAGGAATATGTGAGTTGTAGCTCTGTAACCCCTCCCATTGAGCCTATAACCCCCCTTATGAACTTTCTGCGTACGCTTATGATTCAATATTAAATGTTTAAGGAGTTTATATGTATGCATAAACTTGCTGAATGTAGAAAAAACACTACCAACTTTCTTTGAGTACAGGCGATATAATCAGTCAAAGTTCAACGCAGATATAAAGTAAAAATTATTAAAGAAGTCATGCGTCCCTTTTCATTGGAAAAATTCCAGAAAAATATTCCTTAAAAATTATAATTAAAAAGAAAAAGTGGGAGATAAATTAAAATGGTATTTATAATAAGAAAATGATATGTTAATAATAATTTTCATTTCAAATATTTTGATTTTTCTCCATAATATCAATAGTTATTTGAAATTCATATTAGTAGCAATATGCCCCTGATTTCTGACAATATATTTAAATGCTTCGTTCCTTTTTCTTCAAAATTTTTATGGTCGTTGTTACATATTTTTGTAATTGCACAAAATTTTTACAAAGGCTGATTTATAATAAGAAAAACATAGCTTATTTAACCTACGATATATGCAGCAAAGATATATATTGAGAACGGTATTTGAATTGTTCACATCGAAATAGTGTTATAGTATTTCGTTCCTACTGAACAGATTTAAAATAGAAGAGATTAGCAAGTATAGCTTGCTGCGAGACACTTCCAGAGGTACGAGCAGCAATATTAGAAAGGCAAGACGTTATATTGTCAAAACACTAGTTATGTTAAGGTATTATTACCCTCCGCAGGGATAACACAATTGCCAAACATGGTCAACATAGAAAAGCCCCCGGGGC
>QLNU02015360.1:66834332-66851537 GCA_006491805.2 Dysdera silvatica
TGATACTATCTCAGTGTCAACCATTTAATTAAATATCAGCAACAACAGTTTCAGTAATGAATCGGTACAAGTTTTTACTATCTTGGGATGTATTCTTTCCTCACCAGCTGCCTTATTCATATCCTAATTTTTAATTTCCTTTAGAAATTCCGTTTCATCTATTCTATCAGCAAACATGGTTGATCAAATACTCTCAAAGAAAGGTGTTATTTTTTTATCATCTAATACAAACACATCATCAGCAATGTTTAGAATTACTCTAGTAAATGGTTTTATTATTAATTGTTCTAAAATATTCTTTAAAACTATCATTTCTATCGGTGTTTCTATGAATTTCTTTTTTCACACTTCCACAAAATATTTGTTAATAATGTTTAAAAAATTTTGCCTGTTTGTTATTAATATATTATCAAACATTAATCCTTCCAAATCCTCCCTCGCCTTTTTCTTTCCAATAATATATTTATTTTCATCCATTCTTCTTTATTATTGGCACTGTAAAAAATTCTTTTATAGAACTGAGTTTTGTTTTCATTATTCCTTTATTAATTTTAAAGTAACCTTGTTAGGTTTTTGACCATTTTTCAGTGTTCTTCCTGCTGGACTTGTAATGTTAGTTTATCTGAATTGTGTCATTGAATAATATTTTATCCAGCTAAATAAATTTCAAATTGACTGATCTATAAGTTTCCTAAATTTAGTTAATTATTCTTTTTTTTTGTTCTAATAAATATTCTATAAATTTAATTTCCTTTTTTATGTTTTCTACTATTTCTTTCTTCATTCATCCTGTTTTATCCATTCCGTCCTTTACATATTCTCATGTAAATATTTGTTCATATGATTCTTTTATTTTAGTTATAAATGTTTCATATTTATTATTAATGTTTTTATTTTTAAACTCTCTTTTCTAGCATATAGGGTTTAAATACTACAATATTTTTTTCCACATTTTATCATATTCTTCCTAACTATATACGGAGTCAAATAAGTTCTTCTGTCTTTAATACAGGTCATTAGCTGCGATGGTTGAAAAGCACTAATACAATACCTGCGTTTCCTGTTTTCCGAATAAAAAATAAAAACTTCGTTCAGATATAAAAGATTAATTAAATTTTTGAATGTCTTAAAATACGCGTTAATATTGCTTTCCTGGGTGATAGCATGTTGAGTTAATATTTTTCACAATATAGAATATTTTATCTTAATAACACTGATCTTAATTGATTATTATCTATCATATTTAACTAAATAAATATTCAAAAAGGTGTAAAAATTCCAAACAGCGACTTTATATTGAAAGGTTAATATTAACTACAATATTGTACAAATTATTACACAGTTCAATAAATTTATAGCATGAAAATGATGCATTTCTCTGACAGTCATAGTTGAGTTCTAAACTTCAGATTGAAGTGATATGAGAATATTATAAAGTCAGAAGTGAAAAGAAAGTTCCATAAATTATATTTTCTAATTTTTTTCATAAACGCGCATTAGAATATCGCCCATAATGTTGAGAATACCGAATGGTAAAATTTTTAAAGAGAAATTCTATATCTAATATTCTATGTTATATATTCTTTGTTAAATAAGCTCACTGTTGGCCACTTTAAATTTTTAATTTGCATGCTCCATTCTTATCACAAAAAAATTCTCTAACAATTTATATTGGAACTTCACAGACTACGTTTTCACTGACGTTTAACCGTATTCTAGTTCAATGATGCATTGAATTAAAAAATTACACAGTGAGTTGCTCATATACAATTTGTTCGCCTAATATTCTATTTTCCCGTGTTTGTTAAGTCTTATTCTCATTTTGCAGTTTGTGAAAAATATCTTTATTATTTGTGTTTAAATCTTACGTTTAGAAAGGTTTTGTGTTTCTTTGAAAACTTAGTCTTTCCGCTGGGGAGGAGGGTACTTTTTTAAAGTAGCTCTAAATGAAGACGATCACCTTTATTATGTTTTAATTACCCGTCACGTTTTTCTAATCTTACTTTTATAATTGTAGTTCCGAAAATATTACATACTGTGGTCTATTTTCCAAGTAACAATACTCGGACGGACGACTATAATTCCTCGTGCATGTCAGACATAGTAAGATACAAAACTGATGGCGTGCAATAAAATGGGAAAATAATATTTACAAGGAAAGTTTTGCAGCTTTTTAATTTGTAAGAATTATTATTTCCTTTATCCATGAATCTTTTTAAATTTCCTTCCGTCTTTTCTTTCATACATCTTTTCTTTCCATTGTTTTTTGCACATAGACCAGCAACTAACGTTATTAACTAAAGTAGGTCAATAATATACCTCTAGATCATCTAATTTACGTATTTGTGAATGAATAGTTTTAAAGTGACTTTTTTGTACTAAGTTTCATACTGTCCTTATTGCACATATCTAAGTTTAAACATGATCCTTTTCGATATGTAAACTATTTTTGGAGTACAATTGTTGAAATAGTTATATTTTTTGTAATTGTAATTTGAGGTGCTAGTTTTCCCCCTTCCGGATTAAACGTAAGTTATTATTTATATTCAAAATGCTTTGTTTGTGATACATCTATTAATATGCAGGGTTATTACAAAAGAAATAGAAAATTTCAACATTTCATAGAACTAAAACGATTTAGTATATTGACACTTACGATGCACAGTTTCTTTAGAGAAATTTTACCACTTCTGCACAAGAATTTAAGAGTGTTGGGAAGGAGATAGCTTTAGTGAATATCTACTTTCAAACGATGAGTCCATATTACACATCGGTGGGAAAGTAAACAGAAAAAACGCAACATTCGGATATATGGGACTGAAAATCCCAGAGCAACAGTGGAATACATGGGAGACAGAGACTCCAATATAACTAGAATGACATGTTTTCAGATATTTACAAACGCTTCCTTATTAATTAACATAAAGTAAAACCAAAATAAAAAATGCTATTTAATCCATGATTATTCTGTTGTAAGATATTATTACCCTTCTCAGGGCTAACACAATTGCCAAATAATGGTCGACACACAAAGCCTCCGGGACGAGTTTTTGTGATCTTTACGTGGGGAATTTTACTATGATAAATAATTTTGATACCCACGTTAAAGCTTAATCTAGAGCTTTTTTTTTAATATAGGAGAAAGATAATAATATCTTACAAACTTATATACGGAGAAAAGGAGCGTTGTCCTTGTCCTCGTTGGTCTAGTGATCAAATCACTCCGGGCTCAAAGGAGCGACCCTTGTTCGTCTCTAGGATGGGGGCGATGTCTCTTTTTCTTCAATACTAAAAAAGTTCTCTTTTTCTTCAATACTAAAAAAGTTCTAGATTGAGCTTAAACGTTCGTGTCAAAATTATTTATTATGATTATTCTAAGTAAATCAGTACGAACACGCACAAGTTTGAGTATCTTGATTATTCTCTGTTAACTTAACATCAACTTGTGTTGTGAAAATAACTGTAATTGTTAAAAAGGGGAACAAATGGTTGTATTAACTTCTTTTTTATTTTATATATTGCTGCGATTAACAGCGAGATTCATAAAAATTAGTTAATTTCAATAATGGGCTTCAGTATTAATCCAGAAAATAAAATATATAAAAAATAAACAAATAATGCAAAATTACCTTTTTTATTTTACAACTTTATTATAAATGAGAGTAGGTAAGACGCTAAGATCCAAACGCTGCTTTTAACAGCGACATACTTTTGGACACATAAAAAATTATTGGTTGTGTTTGTAAAGAAAGGCCTTACTATGGAACCCGCAAGTAGCCAGTAATACGCATCATAAGTTTCTTGTACAAAATTACCAACAATACTAAAGATGCAGTGCCGGATTTATAAATGGGCAAGTTGGGCACTTGCCCAGGGCGTAAGAGGCTGCGGATTTTTTTTTAAATTGCAATTTATTTACCGTAGAATTCTGTCGATCAGCTCTCCCCGAGAAGGCGCCCTCCACCTTTTTTCTAAATCTGAAATTCTGAAAAATTGCGTGAAACAACTCCTACTCGCAAGGCCAGATTCAGACAGAGGGCGTGCGTCCTCCTGAAAATAATAAGTTTACATTAAAAATTATTATTTTCAAGTAAAAATACTTAAAACAAAACTTACAAGTGAAATTTTCAAGCTTTATGTCCTCCCTTAAGTTTTGTTCCGCATCCACCCTTGCCCTCCTCCCCCAATATAAAAGATATGAGCTGATATTTCTTTGTGTTAATATATCATCAGGGGAGCTTCAAGTGATTTCAGAAAGTTGGGACGATATACGCTTGTTACTCATTTATTAAGTTATAGCTCGCCTAGAAGATGAGTTTGGAGAAGAGATGTTTTCATTCTGCTGAATTAGGGTCCTTGATGGACTGCTAGATTGTCGAGAACAAATGCCTCTTTCTCCGTATGTAAAGCATGTTAAGGTGTGTTAAGGCCCAATCATATTTGGCAATTGTGTTATCCCTGCGGAGGGTAATAATACCTTAACATCTTTACATACGGAGAAAGAGAGCGTTGTTTCCTGTCCTCATTCGTCTAGCGGTCCAAGACACTCCGGGCTAAACGGAGGGACCCTGGTTCGAATCCAGGATGGGGAAAGCGTCTCTTTTTCTCCAAAATTACATAAGCTCTAGTTTGAGCTGTAATTAATACGTGGGTGGCAAAAATTATAGTATAATAAATTCCCCCACGAAAACTCACAAAATTCTCGCCCCGGAGGCTTTCTTGTGTTGACCATATTTGGCAATTGTGTTATCCCTGCGGAGGGTAATAATACCTTAACACCTTTACATACGGAGAAAGAGAGCGTTATTACCTGTCCTCATTCGTCTAGCGGTCCAAGACACTCCGGGCTAAACGGAGGGACCCTGGTTCGAATCCAGGATGGGGAAAGCGTCTCTTTTTCTCCAAAACAAATAAGCTCTAGTTTGAGCTATAATCTATACGTGGGTGGCAGAAATTATTGTATAAAGACAAGCAAGTGAAAGAAAATCACCTAAGGTCGATATTTAAATTTAGCGGGTTTCAATTAACATTGAATGGGATATTGTTTTTCCTTTTTTTTTATTAAATTTTGGTCAGTGGAAAATTGAAAGTTGGCGAGTTGAAAGTTGACTATTCGGAAGTTGGCGAGTTGTAGATTTTTTTCTAAATTCCAATTTGCCAAATTTCATCTCGCAAAACTTCCAAATTCCAACTCGCATAATTTTTGCAAGCTGAAAATTGAAAGTTGACCATTCGGAGGTTGGCGAGTTTCGGAAGTTAGCGAGTAGTTTATTTTCCAAATTTCAATTCGCCAATTTCCATCTCCCAAGACTTCCAAATTCCAACTCGCGAAACTTCTAAATTTCAACTCGCAAAACTTCCAAATTCTAACTCGCGAGAATTGAAAGTTGGCGAGTTGTAGTTTACTTTCCATATTCAAACTCCTAATTTCTCTAATCCTCGACTCTCTAATTCGCGACTTTCTAATTCGCAACTCTCTAATTCATAACTCTCTAATTCGCAACTCTCTAATTCGTAACTCGCTAATTTCAAAATGCCTAATCCGCAACTCTCTAATTCGCAATTCTCTAATCTATAACTCTAATCCGAAATTAATCCAAAGCTCTTTAATTCTCAACTCTCTAATTCTCAACTCTCTATTTTGCAACACTCCAATTCGCAACACTCTAATTCGCAACTCTCCAATTTGCAGCTCTGTAATTTGCAACTCTCTAATTCACAACTCTCCAATTCTCAAGTAACTCGGTAGGTTTTCAACGTTAACAATAACCATCATTATTGCATTTACGGAAGACCTTTACCTTGTCCTTTTTATTGCGTATAGACAGGCAGACAGAAAAACCAAAAGCAATAGCGGGTTCAATATCTATTGAAACCTGCTAAAAATCCAAAAAATCGTCGTCAAATAAACTAAATTTATTTTAAAAAATATCATTATTATATCTTATAATAATGCATATAAGGTAGGCTAATCATAAATGTCGCCCCTTCCCTATCGTCTGCGATTTTTCGTCGAATTTGAGGGGGCGGAAGGACAGAATTTTATTTCTTTCTGCTAGTACGGCAGGAGAGGTGTCATGGGTGTAACTAGCTTCGAAGTCTAAGAGGCTGACCTGCTTTCTAGGGGCTAAACTGTATACCTCAATGCTTAGAAGAAATTTTCTAGGCCCCCCACTAGAAAAATTTACGCCAGTGGAATTCGCCTAGAAAAATTTACGCCAATGGAGGGGGCGCCAAAAATCGTTGTGCCCAGGGTGCATCGTACCCCAAATCCGGCCCTGTAAAGATGGGGAATTTTCTAGATTGGATACTATTTTCAATAGTGCCAGTGCCGGATATAGGCCTAGAAGAAAAAGAGGCCCTAAGCTATTTCACTTGTGCGGCACCCCAATTCCCCACCCTTCCGATTATATGAAGATTTAGAAAGGTGTTTTAAACAAAATTTTCAATTAAGCCGATAATGATGCAAGTGTTTTATTTATAGTAGTGGAGTGTTGTATAGTACATACGTGGTCTTGGAAAAAACGTTACAAGGTTCAGAAAGGAACAGACTCGGCGCGACCATAAGGCGAACTAGGCGGCCGCCTAGGGCGGTAGTATCTGTGGGGCGGTATCACGGTGGACTTTTTGTTGCTTAATGCACCACTATACGATAATCGAAATAAACTCAACAACAAATAAATGGAACTAAATGGATTATCGCTTGCCCTGGTAAAGCCGATGGTTACTTTTGATTTTACAGACGAGAAAAAAAAAAAATAATTTCAACGAGAAAGTTTGGAGGGGCTCTTCCTCTAAACACCCATTCTGTGGTTTAGCACCCCCCCCTTGACCTCATGGTGTTGAAATCTCTTAGCTAACTAAGTATCGACGAGGTGTCAAGATATATATAGTTCTGCATCGTACATCTCAGCTGCTTATATATTTTCCTTCCTAAATGTTCTTTCTTGAAATCACAGATTTCCTCCCCAGAGCACATGGCGCGGGTTCAGTCGTAACCCTAAGCCCCTTTTGGAAATTCCAGAGGATTGGAGTGGAGTGCGGTGTGAGTAGGAACACTTACAGAAGAAAACCGGCGATATCACAGTGTGTACAAATTATGATAATTGGGCTTTATGGTTTCCCATGCAATTAGTTAGTCTTGGAGACTTGGAAATCCCACTTCTATTTTCAAACTTCCTCATCATTATCAGAACAAGAAAGATGTAATAACATACCAATTACCATTTATATTTCTTGCTAAGTAAGTAGTATTTATTTGACTCTAAGACTACATAATATTTAAAATTCATTTATAAGCGTATACTCTTAAAATTTAAATAAAAATAATTTACTAAGCTTGCAATCTTCAGAAAAAGTGCTAAGAAGTAATTTATGACACACGTATTTTAGTGTAATTAAATAAATATCATTATCCATGCGAATATTCTAAGCTATATATTATGAATCTATATTATATCTTATTGGTTTTAAATTTTTGATGTTCGTATATCAAGAACAGCGGCGAATCTAGGCAAAAAAAATTTGGTGGGAGGGGGCAAAAATTCCTTTCATATCTATATACACGGGCAGAATAATAAAATCTGGTTATATTTGTGGGGGTTATGACCCCATCTCTATCCTAATCAAAAATGCATATGTATGATCATAAAAATAAAATTGGGAATTATATTTTTAATTGAAAACTAAAAAATGCGTAATACATAGAAACTGAATATGTGGCGTATAATTAATTTATGTGGACGTAAACCAGAATGTTTTATCATTCAATACGTATTTACAAAAGTTACGTTAGAAAAAATAATAACTTAAGAAAATTGTATTTAATTAAAAAAAGAAGTAATCAGGTATTTGGTTTATGTGGAGAGTCGCTACCGGACACATTTTTAACCACCTAGCAAATTTAGAAACACATCTCAGACATTCGGTAGAGTTAGAATGAAATGCTGTAATATTTCGACGATTCCATCGAACACTAAGTTTCTCTTTTTTTTTCTTTCTCTCTCTCTCCCATCGTTTCCTTTTAGTTCCGCTATCATATCTTCATTGGTAGTATATGTAAAAAACTAATAAGTAGGGCTAGGATTTTGATGATTTTGCATTATATTTGGCATTGCCAAAACGTTGCCGAAGTATATATAAATGTGTTTAATGAAAAACTAATCAGATTGAAACACCTTCGTTAGGGCAGTTTTTTGCATTGTCATCAGTTTTAAGGCATGGAGCATTTTTTATGTTTTGGGTCATTTAAAGGGCATTTTTTGGATATTTTTGGGTCAATAATTTGCATTTTGTGACATTTGCAATAAAAAAGACATTTTTCCATGAATTTTTCAGAAATTTCATTTTTTTTTCCAAAAATGTAAATTTGTCAATGTTCCTTTTTTTTTTGAAAGAATTCAAAATTCCTGATCGATAATCGATATATATTACAATTCTGCAATACTCAAATAAATTTTTCAGTTTTGCTATGGCAAGAACTTTCCATAAAGAACTTACCATATGAATTTGATATATTGAATATTTTTTTTGTGAGTTCTTGGTTTTTTTAAGGTCACTTTTTTGTTTATAGGGCATTTTTTTTATTCTGGTTTTTAGATCATATGTATTTTTTATAGGTCATTTCTGACTGTTTTTAGGTCATCAAAATCTCCTAGCTCTACTAATAATTACTCATCCGAAGTCAAATCATTCTCTATATTCATAGAAGAGTGTATATTCTTCAAAGCTTTGTATGTGCTAAGAGAATTAATTAAGTACATCAACGTATTTCCTCTTCAGAAATATTTGGCTGACTTTGGCTTATTATTCTAGAACTGACTGCATTTGTGTATATAATGTTCTTAAGCATTAATGGATTATCAAAACTGTATTACTATAAAAAGTTTTGGACGCAACATACAGATAAAGACTGAAAATTGCAAAATTAGCGTTATATGCAGGTTCATCCAAAACAAATTATCGTCATAGACAGAATTCATTGTATTTCAAGATATGAAATGCAAAATTCGCCTTTGCCATCAGAGAAAAAGCATCTTAATTTATAATGTGTATAATATGATTGAAAATTTCATATCGCCATTTTCCGTACTTGGAAGTATATATGTGTATTTTGTTTTCAGTAAGTAAGAGTTCAAGTATTACGTAAGCACCTTTGGGAGGAAAGGGAGTTGCTGTTGTAATTATTTTCCTATGTTAGTCAATGTTAATTATTTCTTACCAGGGGGAAGGGGGTAAAAAATGGCCATAATATTGCTTACGTAATACCCAAATTCTCCCTAACTCTTTTACCTTATTTCATAAAATACATAATTGCATAGGCTTAATTTATGCTATAAAGGAACCCAGAAAAAATTTCTAAAGTTCCATAGAATCTTAATCCATCCCTGTCTTTCAACGAATTGACTATTCAAATATAATAACAGAACATGATAATAACGATATGTGACATTGTATCGTTCCATATAGTGCAAAGGTGAAGATAATTACTTTAAAACAAAACCTATGTGTAACAATTTATATCGTTATGTAGTACACTGAAGTGCCAGAAAAATTGGTACACCTACCTAATATCGTGTAGCCCCCCTCCGTGCGCATGCAGAAGTGCCGCAACACGACGTGGCATGGACTCGACTAATGTCTGAAGGTATCCTGGAGACAATTCACACCAGGAATCCTGCAGGGCAGTCCACAAATCCATAGGAGTGCAAGATGGCGGAGATCTCTTCTGAACAGCACGTTGCAAGGCATCCCAGATATGCTCGATAATGTTCATGTCTGGCGATTTAGGTGGCCAATGGAAGTGTCTAAAGTCAGAAGAGTGTTCCTGGAGCCACTCGGTAGCAACTCTCGATGTGTGGGGTGTCGCATTATCATGCTGAAATTGTCCAAGTCCGTCGGAATGCACAATGGACATGAATGGGTGTAGGTGATCGGACATGATGCTTACGTACCTGTCACCTGTCAGAGTTGTCTCTAGACGTATCAGGGGTCCCATATCACGCCAACTGCACACGCCCCATACCATCACAGAAGCTCCACCAGCTTGAACAGTCCCCTGTTGACATGTAGGGTCCATGGATTCATGAGGTTGTCTCCATACCCGTACACGTCCATCCGCCTGATGCAATTGGAAACGAGACTCGTCAGACCAGGCAACGTGTTTCCAGTCATCAACAGTCCAATGGCGGTGTTGGTGGGCCCAGACGAGGCGTAAAGCTTTGTGCCGTGCAGTCAACAATGGTACACGAGTGGACCTTCGGCTCCGAAAGCCCATATCAATGATGGTTCGTTGAACAGTTCGCACGCTGACACTTGTTGATGCCCCAGCATTGAAATCCGCGGCAATTTGAGGAAGTGTTGCACGTCTATCTCGTTTAACGATTCTCGTCAGTCGTCGAATGTCCCGTTCTTTCAAGGTCTTTTTCCGGCCGCACCGCTGTCGGAGATTTGATGTTTTACCGGATTCCTGATATTCACGGTATACCCGTGAAATGGTCGTACGCGAAAATCCAAATTTTGTCGCTATCTCGGAGATGCTATGTCCCATCTCTCTTGTGCCGACTATAACGCCACGTTCAAAATCACTTAAATCTTGATAACCTGCCATTGTAGCGGCAAGAACCGATCTAACAGCTTTGCCAGACATCTCTTGTCTTATATAGGCGCTGCCGACCGCATCGCGTTACGCTGATTGGTTGCAAAGCTCCGTTATTTGCATACGCACGCCTGTACCGGTTTTTCTGGCACTTCAGTGTATATATAATATTATGAAATAATATAAATGCGTAAATAGTAAACATTATATATATATGTGTGTGTGTGTGTGTGTGTGTGTGTGTGTGTGTGTGTGTGTGTGTGTGTGTGTGTGTGTGTGTGTGTGTGTGTGTGTGCGGATTGCGCAGTTTTCTTTCTATTAAGTATATTACTATTTTCTATTTCATGTATGTTGGTGGGTCGATTTTTTTTAAATGGGGAGCGGGGCGCAAGCCGTTCGCCTAAGGCGCCAAGTTTGCTCTGGAAACGACCAAATTATTGGGCGGCATCAAGAGCAGAAAACCTGCAAGAATAATACTGAAATCACTGGCTCCGGATTACAAACTGTCCGGCGTATTATTAAATTTTAGAAAAATGGCGATGTACCATTCACTTTGTGGGCAATTTGTTGTCGAAAAACAGTTCTGAATCATCGTGATCGAAAATCACTAAAACCTTTGCTGAAATCGAAAGTTTCAGTAAACGTTAGGTTTCGCTATTAAGAAGAAATGACGGCCGACATGTTGTCTGATTCAAAAAGAATAACATGTCACCAAGTACAGTATTACAAAACAGATTCAGTTATTTTGAAGGTTGACTATAGCTGATGCAGTTCTATGGGAAATCCCAAATACCTAGCTATATTTGAACGCTTTTATTATAGGAGTGAAAAAAAAAAGATTACGCTTTCAAGTAATTTATATAACCTTAAAATAAAAAACGAATTTGAAATTTTATCGGCAATTTCTTGGAAAATAAATATTTAAAAAAAATAATGCCTCAAATTAATTACATGATGAATAATTATTATATATACACATACGTGATTCTTTTATATTTTATAAAGATGATTTTTCAAATTTGTACTAACTTTCTATTATAAAACTTGTCAAATTATTAAATTACCAGTATGAAGTATCCAGAAATACTCATAGTTTGCTTTTTTCAAATTATATTCTTTATTGTTTCAAATTAAAAAGTAGGAATTGAAAAATAGCGTCTATATTATTATATTTGAGTAATTACTATTAATAAAATAACATTTCTCAGTGCTTCGTTATATTTATAAGTGCATAAAATTATCTTTATTCATGACTAAACAAATCAATTAATTCATTAATTACATGAATACGATAAAAAAATACTGAGAAATATGCAATTAACACATTATATGGTAGAGAATATATTAAAATGGCTGAAAGGTGGAATTGCAAACTAAAATCCACATTAAAAATAATCAATTAAATATTTTTCGACTTCGATGTTAATTGATTGGAAAACTGAAACAATCAATAAAATGCAGCAGTTATCCTACGCCTCAACCATTTATATTTAAAATATATCGATATATATTAATATAGTATATATAGCCTGTGTTCTAAATTGGTTCACCGTATTCGCGACTGCAGTTAACACGTATAAGCTTGATGCTTTAAAATTGTTACTGTCGGAGCGAAACCGATGCTTGTCGAAAGGTCTTTGGCCCATGAGAAAGAAAGCAGGAAGTTATTCTTTGCATGTAGTCTTAACACCAGATAGGAAACGTAAGAGGAAATATTACAATAACCCAATTTACGCTAGATACCAAGCAAACCAATTAAAGTAGGTAATATGTTTGTTTTGCTAAGTATTGGTATATAACCTCAAGATTGCTCATTTTATTGAAAATTTTTGATGACGGATTCCTCAGTCCATCCGACAAAAATAGATGAATAAAATTAGCCGCTATTAATCTTAAAAATATTGCATAAAAGGAAAAATCCTTAAACGTAATGTGTAATTAAAATATAACCGCATTGGAAAGATTTCTGGCATTTGTGAATGATAAAAATCGGAAACCCTTTACTTTAGCACATCGAAATTACAAAATATCACAAATACAAGTTTTCTTAAGTAGGTACATATATTTATTACCTAGTATATTTAGTGGTAATATTTTTATAAAATAAAAGCAAAAATTTTAAAAATTGTTGAAAAAATATTCTTTCAATTATATTTTCAACTTAAAAAAAATTTACAATCCAATTGCCATGGATTAGAACTTAATTAAAAGGCAATGCATGGCACTTATCACTTAATACATGTAGTTTCACATGAATTATTTGTATTAAACATACTTATTTCTTGAACAAGGTCTCTATCGTCAATTTTAATAACAATAATTTTTATTTCCATCTGCATGTTATACTACAGTACAGCAATTTTGTGCTTAGTACTTTTAATGACACATTTGATTGAGCTTCTGAGATTTAATCTTCGTAGCAACCCCATATGGGCTCAATCTTCGGGGAGAAACCAGGCTAAAGGTATCGAATGTTGCTTCTTTCTTTAAATATTAACCACCTAGCCACCTAATATTGAAACTGCGTTTTACGTGCATTAAAAGTAAGTCAAAGAGAAATCACATAATTTAAAAGCACCCTTCGAAAGCTGAATATTAAAATACACTCCTCTGAAAAAAAGCACCATGAAGTAAGTTCTTGTCTGTATTGAAATTAAATACGTATAAAGCACATACATAGATAATGAAATGATTGCAATTTCAAGGTCGTAGAACGCACCAACGGTTAGTAATTGCACATTGAGTGTTACAATCAGTAATTGGTGGAACCTCCCCCAGGCCGTGATACACGCTTATATACAGCTAGGCAAGAAGGATACAGAGTCCTGATGTCATCCTGCAATAGATTTTTCCAGATATTCCGCAATTGTTTTTCTAGATCTTCGATATTTTGTGGTGCCCGAATCTAGCGACCTAACATGTCCCATTTTTTATTCAATTGGCGAAAGATCTGGTGATTTTGCTTGCCAAGGAAGAGTTTGCACAGCACCGAGGCGATCCAGAGATATGCGAGTCACATGGAGCCTGCCTTAGCCAAGCGCCGTGAAATGGTGGAAGATGCCATAGGTAGTATGGAAGAAGCTGCAGAACATTGCATGGTGGACGATGATGCAGTTGGTGCAATTTAAGCCTGTCACATAGTCAGCAGATCCTGTCTTGCATTCGTACACTTCGGCCTTCCAGAACAGTGCCGGTTCTGGGTTGTTGACCGCCAGCGTGCCACTAATATTTTGTCGGTCCCCCACCTCTATGGGCGGATTTACCATTTTGCCACCCCTAGGCTATTTTTGCCTCCCCAAGGCTCCTTTTTGCCGCCTCTTCCTACCAGTCTGTCCCTCCAATCAGCAGTAGGAACATAAAAATTGTTACATTCAATATACGCCAAAAACTTTTGTATTGACAATAAATATGTTGAAAAACAAACTCATAAATTGAAACATAAACATTAAACAATATTAACTTATATTGAAGTATTATCTCTTCTTGGTATATAATAAATCAAATTCAATTTTATTGAAATAAATTTTAATTTTAGTTTTATCAAAAAATAAAAGCCCATCGAACACTTATATTTAAATGGAAAGCATGACGTCTAGCTTTCTTCTCGGCAAAATATCTGATTATATCATCGTGTGGTATTGATTTTTTTTAAATCAGACTCAATACACAAAATTTTGCCGCCCTACTGGGAAATACGGAACTGTCCCCCCACAACCCCCACCTTTTTTTTTCATAAGTGAATATAATACTCTAAATTTCCAAACCAACCCATGAGGTGGGTCAGCTACTATATTTTTATGACTATTCTATTAAATTAGCAAAAGTGAAAATTAATCTGTGGAGAATATTTTATTTTAATTCTGAACGAAACTTTACAGAAATGTACGAAAGTATCATACTAACGTAAACACAATCTGAACCTGGTCCAATGTTTTAATGAAAACCATGTTAATATTTCATAGCATATGTTTTAAAAAAATTGTTTCAATAATTGGCAAATTCATTTTTTTTAAATAGAAAATATTCTTCTAAAGTGGTAACTGAGGGGTTAGGGGTCAGAATATAGCTGCACGTCTCTTCAGTATTTGTGTGTTAAAAAATGTAATAAAAGCTTTAAAATGATACAAAATCTGAGAAACTCTAAAATAATATTAATTTATGAAGGAATTCTTATATACGTTATATAAAGTATTAATTAAAAGAAAAAACTAAATTATTAAGTCATTATTTTATATTTCTTTAATCTTAAAATTCTATCTTTGCTTTAAAAATAAAATTACATTATGTTTTTTAATTTCAAAGGTAACGATTTTTAAAAATATTAAAAAATTTCATGTTCTTTTTGAACTCAAAACGAAATTTATTTTTTAAATATAATGGTGATTTTATTTTATATTTCCAAATTGTGCATCGCGCGCAAAAAAAAAAAAATATATATATATATAAGCCGCCCATTGTATAAACTTCAAGTGCCGGAAATTTACTTTTAAGCTCATATAAACCGCAGCTTATCTCCCTAAAATTACAATGCATGCATATTGTAGGCATATGTACTATATGAAACTTGGTCGTATAATAAAACCTAAATTACCTTAAAATATACCAAGGGATTGTGCATATTTTTCTAATTTTTGAAAATATAATTGTTTTTAAATATTGTCGTATTTTAATACCATGATAGTGAAGGTTTGAAAAAATTTTCATTAAATGGTATGCAAAAGTTAGAAAATCCCCTGGTAGAGCACACCATACACTTTTCCTATAAAATGTTTTTGAAGATATAAATTGGGAATTATAAAAAGAGTCACCGAAAATATGCACCTACATTTTTAGGCATATTCCTGTTAGTATTTTTTTAACCACGAACAAAACATTTTTCATTTTTTATCTCTCTAATACAGATAAATTTGGTTAGTAAAAAAAATCTTTTATGTTTAACTTAAGATTAAAATTAAAAAAAGTAATTAATTAAAAAAAATTATAGCCGTGCCCCATCAATTGATACCCCTCAGAAATTATTAAATTTTCAAAATTTGTTCAAATCAAAATTTGCTTCCATTTGTATATTTGTAGTGTTTACCTAAACTTAATAAAACATGCATAACTGCAATGCTAATTTTGAAAAGGGGACAATGAAACAAACAATTTGAATTATATTATAAAAAATGAAATATGTAGGTGGGGGTGTAAATAAAGCCCTTGCTTCACAAAAAAGTTACAAACTAAAAGAATTCTTGTTCTAACTTACCAACAATGTAAGATGACCTAATACAGAAATATGTAACATGCATTATAATCATCAGACATTTTTCACAATTAGCCATTTAATTAATCTGCTTATTTAGATAACTTATTTGGGATCAGTGGCATAGATAAGGGAGGTCCAGGTGGTCTGAACCCCTCCCTCCCTCCCAGAACAAGAAAAATGGCAGTTCTAACTTTAAACATTTCGTTAGCATACAAACGTGTTATATTTTTCAAGAGGAAGCCCCTGGGACCTTCCCCAAAAAGAAAAAATGTATCTACGCCTCTGTCTGAGCTACATAAGTGGAGATGCGGGTTAGAACACTGCCCTCCCACAATTTTCAGATGCATGCACTTTTCAAAATCTGTGTTCATAATTTTCAGTCATCAGTCACCCCTCCCCACTCCGGTTTATCAAATTTGATGTCGCCAAGATTTCCTTGTTTTGTAACTGTGCCTATGTTTGCATACTTAATTTCTTGGTTCGCTATATAATTTATTTGACTTATTTATGATTTGTTTAAATTTCTTACCTCTAATTTTTTCTCGGGAAATTCCACAGGCGGCTGTGAAGGTTAGATAATTTTTCATACGTGAAATCACTAAATCTTTCATTTGGATCATATTCCAAAACCAATGCGGTTGAGTAATGTACAAAGACACGTTTATTTGCTTGTTGATGTTTACAGAGATCACAATTACGTCAGGTGTTTAGATGCATGCTATTTGCATAGAAATTGATGTAAAATTTGTCTTGATATAGTTTCTAAAATGTTGCGAGAAAATGCACAGTATGACGTCGTCAAAATATAAATACTAAGATTCGTTGACGAGATTTAGCAATGGGTACATACCGGAATCCCCACAGTTTTACGAGAAAATGTGCAATTTTTATTTGGACAAAATGGATGACCCTTCTCCCAAAGGGGATTTGTAAACTATTATATTAGTCGGCCGAGCTGTATAGGCATCGGGAGGAGTTCTTTGTAATTTTTAAGGCTGAAATATGTGTAAAAGGTTAAGAAATCGTTAGTGGGGCGGCTGTTGGTGGGCTGGCTATGATTTTACTAGAGTTGTATTGAAATTCAATTCGCTATTTACAGTACCTCAACTGAAAGTGGCTGCTTGTATGTATGCCTTTCTTTCTGGTTTTACGGCTCAAAGACTACAGTGGTCATGCTGCGCCGGGACCTACTGTTTTCCGAGGAATCCGAACCTCTTAAGGCCTAGGGAACCAAACCCCGGACTACAGTGAGCAGTGCGATCTTTATGAGATCTCTGAGTAAGCGTTCTTTGCACTGCTGGGAGTCGAACCCGGATTAGCGGCGCACTAGGAGAACGCGTTACAACACTGCGCCACCACA
>QLNU02015360.1:66883271-66931565 GCA_006491805.2 Dysdera silvatica
AAAGTTTAGACACAGAGGCAAATTATAAATAAAAGCGAGAATTTGCATTGAACTTCGCCGATATTGTATCTAAATAATCCTAGAACCAATAATAAATTGTGCAACTTAAAAGATTACCAAAAGTACTGAAACAAAATATCCCAACACCGTAATATTGGAATCTGCATGCCACAAATGTTTAGGCACATATGTCAGATTTATGCAAATTAACGGCGCGAAGTTCCCAAGTGATCGAAGGGGCGTTTCCCAGAGTTGTTATATAAGGCCTGAAATAATTTAGAATGCTTAGAACGATGCCGAAGTCAAAGCAATTTACGAATGACGAGATTTTGAAGATTTGGAGGCTGAAAACTAAAGGTAAATCTGTTACTCAAATTTCTGTTGCATTGAACCGTTCAAAGCGAGGCATTTATCGAGTGTTATCCCGGGGTGATCAGTATCAACCAAAATCACGATCTGGGAGGCCTCGAGTGACCAGCATTCGGGATGATAGACAAATACGAAGATTGGCTTCAAATGAAAGCCTGTCTGCAAATCAAATAAAAAACACGTTAGCAATGCGAGTGTCAAGAGAAACCATACGTAGAAGGATTGTAGAATGCAGGCATTTGAGATATGCAAAAATGCGCCGCAAGCCCTGCTTGCAATTACATCATAAACAAGCACGACTACAATGGGCAAGGCAGCACATATCATACAGTGACGAATGGCTGCAGGTGTTATTTAGTGATGAAAAAAAGTGGAACTTAGATGGTCCCGATGGCCTTTCGCACTACTGGCACGATCTTCGAAAACGCCCCTTAAGTCGGTTCAGCAGACGTCAAGGAGGAGGTTCAGTCATGGTTTGGGGAGCCTTTAGCTTCAATGGACAGACTTCTTTGGCGTTTTTGAATGGAAAACAAGATTCCAAGGCATACCAGGCAACTCTTGAAAGTCACCTATTACCTTTTGGCGAACTTTTATGTGGACGAAACTGGGTTTTCCAACAAGATAATGCGTCCATCCACACATCCAGGTCAACAAAAGAATGGATGAGCGCTAAAAATATTACAGTTCTCGATTGGCCTGCTCTTAGTCCTGACTGTAATCCCATCGAAAATGTATGGGGCATACTAACGAATGTTGTGTATGCCAATGGAAAGCAATATCCGTCCGTTTTAGAACTTAAAAAGGCTATAGAAGAAGCGTGGTTTAATTTTGAACCAGAAACCTTTCAAAATCTTGTGCTTTCAATGAACGACCGCGTATTTAATCTAATACGAAGTAATGGTGGCTACATTGATTATTAAAATTGTTCATTTCCTTATGCAAGTGCTAAAATTTATGTTTGTGCCTAAACTTTTGTGCCACATATTTTACTTATTTTAAGTTATATATTGCAGCAAGTTCGCTACTGATGTGATTTCTGTTCTCAAATTTTTAATTTGCATATTACATGTGTTCATACTTCGTAATATTAAAGTTCCTACTTCTTCAGTTTTAATAGTATTTTGTTATACTCAAATTTGTGTTGTGTCTAAACTTTTGTGCAGGCCTGTAGATGTTTTAGTGCTTGCAAAACGGTGTCTAGCCACATATAATATTATGAAATCTGATAATATTAAAACATTATCTGTGTTAAAAATTTGTAAGTACGACTTTGAAGACAGAATAAGTTTGTCACCAATAAATGATATATGCACCGGTTCCAGTACTGATAAACTATTGCAAGACCTTAAAAAGCAGAAAAAGATAGCAGAAAAGGAAGTACTGAGTTTTAAAAATGATCGTCGGAATTTTATTCTCAGAATGTTACAAAAAATTGCCTAGAAGTGCCCTATAAATTATTCCTTGGTTCGTAATCTTGTGTGTTTGGATCCAAGATATATGATCAGTGAAAACAACTGCATTACAAAAATGCAAACGGTATTAGAAAAATTAACAGAATGCAAAAAATTTAATGAAGATGAGTGTGAAATTTTTTTATCCCAATTCTGTACTTTTTTAAATATTGAAGTAAACTTCAATAAACAGGATTTTTCCAAATACGATGTGACAAAATGCTGACTGGACACATTTTTAAGTAAGTATATGATGAAGCAGGATTACAGCGATTTGTGGCGAGCTGTAAAAGCCTTATTAATATTGTCTCATGGTCAAGCTGCAGTGGAACGAGGGTTTTCGGTGAACAGGAATTTGGAAGTGGAAAACCTAAAGGCTCGTTCGTACATCTGTCAAAAGACTTGTCTATGACCACATAATGTTTTGTGGGAAAATTGAAAATGTCAAAATTACAAAGGAGCTAAGAGATTCTGTTGCTGCTACTAGACGGAGGTATATGCATTTTCTGGATCAACAAAAGTCAGAAGTAATAACTGCCAAGCAATCTCTTAAAAGGCAGAAAATAGTGGATGACCTGACACATTTTACCTTGAAAATGCAGAAAACTGAGACAGACATAATTGAATTGGAAAAATCTGCAGATAAGTTGGCGGCTAAAAGAGTAGTTTTGAAAAGTATCGATTACTTTTTGAAATCAAATGAGTTTAGAAAAAAATTAAAAGAAAAGCAGGAAAAATTAAAAAAAAAAAAAAAAACTTGGTGAAGGAAAAAGGAATGAACTTAAAAATTAGGGCACTTTTCAGTAGATCCTTTGCATACGCTAAACTGAGAAGTATGTATTGAAAGCTTACTTCACTCCAATAAATTTGATTTCCATGAAATGAGATTTTATTCATTAAGTGCTAAACAAATAAGTTACCAGCTATTACATTTAAACAAATAAACAGCAAAGTTTTACATTGGGAAAAATTGCTTTAGCTTGATAGTAGCATAAGGAATAATTTAAAATTTTGGGGGCGCTTATTTTTTTTTCTGTGAAAAGAGTCTGAACCATGATAAAATTTTGTCAGATGGCTTGTTAAAGCAGAATTATAACAACAAAAAGTGACTCACTGGGCAAATATTTAAATCAAAATTCACAGTAGACACAGTTAAAATATTTTATTTAACTTGAAGCTTTTTCGATGGAATTGTATCAATCTTTTTCAGAAGTACAGCATAAAATGAATTAATATATAATTTGTAACAGATTTTAGGAAACATGGAATGATATCTCACGTTGAAAAATAACAAAATTATTTGAAAAGGGGAAGTAGGAAAAAATTAGTTTATTAAAAAGAGAAAAAATTAAGAAATAATTAGTTATTTGGAAAAAATTATTATATTGTTATTTTTCGACATGAGATATTATTCCATGTTTCCTAAAATTGTTTAAAATTTTATATGTATATATATATATTAATTTTATGCTGTACTTCTGAAGAAGATGGATACAATTCCATTGAAAAGCTCCAGATTAAATAAAATATTTTAACTGTGTCTGTCATGAATTTCAATTTAAGCATTTGCACAGTGAGGTTCTCTTCATTGTTATTATATCTTATGTTTGGTGCAGATTATATTTTCGTAAGCATAATTTTTAACCTTCTGTTTTGTGTCAATCTAGATCTCCATATGAACTGGATCTCCTAGGGGCGTACCACATTATAGTTAATTTGCTTAATATTGTGAATGATCAGTAATCCACACCATACTTTAACCAAGCTTGGACCATCTTACTACCAGAAACCACTCGCTTTACTGATTCTTAAGTTCGACCTCCAATAATGGGGGACACCAGCTTGCATATGCATATCTTTATTTCCGAGGAATGGTAATATATCATATTGCTGTTTACAATGTTTATCTCCTGATGAAGGCCAGCTCATGACTGGTTGAAGTGCCAGCGAGTTTTTCATCATTTAAAAAAGCAAAACTATATGCAGTAAAAATGTTGTAAATTTTTGTATTTTAAAAATGAATTTTTTACATTAAAAAAATCTGACATTGTATTTGAGTCATCACATATTATAGTCAGTAAACTGAAAAATGAACACCATATTATTCCAATGCAAGGACCTTGCACAATTCTCTATTGAAAGGACATAATGGTTACTTTTAGCAATAGAAATAAAACTTTTAGATTTAATTTTTAAATTTCAAGAATCAAAATCTGGCTAAACAATAGGAAGAAAAATTAAATGGTTGGTAGTACAATTTTTTTTAGATATGTTACATAATATGTAAATTATTTAATTTAAAGATAATAAAAATTCAGTTAGAGTTTAATATTAATTACTTTAATTAACTAGTGATTTGTTTCTTGTCTTTTCCAGACTGATATTAACTTGCCATATCTTACTGTGGATTCTAGTGGTCCAAAGCATATGAATTTGAAACTTACTCGTGCAAAATTTGAAACATTGGTTGGTGACATAATTAAAAAGACAGTTGATCCATGTAAAAAGGCCATGACTGATGCAGAAGTTACAAAATCTGATATAGGAGAAGTTATACTTGTTGGAGGAATGACTCGCATGCCAAAAGTAAAAACAATTTGTTTCAATGCCTTTTCACAACTCTAGCATGTCTCAAATAAGTAAATAGTTAGATATTTACTTGTAAAATAACTATATTGTTTTATTTCATTGTACTTTTAATACATATTTTTACCATTATAATTTTAATTTATTTTTATTTGAAAATCGCATATATGTCCTCACCATCTTTGTTGCATAATGACCCTTGATGTCCTTGTTCCATAAAAATACAACCAACCAATCAACCAAATTTAAAACTAACCAAGCTTTTTATTGTTGACAGCCATATTATTCTCACATCCTTAAAAGGCATGTCAATAATCTTTCATAGTATTCATAATAAATATATATGTAATATAATATATGTACTACATACCTTTCTATTCCAACACTTGATATACAAAACTAAATTTACCTATATCATGATCTGGTTTTGACATAATTAAGATTAGTTTTTTTAAAGATGTTAAAATTGTTACTCAATTATATGAAAGAGTTTAAAATTGGAAGTGTCAAATACCTAATTTATATGAAAATAAAATAATAATGACAACTTGATGCTTGTATAACACAGTGTTTTCAGACTTGTGTCAAAACAGTACCAGGGATTACATTTATCCTATTTTTCCTACTTTTCAGTAGGAAAGTAGGAAAGGTCCTACTATTTAAAAATAAGCCCTACTTTTCCTAACCCTAGAACGTATAGGTGGGAAAATAAAACTTGCCAGGATAGGTGAGGTACAAAGAAGCTTTAATCTTTAATTAGCTGAACAACACACAAATTGAACATTATTTATGCAAATATTCATTAAACATGTGATAATGTGTCTTCCATTTCAGTGTTATACTTTTTTCTCTCATCACTGGCCACTCACAGTTCACTTTTTAGTCATCGTAATGACATTGGAAGCATAGCATTGCTCTGTGGTCTGGGCATATTGACTTGAGGCAACTGGCACACTGCAAGGCAGTTTTCTTATCCTTTGCTCTCGGACAGAACAAGCATCTCCTTTTGCTTCCCCCCAGATTGAGGTAGCTGTTACTTCGACCAGCCATTGGGAGAAACGTGTACTGGATTAATTCAGTTCAATACCAGTATAGGTGGAGCACACAGATCCCCAAACACACCAAATCACGCAATCTATGGAAGTTAGCTCTCTGCACAACCTATCTCAGCAAGATCTTGGTGAAAAACGAATTTACGTGGAGACGCTAGTGTCTGTCACCAAAAATGTGCATGCGCCAACGGTTTATTTACACAGTGTGGTACTGTGTGCTCCACTTATGCTATCTAGGGTTAAAGGATCCACATCCGATTTTTGATTTTCGGATTTTCCACATCCGACGCAGATATTTGAGTGGTATGAAACTCTTAATGAAATAATTGAAGGTACTAAACAGCATTAGAAATTAGATGTCTGAAATTAGGCATCAACTATTTTTAGCTAAATTAATTTGTGTTAATACATGTAGAATATTTAACCATTAAATTGAAAACCTTCTCTTGTAACTTGACTATCCAATAACATTTTTAAGTAAACTGAATTGTAAAAATTTTATGATGCTGCATAAGGTTTTTTCCCAAAAAAATAACTCTGTCGGGCTACTCATGCTTCAGCCTGTTGTAACCCAAGTTGTTGTAGCATTCTTTTTCAGATTACTATAGAAAGGGTGTTCTTAGAGCTTAAATTTCAATTTGACCTCTAACTATGCACTCTTCAAATTTATTTGTATAGTATCGAATATACATATTTTTTTTACAGGTACATTATGCAGTTTATTTAGTACTTAAGATAGTAAACTCAAGTAGTAGTATTCATCATGCCCAAACGTACACCATTCAAGAATGATTGGCTAGAGAAAAAGGACTGTAATGGTCATTTGTTACAATGGTGGTGCGAAAAAGGTGCACCTAAGTATGAAATGTTTTGCCATTTTTGTAAAAAGAACGTTAAATTTAACAATCGCGGACTGAATCAGATAATTTACAATTATGAATCATACTACTAATACTATACATATGCTGCAACGTGCATTTCGATCAATTTAATACCAGTCTCTTTGCAATTTGGTTTAAATAGTAGTCCATGTACTACACCATTCTGCGAAATAACTGGCAACAGTAAATAGTCTTTATATACGTTCGTAAAGAGATTATATATTGTCGTTCGTAGCTCAGTGGGTAGAGCCTCCGCCCGGCAAGTGGAAGGTCGTGGGTTCAGGTCCCACCGAAGGCAGAAATATTTATTTTCTTTCGAACGTTTCACCATCTAATCACGCCATACCATCGGCGTTGGTATCACTACGCCAATAAACGTTGATTGATATTGTTGTTTGACATACTACTATTGTTAAAGATATTGAAAAGGGAAATAGGTGACATTTGCAAAGCCACCAAGTGGAACTCCAACATCTGTGGTTTGCTGGTCCATTAGAGATAATGTGGTAACTAGGAAAGTTGCACATAGCAACTATTCTTTTAATTCTTCAAAACACTTGGATCAATTGTTTTGTGCAATGTTTCCTGATAGTGATGTCACTCTTGAGTTTTATATAGGACTGTCGAAACCAGTGGTTCCAAACCTGGGGGTCGGGACCCTCAAGTGAGTCACGAACTGGTTTCTGAGGGGGTCGCTGCAATTATTTTTATAAGGAATTTCATACCAAATGTTTCCAATGCTTTTATATTTCAACATGGCTACATTGCAATATTCTACTAATCGTTGTTAACTTTATATCTATAATATACATTAATATATTTAATATATAATTTTATATTTAATGTGTTTTCTTTACTTCGTTAAAAATACTTTTATTATGCAAATGTGCTGATGGTGGACAAAAGGGGGTCACAGATCTTTTGGTTACTATAAAAGGCGATTGTGGATTACTTGGCTGTTATAAAAGTGGGTCACAGATTACTTGGCAGGGGTGAGTTTAGAGGTCATTCAAGGGTGGCGATTAATGACTTGATTTTTGAAAATGATACCTCATTGGACCTTTACCTTGTATCTTTTCAATGTTAAATTTTCATTCAAGGGAGGGGCAATTACGACCCCCATGCCCCCTAAATCTGTCCCTGTTACCTGGCTATTGTAAAATTGGGTCACGGCTTGAAAAAGGTTGGGAACCACTGGTCTAAACTGTCGTACTTAATTTCTGAGGCAACTGGGCCTCACTTCCGTGAAGTCTTGTTGTATGATGTTATAAAATTCCAAGTTCCCAATTAGCATCTCATTTGATAAACTTACAAGGTAGTAAAAAAGACCAGCTGAATCTGGAAATCAGGTACTGGTCTAATAAGCAAAACTTAGCTGCAGTTCATCACCTTGATTCTTATCTTATGGAACAAGCAAATGGCATATATATATCAGAAACAGTAATGAAATCAATTGACAATGGAAAACTTCCTCTCAAAGATCTGATTGCTCTTGTTACTGATGGACCGAATGTAAATAGAACCATTTATCAGATTATTACTGGAGCCAAAAAACAGCAAGATTTTTAGAACTTCTAAATGTTGGGACATGCACTTTCCATATGGTTCACAGTGCATTTTGAAAGGCAGTAAAAGAGTTTGGAAGTGAAATTTTGGAGTTTGTCATTAACCTACATAATTTGTATGTCAAGCTAAAAAACACAAGCCAATATATAACAACAAAATGGAAGCCATTAGAGAATATGTAACACTTTTTTTCCCATATGTTATATGCAGTACAAAATGTGTTTATTTTTTCAGTGTATTCATTAAACGTTGTCATAAAGTAAAATATTTGATTATTGTAGAATAATAAACCTTGCTGCCATTGAGTGGTATGTTCTTCCATTTTGCTAATGTGCGCATAATTTTTTAAGGAAAAACGGTCACACCCCATGCAAGGTTTTAGTTGGTTTCGTTAGCCTTTTTGCAATTAATATAGTCAGGCTATAAAACTGTTCTAATTCAAGACTAAGTTTTGAAAGAGAGCAGTTTTTAAAGTCTATCTTATCTTGGAAAGGAAAAAAATTTGGGTATAATAAAATGTGTGTTAAATTCTATGATTTTTTTAAATAATGAACCTAATTTTCAAGAAAGAAAAAAATTCCCATCCAAGATTAGTGGGTGGTAATATATACTGAAATAAACTTTCTATAAACTTTTGTGTTTTCCATTTTTAATTTTTGTGCTCTCTCCCATTTTCTATTGCCCATATATTTTTATGCAGGAGGCAGAAAACATTTCAACTAGAGCCTCACCTGGCCATATGGTTGCAAGATTTAAAAAAAATATATATATATATGTACGTGTATAAATTATTTTGTTTTGATGTCCTACTTTTCCCACTTTTTGATCCGTAAAACTGGGTATGATCCCTGCAGTACTCTAACAAAATGTATGTCCTTTCTACTGCAAAATCAATTTTTAAAGAATTGGTAAAATTTATTACAGAATTTAGAAATTTTCATGTTAATGCTCAATTAACGAAACTAAGTTTCAGACAGCACACAGATGCATAATCTCATAATGTAGTGGCAAAATCATTAAAAGCAATCCCCCTTTCCTTTACTACATTAAAGTTGGCAGTTTCTCATCTGTGGTGATGGTGGTTGGGGTAAATATCACTAGAAATTCTGTCTTATCTCTTCACATTTATGGTTGTCAATTGTAGAGTGCAGGAATGTGGCTGCAGTTTGAAACGGGGTGTGTTTATTTTCTGCATCACTACAAAGCCAGTAACATTTTTGTTCCTGATAGTTTGAATGTGATCCGTGTTTTCTGTGGAGTAATTTGATTGAGGGTGAACTACTGCAGATGAATTTCAAATTACATTATCCTTAATTTTTAAACATGTATGTATTCAGTGATTGTTGATTATAGGTTCAAGATACTGTTCAAGAAATATTTGGACGTGTTCCTAGTAAATCTGTCAATCCTGATGAGGCTGTAGCAGTTGGAGCTGCCATTCAAGTAACTTCATTTTTACATATTTCAGCAATTATTTTATTAATATACTTTTTTGGAGATGGGAATAATAAAGAAAATGATTTTGAAGTTTGGAATTTATATAGTTGAACTTCGTTAACGTGAACATGCTTAACATAAACTGCTTTTAACACATCCTGTTTCCTGACTCCCCGTTAAATTGTATAGGAATTCTTGTACTTTTAGTTCTTTTAACATGAAATACCATTTAACATGAACTTATAATCAATGACCCTTGGAAATTTTCCTCCACTTAATGTGAAGAAAACATGCTTTTCTAAATATTTTGACGTAGTCTTTCCAAGTTTTATTCTTTCTTCAGAATAATCCCAAAGAAGACCAAAATAATCTCATCTTTTAAAGATGATGACTTTTGTTCTAATTGCCTTAGAGGGTTGGGGTAACCAAGTCACTTTGCACAAATAGGACTATTTATCATTATTTCATTTCCATTACCCCTAAATTTTTATTATGAAACAGTCTGGAAGCCCTTTTATTTATATGATGTGTATATATATAGTACAGGGTTTTATGCTTGATTCCGCCAACATTTAAGTATAAAAATGAAATGCCACATGCAGAGATATTTAAAACTTTTGGGGAAAAACTAGAATTTCTAAATGATGTCGATTATGCAAAGTTGAATAACACCTAAACTGTGTTAGTTCTGATACAGCTTCATTTTATCTGACCTTGCACTATAAAAAATAAACTATGTGTTCAAGTAACCATGTTTACTCTGTTCTTTTTTGTCATCTTTATTACCTTCCATTTGGTGCAGTATCAGCAATAACATGGTGAACATAGCAGTTTTGTGGCTGTCACATCTGTTGTGCCCAGAGCTGGACAAAATATTTAGAAATCTGTATTTTGGATAAAAAATATTTAGAAATATGTATTTTCGATACAAAATGCAAAATGTATTTTAAAATACTTTTCGAAAATACAAATCACATTTCCAAATGGCTTTTTTTACCTGTCGCTAATGCATTTAGGCAGCCTAAGTTAGGCTTAATTTCATTATCTTAATCATATTATCATAATTTCATAGTAATATATAATCGCATAATTACATAATATGTCAACATAATTTCATATGTCACAATCATTTCACATTGTTTGTGAATCCACATTTACAATTGCAAAAATATTTGATAAGAAATTAAATAGATATTTTTTTAGTTCTTGCCACCATAAGACCCCCAAAGCAGAATGTGTTAAAAAAGCATCGCATATCAAATAGCTTCACTGCAGAACAATCGCGGGGTGGAGAAATTTTTGTTTGTTTTAAAATAAAGAAATAAAAAAAAAAGTCCAAATGTTTTTTCATTTCTATTAAAAAAGGAATTTACATTTTATAGAATTTAAAAATGTATATAATACATATAGATAGATATACAGGCAGCTCTTGCAGAACATTTTTAATCAGCTGACGGCTTGTTGCAAAACATTGTAAAACATTCTGCTTTAGGGCATAAGACCAACTATATACACTATATAGCATATAATTTGTCTTACGACTAGACATACATGTGGTGGTAAATTAAAGGGAGAGAATTCTGAGAAGAGAGGCACTAACAGCGGGGCAATTTGAGTTTGAAGGGGGGGGTTAGAACAGAGAGCCCTTGATCTAACCAGGATTTAAAAGAAAACTTAAGTTTTTGCTGCTAGTTATAATAGTAGATTTTTTTAATTAATTAGAAAAAAATAATAATTGAAAAATAAATTGAAAAAGCTCAGCAAAATATTGAATGAAGTGCAGTGACATTCATGTCAAAGTTAGCACTGTGATGACTAAGAAAAACTCCTGTATTATAGATGAATATATTTAAAACAAGCACACAAAGCAATGAAGTCAACATATGTGAAATAATAAAATGCAAATTTATCGAAAATGTGTGTTTCAAATACATGTATTTTCAACACTGCTCGGTTCTGGTTATACCTGATAGAAGGTTTAAAATAAAATAGGTAATTTACAATTTTTATTAGAATAATTCTAATTTCAGTTGCTTTTGCCTTGACTACAAATATTGCAAGAACCATTTTCTCTTTAACTCTCTGTGTTTGTACTGCATAATCATCTAATTGTACATATTTTTACCAACAATAAATTGATTAAATCTGCATGGACAAACTCCTTATTTCCATAATTAGATTTTCTTTTAATTGTCCTATCCACTTAATTCAAAACTTATTGGTATTCCTGGAAGTTTTCAATTTTTGCTTAACGATTAAAAAAAAATTCCCTGTTTGCAATGAAATGGTTAAACGATGAAATTCAACATATTAATTGCTCCCAGCATGCAAATTGTGACCATATTTTACTGAAGAACGTCCTTATTGCTTTTAACCTTTAATCATTGTTTCTATTTTAAGTGTTGCACTGTGTCTTTTTGAATTGATCATTATTCACAGTGTCATATTAATGCCTATTGCAAGGTTTTGGAATTAAATTTTATTTTTCGCCTTGGTTTGACTCTCAGCGATGCCAAAAAAAAAAAAGCTTATACCTATTAAACTACTCACTGTAGTATGGGGGTTTGTTCCGTAGGCCTTAAGAGGTTCAGATTCCTCGGATAATTGTAGGTCCCGATGCAGCATGACTTTTACTATTCTTGTGCCGTGAAGTATAAACAAACCAAACCTTTTTTTTCACTGAAACCTTCTATACACCCCTTGATTGAATAATATACATATTTTGGTGATGTTGCACTCATTAGAGATACAGAGGGCTCTGAATAGGGTAACTTTGAATATATTTACTCTATAGGTATCCAGACATTAGATATTGCATTCTATGAATGGAGTTATGTATCAGGGTTGGCTTTCTGCCGGCAGAAACTAGTTTTTGCCATGCCAGTGGCAGAACTGGTTATAACTGGTTTTAACTGGCAAAAAGTGGGAGAAACGGGCTGTAACTAATAACTGGCTTAAAATAGTGTTGTATTATTTAGTAAATGAAAGATTACAAAATATATGTTTATTACAATAATTTAATATATTATAAAGCTTTATAGTAATTGTTTCAATAATTAAAATGTTTTAAAATTAAAATATACTTTAAGTACATCAGATATTTGTTACAAAAAACCATCTTTTGAAGGCTATATAATTTAACCTATTAAGCTTGCTTCATTTTATCTTCTCTACCTCATTAGACCTTTGCCCCCTGCCCCACTCCAAAGCAGTAAGTTTTTCAGTGTTCTGCATGAAATGCATATGTGTGTATATACTATATTTATTATATACATTTTTAAATTCTATAAAACATAAATTCCTTTTTTAATAGAAATGTAGAAAACATTTGTTGGATATTTTTTTTTTTTTAAATTGATTCACCCTACAATTGTTTTTCACATGCTTTACAGTTTTTAGCGCATTCTGCTTTGAAGCCTTTGGCTATAAAATAAAAAGCAACAACATTGACAGCTTGGTGGTAAGAAAAAGCCTTAATTTATGGCCAATAGGATAAGCTGTACTAAAGCCAATGAACCTCACTTCCCCCCCCTCCTAGTCTTTGTAAAGCATATGGTATCTGTTCAGAAATCATTACAGACAAGGTGCTTGGCTAAAGGAATACATAAACACTGTGAAGCTACAAATACCTGGCAATATAAGGTGAACAAGTCGGGTATACTAACAATGGAACCACTTTTGAGACAAGACATACCACAAATGATAGTCCCTAAGTTCCTTATTAAGAATATGAAATCAGTTTTTTGTGAATAGCATATAAAATTTTTTTTCATTAATATTTAAAGTCCAAAAATCACACTTTTTAGGTGAAGTTTGATATTTTTTTATTCGCACTGTATATGAAGATAATAACTTTAAAATTCGATTTGAACACGGAGAGTGATTGCATTTAATGAATAAAATTATAAAATTACACGAAAGATCATTCAGAGTATTTTAAAAAATTGTATAAAAACTAAGCTTTTTAATACCAATATTTGGCGCGTTTGGCTATGGTTTAGAAGAATTGGCGATATCGGCATGAAGCATTTATTATTCAATTACGCTCATATTGCAACCTTCACCCACAATATTTTTAGGAAATATAATGGCATAATAAAAAGGAAAAAATTCTAAATTTTATGGCCGTAACATCAAAATATTTTACGTAATTTTTTAATAAAGAAAAATGTTTTAATGAAGCTGGCATTTCAAAAAATACGTAAATAATTTGTTTTAAAAAGTAGATAAGTACTGTATCATATTGAACATCTAATAATTTTTATGGAGTCCACCTGGCTCTCGTAAAAAATTTGACACGGAAAGGGTGAATGTCGTAAATAAATCAAGGACTTTCAATATGAGAAAATTATAAAAATGTCTCAAAATATCACAAACGGCCTAGCCGATTACAGCAGAGGGGAGGACGTCATTTCAGAACTGGTTTTTGGCACAGATAAATGTTTGCTAAAAACCAGTTCTGAAATTATGTCCTACCCTTTGCTGTAATCAGCTTGGCTGTTTGTGATGTCAGCTCTCATTAATTCTAATGATACCATTGGACTACTTTTCATGAACAAAATATAGATTGCATGGAATCATTCATAAAGAATCATCCATGTTACTTGCAAATCATGAAAATGATATGGATGATAAAGGAGCTGTTCAAGTCATAAATAATCAGATGATTAATAAAGATGTAAAAAGACTTATTGTAGCTCTTAACACCTATTGCCCTGTATAAGGTTCGGAAAGTTGACTTTTCTATTGCACATGCTTATGAAATTTAGTTGACCCTAATTGGTGATAATAATCTCATAGAAATGAATCAAAAAAGGGTAAAAAGTAAACTTAATCAGGCAATAACTCAACATCATATATGCCAGTTTATATACTTCATCCAAAGTACATGTGATCTAAATTGTCACATGAGCAGGATGAAAATAGTGGAAATTCCTTAATGTCATTAACCTAAATTTTGTGCTTTACTTTATAGCTTTTTGAGCAAAATCCGCTCCTTTTCCTAAAACATACTACTCCAATAAAATCTTAGAAAATGCCTTAGCTTTTGCATGGTGGTCTAGTTTAAACACTAGGCAATTATAAATGAAGGTTTTGTAACTCTTATTTATGCAGTGATGATATTGCCTTCAGTGTTAGTGGGCTTGGAAGAATATTTCTCTTAAGCTTTACTTTTATTCATAATGAATTAGAACATTGTATGAATAAGGAAATAACAAAGCTGATCTTTTGCTATAGACTGCTTTATCGAAAAGATCAGCCTGAACTTGAATGTTAGTGAATTTGCTATGATGTAACCTTTGAATAAATACTATACACATTGTAACTAAACCTATTTTACTTTAAAATACACTCCCTTTTGCCATTTGGGGTATTTTGATGTTTTCAATGCACAAAATATGTTAATTATTTTGTGGGTTTTTGCTGGTTATTGCCACTTTTGTGGCAGAAACTAGTTTCTGCCATTTTGGTTTTAACCAGTTATAACCAGTGGTTTTAACTGCTTTGGCAGAAACTTGCCAACACTGCTTTTTACACATGCTGAATTGTTACTTTTGTAGTGTTATATCATAGAAGCAATATTCCAATATTGATAAAATGCAAATGAGATTGAGGTATATTTTTCTGTAGGGTGGAGTTTTAGCTGGTGATGTCACTGATGTATTATTATTAGATGTTACTCCACTGTGTCTTGGTATAGAAACTCTTGGTGGTGTTTTTACAAAGCTCATTAATAGAAATACAACTATACCTACTAAGAAGAGCCAGGTTAGTATGTATAACAATATGTATCAAACAATTTATTTTTGTGTGATTATGGTATTTTTCATGTTTCAAGGTTAATAAAATGTAGAGATAGAGACTGCTTTTGATACTGTACATATTTAAGCTTATTTATTCTGTAAATATTTTTTTTTTCAATTGCAAAGTTAATTAAACTCAAACTGTTACACACACACATATATATAATGTAATCATGATGATTATTATGTAACGATGATGATGTAATTATGATTTCAATTAAAGGCAGCATTATGAAAGAACTAAACAGATGTATTAAACTTGGCTGGAGTGCATTAGGACGAACTTGAGTCCAATTTCTCTACTTCTAGCTGAAAGTTCCTGTGCTATGTCTTGGAGCTCTGATGCGTCCGTTGAAAAAATAACAATGTCATCAGCAAACCGCAGATGATTTAAATATTCACCATTTATTTTTGTTCCTTTGTTATTCCAGTTCATCAGCTAAAAAATCATCTGTAAAGTATAAGTAAATAGTTTTGGAGAAATGGTATCTCCCTGCCTCACACCTTTACCAATTTTGATAGGTTTGGAATTTTTATGTTGCCGAAATTTTGCATTTGCATTTTTATACACACATTTCACCATGTCAATGTACACATCATCAACACCTGTTTATTTTAAGAAGTTAATGACTGCTGATTATTTAATAGAGTAAAAGGCCTTCTCATAGTCGATAAATGCCACACACAATGGAAGTTCATATTCATGTGTTCTTTTTATAAGTTCACTTAATACTTGAACATGGTTTACTGTACTGTATCCACTTAAAAATCCAGCTTGTTCTCTTTGTTGAACTGCATCTAACATTTTCTGCAGGCGAAGTGTTAGTACTTTTGTGAAGATTTTATGAATTGCAGGTAATAAGCTGATTGGTCGGTAATTTTTTAAACCCTCTTTATCACCTGTTTTATTCAAAAAAATTACTGTTGTAGAATAGCAGTGGCTTATATGTATATATAAGACCTACCATTCTTACAATCGGTTGGTGTCTAGGGATTATTGCTAATTATGATTCATTCAAGAAATAGGCTTCTTCATAAAAATATATTTATATAACGGGAAATAAAGCATAGGTATAATTAAATAATAGACATTGGACATTCAAAATAAACCAGCACACGTCTTTCTTCCCTAACATCGCTCAACTCTGTTCTCTCACATATTACTATCCGCTATATTATTTATCATCTTAAAGTTATATTCGAACACAGATGGAAGCACATGAATAATTACATATTACCAAATAAAAAGTTTGTGACAGGAGCCAAATCTTTCTTCTTTCACTTGCTGGTATTGTTGCAATCCCTCACACACACACACATATATGGTATATATATACAGGCTGTCCCATCAATTTGGAGGAATTTTAAAAAATCATAAAAATGAAGAAATTGGTGTACCAGAGTGCAGTTTGCACCTGCAGACTTGTCAAGGTGTTGGATTTTTTCTGACACAAGGAAAAAAAATAGTGAAAATTCTCACTGGTGGGTGGCGCTATTTGGCACTCAGTTAACAAAATACATGTAAAATATCTAGATTATACAGAAGGTATTCGTTTCTACTTAAAAATATAAAACAACAACAAATAGTCAATATGTTCGTGTAAGAATAGTCTGCAATCAGGTGAGAAAACCATTTACATTTACGTACGGCATGTCAGTGTCAATACCAGAGATCTTGCGGCATATGGCATCCTTCAACTCAGACAAGGTACATGGACTTCAAACATACACCCAAGGTTTTAGGTACCCCCCATGACCAAAAATACACAGGAGTTTCCGGAGATCTTGTGGGCCATGCATTATTGAAGAAATGGCTTATTATTCGATCTTGACCAAACATACTGTCCAAAAACTGCCTTACATACATTGTGATATGTGAAGGTGCTCCATCTTGCATAAACATAATGGTGTCTAAAAGCTGTTTTTCATGCAGGGTTGGTACAACTTAATCTTGTAACATTTTTAAATAATCGTCTCCCGTTAGGGTGTATGTCTTCCAGCCACCGGTTTTGCATGGTTCTTGGAAGAAATAAGGACCAAGAATTACTGATGCACTGAACCCACACCATATTTTGAGTCTTGGTGCATGCATGTGGATTATCCCCAGCCCAGATTTGGCAGTTATGCATATTAACAGATTCGTGCAAAGAAAAATGGGCCTCGTCTGTCCAAAAGATATTCAAAAGCTATTGTGGATCATCACCGATTTTTTGCAAAGCCCACTCAGCGAATTCCTTTGGCTTTTCAATGTCATTCGGCTGCAGCTCCTGTAAAGGTCGTAGTTTGTACAGGTATAATTTCAAGTCTTCATACACAACTCAAAACATGCTGGTTTGTAGTAAACGTGTGTTTCTTGAAACCTCATGTACACTGCATATGATGCTAGGTGACTGTGCTGCAAGGGCATCCATTTCTGTTGCTACCCTGCTGGTATGCTCCTTTGTCAACTTCGGCCTGCCACTGCGAGATCAATCTTCTAAGCGATTGGTTTTATCGAATCACTGCACTACCTTTCTGAGCCCAGTTTCTTTAATTGGACCTCAGTATCCCTTAATTTTCTTTACCGTTCTAAATTTCCGTAATGCTTGCGTTGCTGATTCATTGTTGACATAAAAAAATTTTTACCAAAAGTTGGGGAATCTGTAAATAATTATTTTTTAACTAGCCCAGATAGTACAGAGGTCGGATAGTTGAGAGTCTACTGTGTATATATACAGGGGTTGGACAAAAATATGGAAACACCTTGCAGAAAGCATATAACCTTGACTAATATGGCTTGGGTCCACCTTTGGCATTCAGAACTGCTTGCACTCTTCTGAGAATGGATAATAGAGGTTCTGTATAGTTTTTAGGGGAATATCGTAACATTCTTCTTGTAAAATATTGGCAATTTCCTTATTGATGACTGAGGTGGACATCGCATTTGAAACTTTTTTCGTCAACACTAACCATAAAAGCTCAATGGTATTGACATTGGACAATTGTGAAGGCCATGGAAGATGTGGAACTTCATTTTGGAGCTCAGAAAACCAGTCCTTGACAATGTGAGTTGTGGGAACAGGGGCTTTGTCATCTTGATAGGTAGCATCACCATCAAACAAATTTGCTACCTTAGGTGAATGATGTGTGCCCCCCCACCCCCGTAAGAAATGAACACTCCAATACATCTTGCAACAATCGAAAAGCGAAAAAATACCGTACATTCCACCCTCTATCTAAAATTCCGGTTAAAACAAAGTATGATAATCACAGCTTATCTCATAACGCACAAATAAATGATCAAAAGCGTAAAAATAATCTAATATTTTGCTGTTGAAAGAGAAAATCGTAATTTCCAGTGCCTTGTAATAATGCACAAAGGTATCAAAAAGAAAAGAGCATACTCCAAGCCTCTATTATGGCAGTGGTACTGCTCGCAGTAATTGAAAGGTGTAGCGGTAATGGGAAACTGTTATTCAGATTTATGCAAATTGTTTAGAGGAAAATTTGTTAATGCGGAAAAACAAGAATTTGAGGGTATGGGAAAAAATGGATAAGAGAACATGTATAAAGAAGGATAAATATTGGTGAAGGCATTCAACCGAAAATAATCTATTCAGTTCCATATATTTATTGTCAAGTTTAAGTACCTTTAAAGAAATCTGTTGTGGTGCCGCCTAGTTCGCCTACATAGTCACGCTGGGCCTGACCATCAGAAAACAAACTTTGCACCATGGGATGGACCTGGTCACTCAAAATGGTCACATAGTCATTGGCAGTGATGTTACTTTGCAGGGTAATGATAGGTCCACCAGAATACTATGTTATGGTTACCTATATTACGATGGAACTATGCTGTGTTTCACTTTCGGTAGCAAATAATTTGGATTGTAAGCTTGGGATGGCATTATAAATTTGGACAGAAGTCAGAAGCAGTGTAAAATTTTACTCATCTGACCAAATGACCTTTGTCCATTGGTTCCATATTCCAGGTTTTATAACTGTGGCACCACTATTTCATCTTTGAAGCATTTTGATCACTGATGAGTGTTTTTGCAATGGTCGTTTATCCATAAAAATGTTGCTTGTGCGGTTCCTTTCATACTGTTTTGATGCTAATAGGGTTTGTGGGCATAGTATTTGGCTCAGTACTCGCTTTTGCAGCTGTAGACTTCTGATTTTTCATCAGAACCTCAAGCAATGTTCGTTTGTCTTTGTCATTCAACACACATTTCCATCCACACTGGTGTTCATTATATGTGGTGTTTCCAGTGTAGCTGTATGTAGTCATCATCTTGGATACCGCACCTCATGATACACCAAAAATTTCCACTACCTGGATTACAGAAGCACCAATCATATGAGTGCTAACAATTTGGCTGTGTTGGAATTCCGTCAGCTCTGACATAATTCACTCACAACTGCACAGAATGCTGTCTTGATGATAAATGATGTTTGCAATGTGTAGACTACTTTATATCGGTAGTTGAATTACAACAAACAGACAGCACTGTCTGCAAACTCTGCTATAGCACAAATGTAAAATGAAGGCATGAATTTTGCAAGGTGTTTCCGTATTTTTGTTTACCCCATTATATACATATATTGCCTTGGTCAATCTTTGTACATTGTTGTCGTATCCATATATACACACAGTAAAATCTCCTTTAAGTACCTACCTTATGTATTCGTAAGTCTACCTTATTTGTAATTTTTACTGTATTTGTAAGCCTGCCTTATGTATTCGATGTAGCATGTTGACAAATATAAAATTATGCTTAAATTATCAGTTGCTGAACTAATGAAATCATGTAGCATATTGTAGTTTTCTCGAATCACATATCATCATTTAAGAGTTATGCCGATTTTTCTATTAACAAGTTGAGAGATTTTGATGTCTAAAAATTCTCGATCATAATCATGAATATTTCCATGTCCAAAAATATGCTACTTGGTCACTCACATTTGCTACCCAAAAGTTATTTAGGCAATCTGGATCTGAACGTTTTCACATATTCATGAATATTATTCTCCTCAGAATATTTCCACTATAAAATATTTATGACTAATGCTTAGAAAACTAAAATGACAAATTCCATGAGAACCTTGTGGCCCATTACATAATATTAACTTGACTACTATTAACTTGAATTAAGGAATATATATCTTACATTGATTGCAATTAATTTACTTTTTTTTTTTTAAATTTTCTGAACATAGTTTTATTTTACTTATAATCTTTGTTCTTGTTCTTTATTAAATATCCCTGAAAGGGTGTAGAGGTAATGTAACCTGAGCCTTCCTGAAATCCTGTGTTTGATAGTGCCGTAGAACATTTGACTTTTTTCTGTTGTCCAGGGTTTGGTATTTCCCAGGTAACAAAATTTCAAATCCCTTAAAAAACTATAGATGGTAGTACAGCAAGACCTTAGCTGTCATTGTGCCATAAAACACCAGTGTGCTTTATTAAATGGGACGTGTTAAACACACTATTGTATCGTAACAGCTCTTTTATTTTTGCTTTATGTTTAAAAAATTTCACTGTTATATTACAAATATTTTTAGGCTTGTTATCAGTTTGTGGAATAATTCGTTATTAACTTTCTCTCTTAGTAATTATATTGTCAATTTATTGAATACACTGCTCCCTGTGCTGAACTATTATAACTAATTGATGTTTAAAAAATTTCACTGTTGTATTACAATTTGTTTTAGGCTTATTATCAGTTTATAGAATAATTCACTAATAACTTTCTCTCCTAGTAATTATATTGTCAATTTCTTGAATACACTGCTCCAGATATGTCATTGTTTGAACAATGAATTCAGATATACTACAGCTCTTACTGCCATTGGAAACATACGATATTAACCCTCCTCAAGTAGATTGTTTTAGTGTGCAAGTGTGATTAAAAATAGTGCATGGAATCATTTAAATGAACATGGGGAATATTTCAAATATGATTTGATTTCACTCAGGTTTTGCGTGAGAAACACATAGAAATAGGGAAAAAATTTTTGGTATCGGTTAAGTATGGTTATCTTATATAAGGTAAGTCACAGCCTATTTCTCTTGACAGTATAGCTGTGGAAGAGTGTAATTTTATTCACTAATGTTGAATGAGTTTCATAGTACAGATGACAGACATGTTTTTTGTGTCATGTCATGTTTGCTGTTTTACATTTCTAAATAATTGTAGGTGTTTTCAACTGCTGCTGATGGCCAAACTCAAGTTGAAATTAAAGTTCACCAAGGTGAACGGGAAATGGCTGTGGATAATAAATTGCTTGGCCAGTTTACATTAGTAAGTGTTATTTCTGGTGTTTAAAAAGTTTTAATAAACAATGAGTATTTATATTCAACATAATACTTGTATAATTTTAAGGTTTTTTTATATACTTGCTTTAAAAAAGTACGTTTCAAAACAGTGGTAGTTTTGATATAATTCTAATGTGTAAGCATGTACTTAAAACATGTCATTATTTAGAATATTAAAATTTGTAATAATGTTGAAAAAATTTTTAATTTTAATTTAGAATTTAATTTTTTAGTTTTAATTATTCACAATTTAACCACTAGAATATTACAAATCAAAAGATTAAAAAAAAAATGCAATCTCAGGATAAAGAAAAGACCACCTGAGCTGTTGCAACTTTACTAGAATATAAGTATAATGATTTAAAGATGGCTAATGTTTATGAATTCAGCCTGAAATATAGTCATTCTTCTTTACGCCTAAAAAAAAAAAAAAAAAAAAAATCCAATTTGGCATTTAATAGGAGCTGCCTTTTTAACTGAGAAGAAATATTTTATCAGATATGCAATTTATGTAAACAGTAAGGATTTGAATATAGGGAAATAATTTTTTACTTAAGTTATTAGGCTTATCTGGATTTAGATTCTCTAACGACATTGTCAGATTTGCTAAAAATATGACATCGGAGAATATGAATTCAAGTATAGCTATTTTCGCCATGCACTAAGCATTAGTGCAAAAACATGTTGATTTTGATACTGTGTTTGCTCATTCTTTTAGAAATGAAGCATTCTGCTGAAAGATAATTATATCTATATTAAACCATTTAAACACGACTACCACAGTTAAAATTATTTAATTAGGTGGATGACGATCGTTTCGGCAGTAAATGACTGCCTTTGTCGAATCCGGTTACAAAAGTGAAGGTCAACTATCAACTTCACCATGCTTGGCATATAAATACGTGTTGCCATATTTATTTATAGAGAACCTATGGAATGGAGGTGAAGAGACTTTTTTACGCACATGAACCCGTGCTGCCATCTATATTTACGGAGAACATTAGAAATGGAGGTGAACAGCTTTTTATACACATTAGGCAAAAAATTATTCACACAAGGGTCATTAACCACAAAGTCATTATTGATAAAAATGTGGTAGGCCTCGAAAAAGTCCAGATCCGAAGACGAAACAACTTTAGCGATGATTTTTGCATCGGAAAACGCAAACTTGTGTCCAGTATTCCAACTATTCTGTGCTGTGGCAGATTTATGAAGTTCGTGGTTTTGAACATGTTTCTGGTGTTCCTTTACCCTAAATTGTAAAGCCTTATGCGTCTGTCCGATATACATTCTTCCACACTCACATTGGATGTTATAAATTCCACAGTTAAAACGGTCAGGAACGGGATCTTTGAGTTGTGAGACCCCAATCTTGTTAATCGGACGGAACACAACCCGGAAATGAAAACAATGTAAAATAGAAGCTATTTTTGTCGTAGTAACTAAAGGAATACAAACACATTCCCTATGAGGCGGCGACTCCAGTGTAAGTGTAGAAACAGGTTGCCGTTTCGAGAGTTTTCAAACGGCACGGTCGATGATAGATGGATTGTAACCCTGGTTAACTGCAGTGTTCTTAATGAATGACAATTCACAGTTCAGGCTGTCAATCAACAATGAAAGTTTGAGGGCTCTAGCCATAAGCCAATAAAAAGCACTAACTTTCTGGGTAGTATGCATAGGCAGAGGTTGTGTGAGGTGGTAGACTAATAAAGTTAGGTTTTCTGAAAATACTGCTTTGGAAATCCTTTTCCAAACGAGTGACCAACCGTCCAGAAAGGCCAATGTGGAGTTGTGCTCCTCTTCAACGGTAAACTGAATATGGGGGTTTATGGAATTAAGTATACTAAGCATATGGGATGTATTGGCATATGGATCTGACATAATAGCAAAAAATGTCATCAACATAGCAGAACCAAAACTTGGAAGCAAGCCGGTGGTTGATAATTTCTTCCACGTAATGTAGATAAATATCACACGATAGCAGGGACAAAGGGTTACCCATCGCCAGGACATCAACTTGCTTGAACAAACTGTTCTGGAAGGAGAAAACTGTATGGCTGATACAAAGTTCAGTGAGACGGAGAAGTTCACGGATTTTAAATACCGAATAATGACACTCTGTCAACTGTTTGGAAAGCAACTGAAATGCACCTTGATGGGTACATTCGTGAACAAACTTTTAACATCAAATGACAACATTTTGGATGGAGTGGGAGGAACCAATTTTAGGTGAGAGACAAAGTCAAACGAGTTCTTGACTGTAAAACAACACACAGTCTGGTGACTAAATGCTTTGAAAGTGCTTAGGTAGCAGTACTGATGTTTGAAACAATAGGCCGGAATGGTACACTGGGTTTATGGACTTTGGGCAGAGCGTAGAGCTGGGCAACATTGGCTATTAATAGACTAACTGACTTCTTAGTACCAGCGTCCAACAAAGGGCATTTATGGATGGCCATCCTTGTGTTAACCAAACTTTGAGATGATGAGCTAATTTTAGTGACTTTTACATATGGACCCTCTTGAATTAACTTGGTTGACCCCATCCAATTACTGAGTTTTGTCAAGGACCACCAGTTGACCTCCTTTGTCAGCTTTAGTGATGAGAATCTCTTTATTAGATTGAATAACATGTAAATCCTTTAAATCTTGTGCCGGCAAATTGGGTTTAGGTAACCGATTCGAAGTAAGTGCCAAAAGCAGAAATGGCATGTGCCGTTTCTATTTTTATTATGTCGTTTAGTGAAAAACCGGCATTGAATCATTTTTTCAAACTTCGTATCCAGAGAGGCAAATATTTACAGCATTTGTCCTTTTTTGCTTAATTGCCGCAAACATAAGGTTATCCATATGTTTATTTCACTGAAGTGCGGTGTCACCAAGATTGTTTGCCTGGATAATGTGTTGCTGGATTGCAAAATGACTATTTTAAGAGCCATCATTAAAGACGTCTGCAGAAAAATTGCTGGTATGGAAAACAATCTTTACCACCAACATCTCGAATTGGCTTCTTTGGTTCCTGAGTTCATTTCATGCGAAACAAAGGCTATGGATAGAGTTCGTTTTATTTTGAAGAAACATCATTTATCATTGCATAATAAGTTCTTGGAATTGTTAAACCATGTTCCACGCTCATCACCCCGCGGGAGTTATCAATCTTTCTAAAGTACCCTTATCAGATCAAAAGTTACGCTTACTATTTCTCAACTCTAATTTTGCGGTCACCCACCCAGTACATCCCACACTTTTCATAGCACCTTTTGAAAAATCACTTAGGTTCAGCAAGATCACGTTGGAACAAAAACAGGTTCTTCGCCATTACTTAACTGAAGCACTTGCTTCAAATCGGTCACCTAAACCTAATTTGCTGGCGCAGGATTTAAAGGATTAACATGTTCTTTAATCTAATAAAGAGATTCTCATCACCAAAGCTGACAAAGGAGGTCAACTGGTAGTCCTTGACAAAACTCAGTATTTGGATGGGGTCAACTGGTTAATCCAAGAGAGTCCGTATGTAAAAGTCATTAAAATGGGCTCATCATCTCAAATTTTTATTAACACAAGGAAGGCCATCCAAGAATGCCCTTTGTTGGACGCTGGTACTAAGAAATCGGTTAATCCGTCAATAGCCAATGTTGCCTGGCTCTACGCTCGGCCCAAAGTCCATAAACCCAGTGTACCATTTCGGCCTATTGTTTGGAGCATCGGCATTGTCACCCATACACTTTCAAAGCATTTAGTCACCAGACGGTCATCACTTCGTACCAATAATTGTTTTACAGTGAAGAACTCGTTCGACTTTGTTTCACGCCTAAGATTGGTTCTTTCCCAGTCTACCCAGAACGTTATCATTTGATGTTAAAAGTTTGTTTACGTATGTACCCATCAAAGGTGCACTTCAGTCGCTTTTCAAACGGTTGACAGAGTGTCATTATTCAGCATTTGAAATCCATGAACTTCTCCGCCTCAGTGAAATTTGTATCAGCCACACATTTTTCTCTTTCCAGAACAGTTTGTTCAAGTTGATGGCCTGGCTATGGGTAACCCTTTGTCCCTTCTACTGCATGATATTTATTTTGCGTGGAAGAAATTATCAACCACCGGCTTGCTTTCAAGTGTTGGTTCCACTATGTTGATGACATTTTTGCTATTATGTCAGATTCATATGCCAATACATCCCATGTACTTAGTATACTTAATTCCATAGATCCCCATATTTAGTTTATCGTTGAAGAGGAGCACAACTCCACATTGGCCTTTCTGGAAGTGTTGGTTGCTCGTTCGCAAACGGATTTCCAAACCAGTGTTTTCAGAAAACCTAACTCTTTTTGTCTACCACCTCACACAACCTCCGCCGATCCACATTCCCAGAAAGTTAATGCTTTTTATTGGCTTATGGCTAGAGCCCTCAAACTTTCATTGTTGATTGACAGCCTGAACTGTGAATTGTCGTTCATTAAGAACACTGCAGTTAACCAGGGTTACAATCCATCTATCATCGACCATGCCATTCCAAAACTCTCGAAATGGCAACCTGTTTCTACACTTACACTGGAGTCGCCACCGCATAGGGAATGTGTTTGTATTGCTTTTGTTCCTATGGTTTCGGCAAAAATTGCTTCTATTTTACGTAGATTTAATTTCTGGGTTGTGTTCCGCCCGATTAACAAAATTGGGGTCTCACAATTCAAAGATCCCATTCCTGACCGATTTAACTGTGGAATTTATAACATCCAATGTGAGTGTGGGAGAATGTATATCAGTCAGACACGCGGGGCTTTACAATTTAGGGTAAAGTAACACCAGAAATATGTTCAAAACCAAGAACTTCATAAATCTGCCGTAGCACAACATAGTTGGAATACCGGGCACAAGTTTACATTTTCCGATGCAAAAATCATCACTAAAGTTGTTTCACTTTTGGATCCGGACTTTTTCGAGGCCTGCCACATTTTTATCAATAGTGACTTGGTGGTTAATGACCCTTGTGTCAATAATTTTTTGCCTAATGTGTATAAAAACTGTTCACCTCCACTTAATATGTTTTCCATAAATATAGATTGCAGCACAGGTTCGTGGGCGTAAAAAAGGCTGTTCACCTCAACTTAATGTGTTCTGCATAAATAAAGATGGCAGCATGCGTTAATACGCCAAGCGCGGTGAAGTTGATAGTTGACCTTCACTTTTGTAACCGGGTTCGACAAAGACTGTCATTTACTGCTGAAACGATCGTTATCCACCTAATTAAATAATTTTAAATGTGATAATCTTCCAAATTTTAAATTACAGTTGTATTCAAAACTTATTATTTTTAGGTTGGAATACCTCCTGCTCCTCGAGGTATACCCCAAATAGAAGTCACTTTTGATATTGATGCAAATGGTATCGTTCATGTGTCTGCTCGTGACAGAGGTACTGGCAAAGAACAACAAAGTATGTGTACAGTTTTGTATGTCATTTGTGAAATTAAATCTTACTAATTTCTTTCAATCTTTCTGATCATTTTATAATCTATTTAATTTATTCTATTATTTTTATTAATTATTTATAATTTCTGATATCTTCATTTCATTCATACCATATTCTTATATATTTCATATTTGTTATTTAGTAGTATAAGTAATAATAAAAGTAATTAATAACGATAATAGAATTAACCGAAAAAAATGTTTAGAAAATATAACATCTTGTCAATAGAACTACGTCATGAATATTGCGTTTCAATTAAAATTTTTAAGGGGTGAAGCAAAATAAACATATAGAGTTAATAAAAATTGAATTTAATGAGAGAGTCAGGTATTTGTTATAAATATAATGAACTGATTTTACCTAAAATAAGAACAGAAATGGGATAAAGTAACATCAATTTCAAAGGTCCAAATCTTTGGAACAAATTGCCCTTAAAGAAATTGAATAGTATCAATAGATTTAAAACCAATTTAAGAAAATACTTAAACTCATTTAATTTATTTATTTATATAAATCGAACACTACGCAGATTAAAGCAAATAACAATATTAATCAACGTTTATTGGCGTAGTGATACCAGCGCCGATGTTATGGCGTGATTAGATGGTGAAACGTTCGAAAGAAAATATTTATTTTCTTTACCAGCGCCGGTGTTATGGCGTGATTAGATAGTGAAACGTTCGAAAGAAAATATTTATTTTCTTTACCAGCGATGTTATGGGTGATTAGATGGTGAAACATTCAAGGAAAATATTTATTTTCTTTCGAACGTTTCACCATCTAATCAACGCCTGTGATGGCGTAACATCACTATGCCAATAAACGTTGATTTATATTGTTGTTTTATAACTTGTGAAATGAAAGGTCAGAGGATAGAAGATGTGATAAAGAGACCTGAAATTGAATGTATTGGAATAACCTGGTGGATTTACTATTTCTAGTTTATGATTTTTAATATTTAATAATTGCATATGGTTAATTGATATGTTCAATTACAATTTACCAATGTCAGGTCCCATGGTTTTTTTTATACCCTTGTAGATATTTTCGTGGGACCTTTCCATGTATGCTTAAATTCTGTATGTATATTTGAAATGATGTTATATAATTTACTTAAGTTTTGATTGTACATGTGAAGAATAAATAATAGTGATTGATTGATTGTCTAATTTTTTTTTTTTTTTCATACTCAGCTTTTAATCATTTCATCTTTCAATTAAAGTAAGACCACTTGCATATTGTAGTCTGGCAAGAGCTTATGTTTTTTAACCTAAAATGTCTTCTGTGAATTTTAATAATAACATATTTTGAATGTTTGCTTGTGTTTTTACAGCTCAAGGACTACAATGGTCATGCTGTGCCCGGACCTACTGTTTTCCGAGGAATCTGAACCTCTTATGGTCTAGGGAACCAAACCCTGGACCACAGTGAGCAGTGTGATCTTTATGAAATCTCAGAGTAAGCATTCTTTACACTGTTGGGAGTCAAATCCGAGTTAACGGCGCACTAGGCGAATGTGTTACGACACTGTGCCACCGCGGGGTCGTATTTTAAACGTGACTAATAAACAATACTGAGGTCTCAAGACATTATGCTAAAAATTTATTAAATATCTTTTATGCATTCAATACAAAACTGCAGCCTTAGAATATGTTGTATTTTATGCAGCAGCGTAAGTGATGAAAAATTAACATGTATTTCTAGAAATTGTTCAAAAGGGACACACATATTGATAAATGGTATGATTACGTATCAGTATTTTAGATTAAATATACAGGTTGCAGGAGACACTAAGAGAAGAAAGTGATTAGAGTCTCTTTATGCTCAAAGTCTATAAATGACTAGTTTGACATTTTATAAGAAAAGATGAACAGTTAATGCTATGTTTACCCAGTGCATTGAAAGAATAATGTGTATGACCAGCTTTTCTCCTTATTATTGGAAATATTTATTTCATATCATATTTTTTCTTTATCGGTTAAGGCATACAATAGGGTGGGTAAAAAAACCCAAAGTATACGTAATCAAAAGATGATAGTGCAGGAAAGTTGCCTTGGGTAATAAGAAATAAATTCGCAAAATATTACATCAGTCGGTTAGTATCTTTTACTGCCATAGGGGCACCAAAGTTCCGAAAAATCGCTGTAAACATGGTTGTTACTATTTTTTTTTAAATTATACAAACATAGCAATATAATTTCTAATAGAACACAACAGCTAACATCAAGGTATTGGTAATGTCATAATTTTCATTATGAGGAAATCATATCTTTTATCGCTGAAAGAGGGTCAAAATGTTGAAAAAATGGCAAAAATGTCAATTTTTTGTTTTTTCTCAATTTTCCTAATTTTTAAATGTCTAGATTTTTTAAAAACTGTTTCTAATAGACTGGAAGAGGTACTTTCCATTATCATTACTTTCACACAGATTGTTTATCATGATCACTAATTCTGCCAAAACATTTAACTACTGCTGTACGATACAATCACCTGCAGCTGCATGTCATTATTTTTTGTCGCCACTAGAGGGCCAACTTTCAAACTGGTATGTTCTTTTGTTCAGTTTTCTACACGACAGCGACAAGGTTTGACGTGTGGTTGTTGTTTGCTTGTATAAGAATCATTAAATTTTATTAGAATTACAGTTTTCAGAATTACGTGTTGCAGTGTAAATAAAAAAATGGAAACACCCAAGAAATCAAAAAAGTTCAGACTTCGTTCTACTTTCACGTGTCCATTATTTGGAACTCTGAAAGAATTAACAAATTTCAGATTACCAACGCATGGAGATGTATTGTTTTGTTGTTTCCAGGAAAGGTGTAATCTTGCACTGGAGGTCGGCAATCGAGAATCAAAGTTTTCTATGCTTGCTGAAAACATAACTGAAAAAATTGAAAATGTCTAAGATAAATCAGCTATTCCAACCATTTTTCATAATGGAGTCATAGAAATGTTAATTAACTATTATGAAAATTATCGAAACCTGATGAAGTCTTACAGAAGAAACAATGATAGACAGAATTACTAGAAGAAAATAATTGCATAGATAATACCAGAAAACCAGGGCTGTCCTGAAGAAAATTGTTGAGAGTATGCAGTGTTGTCTTAATTAAAGAGTATTGAAATTGCGGGGTTACTGGACTTGGTGACCTCACAGCGCCGAGCTGACTGGCATTTGACTGGTCGTCTATCGTCTATCCAAGCCCAAGGTGGCAGTTACCACTTTCATCAGTTTTTCATTCCTCTCCTGGTCGTACGCAGGGTATTATTTTGAGGCTTGGGGGTTCAAGGAATTTCCTGATTTTTTTCATTTGTTTTCATTCAAGTTTGTAAATCACTAGAAAAAAAAAAGACTGAACTTTGTTGAAAGTTGCCCAAAAACCAGCAAATACAAAAACTTTTTTGAGACCTTGAGAGTACGCAACACATACTCGGTATTTTTCAAAATTTCTTGAGAGTTTGTGGCATATACAGCACATACCCTTTGGGGACAGCCCTGTAGCAAAGTTTTAGCAAACTCTAAAACTTATAAAAACTTACCTCAGATCGACTCTGACCGAGTAGAGACAGTGCTCTGGCAGTTTTAGCAATTGCAAACGAGGAAGCCAAAAAGTTGGACTTTAAACAAATTTTAAAATCTTTTGCAAGTGCCAAAGCCAGAAAGATTCCTTTAGATGTTTAACATATTGCATTTGGCTGTGAAGTCAAATAACATTGCATATTATTAGTTTTTCCCATGCCTTAATTCTTCTTTGTTTAGTACTATGTTAATACACCGTATTCGTTGAAATGGGTTGGTTTTCTTTGAAACTACAAATTATATTGAGATATTTTTTTTTACTTCTATCTCAACTCTTTAATTCCCTAACTTTACTTAGGGCTATTTTCTGTTCAATGGCCATATGCCTACTAAAAGTAAGCATTTAAAAGTGCCAAGTGAAAATTTTTCAATGTTGAGTCGATAATTAAAAGCTTAGTTGGAAGATTTGGGAGAGAGGGACGTACATGTAATGGGGCAACATAAGTAATCTTGCCCTGGGCACTTACAACCCTCGGGGCGGCTCTGCTGTACACGTCCATCCATTTGATTCAATTGGAAATGAGACTCGTCAGACCAGGCAACTTGTTTCCAGTCATCAACAGTCCAGTGACAGAGTTGGCGGACCCAGATGAGGCATAAAGCTTTGTGCCGTACAGTCAACAACACTACATGAGTGGGCCTTTGGCTCTGAAAGTCCATATCAATGATGGTTCATTGAACAGTATGCATGCTGACACTTGTTGGTGCCTCAGCATTGAAATCTGTGGCAAAAATTGGATCTCAAATAATCAAAACATTTGATATTACAAGTTTGGACACTCCACTTGCTCTATACTTTGATGGCCATACAAGGCAGATCCAGGATGTTATTATTGGGGGGGATAGTTTCAGGAGTTCTCACTGTGAAAATTTTTAGTTTTGGACTGTTAAATAGTTTAGGTAAATGTTGTTATATTACTAGCCTTCCTTTATATTCACCAAAATATTTAATTACGGCAATGAATTAAATTTGAGCTTTAATTAAATTGTATGGCTTAGGGTAGATTATTGTTGAGTATGACAGAAGGATAAGCTAGTAAAGGAGACATATACAATAACCAAAAACGATAATTTACAATGTAATTAATAGAACAAGTTTAAATTTAAACTACAAAAACATCGTAATTATTTTACTTTTTTTATAACAAGCAACTTTTTAAAAAATTTGAAGTTTATAGTGCAAAATCAAGCCATCTTTGTTTCTTTGAAAATTTGTCAATCACTTTATTTACATCAATATGAATGTCTCTATGGGTGTGTATTAAAAGTCTCTCTTCTGTCATCCGCGTTCGAAGCCAAGTTTAACGGCGCTTCAAGGATAAAAAACTACGTTCTGCTGAAGTAACCCTTACTGAAAATTTAGTTCGAAAGGAAGAAGCATGTAGATTCATGGAAAAATATCTAAATCACATTTCTCCAAGACTTAGAGACTTTTGATGCCAGCGTAAGACTTGTTTATTACAATCGTAATGAGCAGCACATAAAATATTCATTGTCATTATTTTTTTCCAATTTAACCCTGACAGGGGAGGCAATCACCCCCTCCACCCCTCTCTGGATCCCCCCTTGTGGCTGTAAAGATGGAACTCTCTTCTAGGTTAACGATGGAGCAAAGTTTCGTCATCGTGATGTCAAGGAAGAACATATCTCTTTGATACTGGAACCAGGTTTCTATTACTTCGGTCATTTGACCCCACCATCTGGCAAGGCGATTTCTATATGCAATGACATTGTAGTTTTTTTGAAGAAAAATGAAGTGGAAACCACAAAAATAATTGCACACAGATGTGACGGAACTGTCCTTAACACAGGAAGCAAAGGCAGTGTTATTCGTTTGCTTGAAAACAAGTTTAAAAAACTGCTTAAGTGTCTTCCGCTGAGACATCTTTTCGAACATTTTGATGGGCAAACGATGGGTCCTCGGTCATATTGTGGTCCAACTGATAAATCCCTTTGCTACTTGTGAATCATTACCAATCACAAAGTTTAAGCCTATTAAAGCTGAATCCCAGCTGTTACTAAAGATGATTTGTGAAGCGACCAGAAATATCTGTTTGAAATATTGCAAACTGTTTCAACAGGTAAGTGTTCCATAGACCTTTCTCACTGAAGCCCTGGACCAATATCTCATGCAAAGTGCATCACTACCTCTAATCGAATTTTGCGATTCCACATGGGAACAGAGGAACCCTCTTCTGAACTTGTACTAACTGAGTTCATTGTGAAAGCGTAATGCATTGGTTGGTTCACAATTAAAATGAATCCGTCATATGTCCATGGTGCTCAGAATCTGTGGATTGTAGTTAAGAACTCCCATTACTTGCCAGACCATCTACGAATAATAATAGATTCTGTAATTTCATGAAAGGCCTATTTTGCAAATCATGAAAATATCCTCATTGGAATGCTAGCTGACGAAAAACGAAACATCAGGACCCCGGCCATGAAGAGAATTGCTATAACAAGAAGTTCTATGGATGCGAATATTGCCATCTGACAGTTTGTCATTCCAGACTTGAACTTTGAAGCGGAAAATTATATCGACTGACAGGAATGTGAACTTATGGAACCGCCGGTTATGGTTTCTCTTTCGACTGACGATCTTGCAATGCTGGTGAATATGGAAGGTTCGATTAAAGATCTCAGCTGTTATAAGTTTCCCTATCACACACAGTCAGTAGAAAGGTGCATGAAATTAGTCACCAAAGCAGCTGCTAAAGTTTGTAGACCAGAACGGAAGGATGGTTATATCAGATCAACTTTGGCCTCTCAAGCAGAGTTTAAGCTGCATAAGTTTTTTTCGCATATTGCGAAAAAAATTAATGCAAGTTTTGCTAAAAAGCGAAAGCCCTGAAAATTAAAAATTTTCACAATTTTATGTCGGCGGCCGCCATACGACGATCTTGAAGACCTTTTGTTGCGTCATGAACGGATGAATCGAAATGTTTAATTTTGAAAATTTCTACAATCTATGGTGTGCAGCAAAGTCAAGGAGAATTGTATAATTACATCTCTGATTGTGTAATTTTGTACAAAATAAAAAATGTTATTTGTAGTTCTAAATTTTAATTACGTTAATTTGTTTAACGTTCTCCTAAAGTACAACATTTTCAAAACTATTGCAAGCATGTATTTACAGTAGAAAAAGAGAACTAAAAGAAATTTAAAAATGCTAAATTTTTTGTTTACATTTTAACGAAAATGCTAAATGCAAAAAAAGTCCAGCTTAAACTCTGCTCTTGAGAAACAATGGCTTCATTTGAAAGCAAGTCACATTATAAAATTCATTAAGATTAAATACTTCTACTTTGTTTTAAGTTCTTTTAACCCATTTTGGCTGAAAATCTTTGTATGGCAATTAATAAAATATTTCATTCATTTTATACCATTTTTGTGATTTGTGGTGCATGAACTTCAGTCTTTTGCTTCAGTAAAACATGTGAACATGAAGCAATCATGAAAAAAAATGGATGAGTGCATTTTCTAATTTCCAGTATATTACGAATAGTTATCAAAATTACTACACATTTATAACTTATTACTGCATGTAATATAAATTCTAGACACAAAAATTATGAAAGTTGAGAAGAAACGAAAAATCGATATTTTCATCATTTTTTCGAATCTTTGATCCCTTTGTAGTGGTAAAACAAATGATTTCACCATAATGAAATTTTAATGTGACATAACTAACATCTTGATGTAGTTGTTGCGTTCTATTAGAAATTGTATTGCTATGTTTGGATAATTTAAAATAAAAAAATTAGTAAAACTATGTTTTTTTGCGATTTTTCGGAACTTTGGCCCCTTGCAGCGGTAAAAGATATTAACCTATTGATATAATATTTTGCAAATTTATTCTTCATTACCTAAGGCAACTTCCCCGTGCTATTACGTTTCGATTATATATACTTCGATTTTTTCAACCCATCCTAGTATGCAATCATAAATTTTATTTCTGGGGAAATATTTTCTGATAAATAATGATGAAAATGTTACTAATGGTCTACCGTAAGAGTAAAAGCATGTGTTAATCACTAAATTTATTAAATGTTTACTTAATATAAAAAAAGTTTGAAATTATGATATTTGCAACATCCAGATTTCTTTTTTAGTTGTTATTCAATCTTCTGGTGGCTTAAGTAAAGAAGATATTGAAAACATGATAAAAAATGCTGAAAAATATGCTGAAGAAGATAAGAAAAGAAAAGTATGTGAAATTACTTTAAACTGTCAATTATGTTTGTGAGGGGGGGGAAAAAAAAGAAAACCATTTATATAAAAGTTTTAAAGAATTTTTGTGTAAGTCAAAGTTTTAAAAGTTTATATGTATACTCACGAACAATAAAAGTTCTGTACCAAAAAGAAAACTTTCTATAACAACTAAATTATGTAAATAGCTAGAGAGCAGGCTGGTTTGCAAGTGATCTTAGTCTGGTTTGATTGCACATGATCGTACACCCATGGGTGATGCTGCAAACATGAGACAGCAGCCTTATTAACCGGCGTGTAATCGACGTCCCATCAATACAAGAAGCTTAGACCGATGCATGCATGAATATGCAGTGAAAAGAAAATGGCGGGCAGATGCCAGAAACGTCGATATGTGCAACTAACAGACTTCAAGGGAGTCCTGATTACCAGACTGAAAATTGCAGCATGGTCAGCATGCTGGATAGCCTGTCATGTGGATCATTCAGATTATACCTTCTAACTATGTTGGGAGCACTAGTCACATGACTCTACTCAGACACGGAAGACCGACTGTGGAGGGACCATGCATATGATGAGTAGAAAAGATCAAATGATGGTGCATCAGGCATATAAAGAGTCTACTGCGATTTGATCTGTGATACAGGCACAAATAGGGGCTCACGTGTGTCCACAAACCATATCTAGATGCCTCAAGGAAGCGAACATGATTCTAGTGTTCCATACGTGTGCTGCTGTTAATACGGGATCATTGACGTCTCTGTTTGCAGTTGTGTCAGGCCAGAGTAACGTGGAATGCCATAGATTGGCACTGTGTGGTATTTATCAATGAGTGTCGTTTCATTTTGGGAATCGATGATCATCATGTCCAGGTTTGGAGGACCCCTGGACAATGCCATAATATCAACCATTGTATCGAGCGATACAGCAGCTGCACTATGGGCATCATGGTCTGGGAAACCATAGCCAATGACAGCTGATCTGTTGTAGTAGTGTTACCTGGAACATTGATTGGCCAGCAATACATTGATGAGATTCTACGGACCCATGTACTTCCATTTGTGGCTGGGATCCTAGGTGCAATATTTTAGCAGTATAATGCTCGGCTGCACATGGCTCGTGTCATCAAGACCTGCCTACGTCATGTCCAGACACTTTCATGGCTTACCTGCTTTCCAGACCTTTCCCCCCATCGAGCATGTGTGGGATCAGTTGAAATGCCAGCTACGTTGTTGCTGTAATCTCTGGGATTTGGAACGTAATGTCCAACAGGTGTGAACCTGTCTAATGCAGGACATCATCAAGTGTCTGTTCCAAACCATGCTAGGCTGTACTGTTGCTTGTATCGCAGCACAAAGTGGTATGTGGAACTATTGAGGATGACAGGACTGTGTATCGCATCCCCCTCTGTAATTGTTCTGCTGCTCTGTTCTTTTCTTGATCATGTGTACCATTCATCTCTATCTTTCCATCAATGAAATTTCAGGTTCATCCTGTGCTTCTTTCTTGGTGTGCAACTCCCATTGTCCGTGAGTGTATGTATATCTATATCTATAATAGCTTTTGTTTAATCCAGTTTGTCAGCAACAATTCAAAACAGATTGAAGGCACTCTAATGTACAGTTAAACCCAGTTTTAATGAAAGGAAATAAAACATTTTTGGTTACATTCAAAATATGCAGGATAAAAACCCTTATTCAGATATAAAACCTGTTATAGAGAGCAACAGTCCAATAAATTTCCTTCTGAATTTGCATAGCCTGAGTCTGAAAACAGAATTTCCCACTTTTTACAAAGAAAAAATTTCTTTCTTCTGAAATTATGACATCTGATGTTATTACTCCTGAAGATATTGCCACGGAGATATAAATTGCAAATAATCCTGAATAAGACTTATGAAAAACCATAGGTCCCGATACAGTATAACCTTCGCTGTGCTCGTGTTAAAAAACACACCTCTCACAAAAATAACAGAAAAAACTGTAAATACTGGTAACTGTGGTTAAATGAAGATAATGGTAATACCACTTCCCTGCATAGTCTTGTGGGAGGTCGATGCGATTCTTACATGTTCCACTAACTTCTTCATTCCTTGGGAGGAAAAACTTTTCATCTGGTCCCGAATCCAGATTTGTGCCGTTTTTCTAGACTTGCTGTCAGAGATGAAGCTGTTATGTCATGGAGCTTCTTTATTATTATTATTGTTTTTTTGACCATTTATGATAAAAAAATGTAACTGCATAGGAGAGATTTGCAAGGGAGATGTGAAAGATGTTCAAAATGTAACTATTCTTTTGCTTCCACCCTTGCAGTCTTTGCATGGGGACGTATGTTGCCGTGGTGCTGTTAGACTGTTTTTGACAGCATTCCTTTTTTTTTCTTTTTCAAATTGCAGGTTTCAATTTCTCTAAAAATAACACAATATATTGCATTATTAGCTGTTATTCTTGAAAATATGCTAGAATATTAACCGCCATGTCCCCAAAAATGGTCAGCATGATTTTTTTGGTGGACTGTTGCTTAAATTTCTTTTTACAGAAAAACAGGGGTATTTCCATTTCACACTCCATCTCTTACTTTCTAGTTCACAGTGGTGGACTCAAGCCTCTTTATCAGTGGCATTTTACCCCTGGAGCACTCACTTATTCATGATGTTTCAGCAATTGAGTCACAACCACTAAGCAGTATTGCTTATGCAGATCAGTAAACTGCTTGGTATCTTTCAAAACCTTTATGATACCCAAAGTTATCATACACTATGGCATATCGGACCATAGCTGATATTTGAATGGTAAGCAGCAGTGGCTAATGTAATCAGTCAGTCTTCTTTGATCAAGCCATTTGCTCTGTCGATTTGCACTTTTATTTACGATATTGATGATGGCCAGATCAAACATCATTGGTTATATTTGTTTTTCCCACTTTAAACCTTACTACTTAGTCATACAGTTCTTGTTCAGTCATGTTCTTTTCACTTTCTCACAGAGCCAATAATCTTTGGTGCATTTCAGCAGATTTTTCTCTTTTCACTACAATGCATTATTCAATAACGATGTAATTCCACAACAGGGCATATATGTTTGACTTTGCCTTCAACTCTACAGACGGCAGATTACTACGCTTTTGATATTACAATTCTCATAAGTCATTAAGAATATGTTTTATTGTTTCAGCTTTTATCTATTGCAGTTGTCGCAAAATTCTCAAATTGCCTTTACATTTTAATTTACTTATGTGCATGAAGAGGCCCTGTAGTAATGTAGTGGTAATGTGTTCACCTAGCATATCGTTTGCCTGGGTTTGACTACCAGCTGTGCCAAAAGAAGAATACTTATGGGTCAATTTCTTCTCATAATCCAGGGTTTAATTTCCTAGGCCTTAAAATTCTGGATTCCTCGGAAAACTATAGGTTCTGACGCTGTATCACCATTGCTGGCCTTTTGCCATAAAACACAAACATACATAATAAATATGCATGAAGAACTAACTATGTTCCTATAGTATGCATAAATATTTAAGAGCCAGCTGAATTCTTGCTGTTTGACACAGTCTACGCAAGTATGGTAGAAGGGTGGTTTTCACATCATTTTGTATATAATTTTATTAAAGCAGTTACCTCATAAGCTTCATTAGCCTGTTGCCAAATAAATTTTCCAGCATCATCTTCATGACCAGTGAATATCCTTGTTTCATCATCAGATATCACTTTTATCTAATTATGTATAGACCATTATTGCTTTTCTTTGGCTTATTGTAAACATCTTTTCTTTAGGGTAGTTGTCAAAGCTGGTTCTTGTTTTGCTTTTCTATAAGAAAACCCCATCTTCTCCAGAGGGTTTCATGCCATTTTGTCACAGACATTAGCATTTTTGCTACCCAATTTTATTTTCATTTAAATTGTATATCTATGGTTTTAAAGACATATTACTTTTAATTTTCTGTCTTCATGTTTTTTACTATTTTTTTAGGTAACTGGTATATTTCCCTTTTATAACAATCCTATTTTGTGTACATTTGCATCAAATGTTCAAGATTTCGAATGAACAGTTAACATCTTTAGCCATGTCTGCTTTTCATATTTCTTCTTGAAGCTACTTAATATATATATATATATATATAAATAGTTGACAAAAAGGCATCAAATTCTTGGCTGGCCAAAGGCACTCTCCAGCCAGAGACAGAAGGATTCATGCTAGCCATCCAAGACCAAGTGATCGCAACAAGGAACAATCAGAAATTCATCCAGAGAAAAGACATAGAAAGCGACAAATGCAGACACTGTCATGCGGCATCGGAGACAATCCAACACGTGATGGCAGGATGCAAGATCCTTGCGCAGTCAGACTACAAACATAGACACGATCAAGTAGCGAAAATAGTCCACCAGAAATTGGCAGCGAATGCTGGCTTTCTGACAGAAAAATGCCCGTACTACAAATATGAGCCAGAGACCGTGCATGAGAACGAAACACACAAGCTTTACTGGGATAGAGCAATCATAACAGACAAGACAGTCCCACATAACCGTCCTGACATAACCCTCGTCGATAAATCGAATAAGACCACGTACTTAATCGACATAGCAGTACCCAACACCAATAACATACAGACAACCTACACAACGAAAATCACCAAGTACCAAGATCTCAGACATGAAGTACGAGATATATGGGGTATGGAAAAGATCCTCATCATCCCGTTAGTCATCTCAGCAACAGGGATAGTACCAAAAACGCTTGCGACGAATTTGGAGATACTCAACATTGACCCAAACACCTACATTGAAATACAAAAAGCCACAATCCTAAACACGTGTCACATTGTCAGGAAGTTTCTAGACATGGCACATTAAGAAGTGATGTAAAAAGAGGCTTGGGAACATGGCGCTCTGCCCGTCCCAAAGCCTGTTTCCGCCAAGAATGGGCGAGGAAAACTTTTATATATATATATATATATAACTGCCTATTATTTCCATTGATAACTTCCTCTTAGATGCCATGCTATTATTGCAACAACGCTGTGATACTGCTGACTCAAAACCACAACTACTTTCTTTTATCATAACACTTATTTGCATATTCTGAATGCATGCTATTGTTAGATGTTCACAATTTCTACTTTGACGTCATCATTTTTTCCTTTAATATCAACAAGTCTACAATTATGTCCCACATGTGTTATGACACACCTTTGTGTAAATCTATCATATATTGTATGTTTATTATATAAATCCTGCTGTCTGTAGCTCAGATGTGCAGCTTTCATTAAACTATATTTTCGTTTTTCCTCTATATACTTTCCATTATGCACTTACATATTCATGTAGTGGTGATGCTATAATTTTTGCCGGTTTTAATATTTTAAAAGGGGACAATATTCCAACCTTTCAACCTTATTTGCTAAACCAGTATTGGGAAAAAGCAAATTAATTTTAAAGCTAACTAAAAATAATTGAAAATAAAATAAAAATGTTGAGTGAATTCTTAATGAATGAATTTTTTTTTAATAATAAAACTAATTCAACTTGTAAAGTTGAATTGTAATTATATATATATCATCATCATCATATTCAACCATTATCTATCCACTGCTGGATGAAGGTCTCTCCAAATGCTTTCCACACAAGTCTATCCTGGGCCATTCGTTTCCACGTCACCCCAACCTCTTTTCTTATTTCATCCACCCATCTAGTTTGAGGACGTTTTCTAGGTCTTCGGTGGTCTCTTGGAATCCAGTTCAGAATTTCTGTTGTCCATCGTTGATCAGTTCTTCTTGCAATATGCCCAGCCCATCGCCATTTCAGTCCTTTTACTTTAACAATGATGTCCTCTACTCTAGTTTGCTCTCTCACCCAAGTGTTTCTTTTTCGATCTCTCCTAGTTATTCCAAGCATGCACCTCTCCATGCTCCTTTGCGTTGTCTGTAACTTTCGTATTGCTCCAACTGTTAGACTCCATGTCTCTGATCCATAAGAGAGGACTGGCAATACACACTGGTTGAAGACCTTTCTTTTTAGACACAAAGGCAATTTCCCCTTCAGGATAAAACTGTTTCTTCCAAATGCACTCCAGCCAAGTTTAATACGTCTGTTGAGTTCTTTCATAATGTTGCCATCCATTGAAATCAGCTGGCCAAGGTAAATATATGAATCAGCAATTTCTAGCTCAATGTTGTCAACTTGTATTTTTGTTTCCTCTACAAAATTATTGAACATGATCTTAGTTTTTTGTAGGTTCATCTTGAGTCCAACTTCTTTACTTCTAGTTGAGAGCTCCTGTACCATGTCTTGGAGTTCTGATGGGTTCGTTGAAAAAATAACAATGTCATCAGCAAACCGCAAATGATTTAAATATTCACCATTTATTTTTATTCCCTTGTTATTCCAATTTATCAGCTGAAAAATCATCTGTAAAGCTGAAGTAAAAAGTTTTGGAGAAATGGTATCTCCCTGCCTCACACCTTTACCAATTTTGATAGTTTTGGTATCTTTATGTAACCGAAATTTTGCACTTGCATTTTTATACACACGTTTCACCATGTCAATGTACACATCCTCAATGTCTGTTGATCTTAAAGAGTTGATGACTGCTGATGTTTTTATAGAGTCAAAGGCCTTCTCATAGTCAATAAATGCAACACACAATGGAAGTTCATATTCATGTGTTCTTTCAATTAATTCTCTTAATACTTGAATATGGTCCACTGTACTGAATCCACTTCGAAATCCAGCTTGTTCTCTTGGTTGAGCTGCATCTAATTTTTTCTGCAGGCGATGTGTTAGCACTTTTGTGAAGATTTTATAAATAGCAGGTAACAAGCTAATTGGTCGGTAATTTTTCAAATCCTCTTTATCACCTTTTTTATGCAAAAGAATTACTGTTGCAGAATCCCATTGGTTTGGTATGTTACCGCTGTTAAGACATTTGGTAAAGAATTTTGCAAGTATGTCTTCTACATGTTCTCCAGCTTCTTTTAAGATATCTAATGTAATGCCATCATCGCCAGGGGATCTTCCTTTCTTCATACTTTTTATTGCAAATGCTACTTCTTCTTTTAAGATTTTAGGAGCTGTTCCTTCGACTATCTCAGAGTCTTCGTTTAATCCACTGTTTCCCTCATACAGCTTTCTGTAGAATTCTTCAACTCTTCTAAGTATTTCTTCCCTATTTCTTGTTACAGTGCCATCCTCTCCTTTTAATGCAATGATGTGTTTCTTCCCAATAGACAAACTCCCTTTAACAACCCTAAGGCTCTTGTTGCTTTCAATGGCCTTCCTTACTAACTCACAATTGAATTTTCTTATATCTTCTTTCATGTTTTTGCGCAAAGTTTTGCAAAGTTCTACATACTCAATCCTGGAACTGGTATTTTGATTGTCCACCTTCATAAGTCTTCGCCTTTTCATGAGCTGTTTCGTCTTCTCAGATAATTTGCTATTGTGCTTTTTACAGGTTACACCACCAATTTCCCCAGCAGTTTCAACTATTGTCTTAACAATGTTTTCATTTGCTTCTGAGATATCACTTTCATCAATAAGTCCTTCCAGTGCAGAAAAGCGATTTTTTAATTCCAACTTGAATGCCTCGGTATTTTCTTTTAATTTCTTTAAATCCACCCTCTTACTTACTTGTTTCCTAATGTTTCCTAGCTTCTGCCTTTCTAATTTAGTATTTAAGTGCATTTTACATCTCACCATTCGATGATCACTTCCAGTATTAAATCTGTTCAGTACGCTGCAATCTTCAATAATTGATTTCTTGTTTGCCAGTATATAGTCAATTTCGCTGGTTCCTCCATTGGGGTGTTTCCATGTCCATTTTCTTTGTAGTTTCTTCTTAAAAAATGAATTCATGATGCTAAGATTTTCAGCTTCGGCAAATTCTATGAGTTGATCGCCACGTTCATTCCTTTCCCCGTATCCGTATTTACCAACCGATGTCTCTCCTTGTTCCTGTTGTCCAATTCTTGCATTAAAATCTCCCATGATGAGCTTGATGTGTTGTTTCCCCTTGGTATGTAGCTGTTTGATTTCTTCATAGAATTCCTCAACCTCCTCGTCGGTATGGCTTGATGTTGGTGCATATGCCTGTACTATCTGAAGTTGGTATCGCTGGGTTAGTTGAACAACGAGCCTCGCTGCTCGATCTGACGTGCTTTCGACTTCAAGAAGGTAGTCTTTAATTCTTTTGTTGATTAAGAAGCCAACACCACTTGTTCTTCCAGTTTCCGTTCCTCTATAATAAAACAAATGTCCACTTTTAAGTTCCACCAACTCTTCACCTTTTCTTCTAACTTCACTGAGTCCTACAATGTCCCATTTGATCTTGTCAAGTTCTTCTTCCAATTCTTGAAGTTTTGCTTCAGAAGCAAGGGATCGTCCATTAAACGTTGCCAAGGTCAATAACAAATGACAGCCTGGGCCATTCCAGTGATTCTTAGCACCCCTGCTTTCATGCCATGCTGATATATATATTGTGGAACCTGGTAAAGTGATCACCTGAATAAAGTGACCACATTTTATACTCATGTTTGTAAAAATTGCAACACCATGAAGGAATCATGTGATTGAGCTGAAACTTACAGGAAATGCAAATTAGGGTATACTATTCAAATGATTAGAATTTTAGAGTCACCATGCATAATTGGCCTGAGCAGTGTCCTTTTAACTGCTGTTTTAACCATATAAATAGAGAGCTGTAGCAGGAAGTTGGAAATAGTCTATGGATGTCTGCTAGTGGTAAAGGCTTCACGAGAAGACACTATTCCTCTACGGCAACAAATGGTGCCATATTAATAAGTTACTGAGTTTGAATGGGGACGAATGATCGGCCTTTGTGAAAGTTTTTTCTTCTTCTCATGCAATAGCTGCATGTATGGAGCACAATGTCATGGCAGTGGTGTGAGTGTAGAAACACTAGATCGAAGAATTCCGGACAAGTTGTAAATCCGGCAGTGGACGATGAAATGTTACGTCAGCAGGGGATGATAGACAACTCATCCACATGTCAGTAACATACCGTACAGCTGCATCTTGACAGTTGGCCATAAGTTAGAACTCTGCTACAGGTGTGTCATTGTCTACTCCAACAATTCGTCAGTGTCTGCTGCATCGTGGACTGCATGAAAGAATTTCTTCATACAGGATTTTCCTGATTCAAAACCATCAATGCCTGTGGCTATAATGGGCTCATTAACTTAGACTGTGACATACCTATTGGCAATAAGCTGTTTTTTTGTGATGAATCCTGCTGCAGTTTGGGGTACAGTAATGACTGCATTCGCATTAGATACTATATCAGTGAACACCACTTTCAAGAGTCATTATCCGATGTTATACTGGATGAACGCCAAGTGTGATTGTCTAGGGTGCCATTAGATATCATGCACAATCTCAGCTGCTAAGAATTTTTAGTAATTTCAGCAGCAAACGGTACATCAGAGAAGTTCTGGAGCCCAAAGTCTTACCCGTCAATGCATTCCTGGAGCTATATTTCAACAGGAAAATACCCGCTCATATGTTACTGGGAATGTTCAAGACTTATTTTCAGCACAACAGATTCAGCTTCTTCTTTGGCCTGCCACCAGATATATCTAGGATTTCGAATGTCAACATCTCGCTTGTGATACTCATCTCTTAACTAATACAATTAAACTTCGAATTCGGGTAGAAGCAATACGGAATGCTTTTCCTCAGATAGAAATTCAAAATCTGTTTAATTCGATGCCATGTTGTGTACAAGCATTTTTGTAGCGCCTGGTGGCTTCACCAAATACTGATTATTGACATATAATCTTATATTTTTGCTTTGTAATTTTAATCTTTTATTTGTATGAATACAGCTCGTTTGTACAATAAATTTCATTCAATTCGGACAAGTCCTTCATGGTGTTGCAATTTTTACAAATGGGATTGTATAAGAGAGAACTGGTAGGGACTTAGTCTTGCCTATACCAAAGTCTGTCGTGTATTGTGATCACCTGTCTATGGTGACAATTGCAGTCCAGTTCTAGTGGTAGTCACTTTAGGTAGGTTCTACTGTGTGTGTGTGTATGTGTGTGTGTGTGTGTATAATGTGATTGGTGAACTTTCGTATTTAAATATAACTTTTTGGCATGTATTCTTTTCAAATGTATAACTATATAGAAAAAGCTCATATAAAACTGACAGGTCATTTTTTATGAAAGCTTTTTTGTCACAGGAGACTGTTGAAATCATTAATCAAGCTGAAGGCATAATTCATGACACTGAATCTAAAATTGAAGAATTCAAAAATCAGCTGCCTGAAGATGAGGTAATATTGGAATTAGTTTGAGAATAGTCTTAATTTACTTAACTGAAAGTATCAGTGAGATAATTTTAAATTAGTTTATGTATTAGCAAAATATAAAATTCAGTAGACTTTCTTACTCTCTTATCTATACTTGCTTTAACCATCTACATTTATACCATAGATTTTTCTGCAAATACAGTTGGTTTTTCTGCTATTGATATAATTTATAAATAAAAATATCTTAATTTTAATCAAAAATACAAATGAGGATTATCTACTTGTGTAAATAAATGCTTGGTAAATCTTTTTATATACAACATTTATATCTTTTGATTTACAACTTTGTACATTGTGTTTTGCATGTATTTTTGGATTAACCTGCCATTTGTTTATTTAACCTGGGGTCCAGTCCTATAGGGGCTGGTTATTTAGTAATTAACTGTGTAGGTTTTAGTAATTTTTGAAATCTCACAACAGAAAATACATCGATTTCGAAAATGTGTCAAGCTTCAAATTAATCTAAAAAAACATGTTTTAGTATATATGCAATTTCATTATACAAGTATTATGTACCAATGATCCAGTGGTGGTGACCACTCGCTGCCTTCAGACTTTCTAGGCCAGTTTGACTCCTTATAAGCTTGGTTATGTGAAAATATATCATGCTACAGAGGTCACATTAAGTGATCAATCTCATGCCAGATGACCCATAGTGTAGTCTTGTCTCCTAAAATATACAAACATATAAAAGTATGTTGTCCTTTTTTTTATGCTGTTGACCATTAATGGTGTGAGTAAATTTTGAATATACATTTTGTTATGGCATAAAGAATTATTAAAACATTCTATATTTAAAAACTTGAAAAATAAAGTATGTATATGGCTTTTAAATATGTATATTCAATGAAAACTGTTTTTAATTATTCAGTGCATGAAAATTAAAGAACAAATTAGTAAAGTGCGACAACTAATGGACAACAAAGAAAATGAGAAACCTGAAGAAATCCGACAGGCTGTCCAAGACTTACAACAGTCATCTTTAAAACTATTTGAAATGGCATATAAAAAAGTAAGAATTCCTTAACACTGGATTAGTTAACTATGCATGTTTCATTTAATATGTATCTTACTTCTTTTACTGTCCGTTAATTTCTACAGGCAATTTTAAAAGTATATTTAGCACCCCAGTGGTTCAGTGGCTAAAATCCCTGCCTTTGTATTCATTGGGCTGAATCCAGCTCTCTTGAGCTTGACCATAGTTTACACATATACAGGGTTCGTATAGTCCATGAAGGTCCTTAATTTTTTAGGAAACAATTTTTGGTCCTTAAAAGTCCTTATTTTTGCCCAAAATCTGCTAAAAGTCCTTAACTTCGTTCTTTTATTTCTCAACATTTGTCTGAAGTATGTTTTAGTTAAAATTTTTATTAATGCAATTTTTCTCGCAGTATGAATCAACATAAAGAACAAACATGGAATTCACAACCATGCAGGTTATTATATGCCTTTTGGGAACAATAGGAACATGCATAGGGAATTTCCCTCTTAGAATAGGCATAAAGAACTCCCCCTAGAAACTTGCTTGAGCATTTCTTCAGAACTAGAATGACCAGTGCAATTCACCCCCTCCCTCTCCGAAACCTAGATTTAAAGTGTGAGGCTTCTTAGGTACAGCGGTGATCTTTTGGCATCCTAGCCCCCCCCACCACACTGTGCATTTCATAATTAGATATTTCCATTATGAGAAGTTTCCCTCTGTATTGTGTGTGTATACAGTGTTCATCCAACTGTTTTTAGAAGGGTGAATCGTCCTACTTGGTCTTCAAAGTTAAACTAGCCACCCAGGAAAATATTTTGTGGCGGAAAATCACAAAGGGAGGGGAGTGGAGAGAGAACATTCATGATTACCTTATATGCATTATTATAAAGTAACGATATTTTCTGAATGAATTTATTTTATTTGATGACAAAATTTGTTATTTTTTCACTCGTTGGGGAAGGTTACTGTGTTTCACAGAATTTTTCACAATTTTAAGTTAAGGTAAAGTAGAGGGGTGCTTTCCTGAGGAGGGCGGATTGACAGAATTCTACAGTAAAGATAGACTACAATTTTAAAAAAAGGAAAAGTCACTTTTTAAAATTTTGCGCTCCTTTATAATAAATCTGGGCCTTCTTTCTTCCCATCCTAGCGTGGATAGTGGGGATATTCTGTTCCATTTAGGGCCATAGTTAGACCCTTTTTTACAGGGGCTGGGCTTAGAATTCATTAACGTCTCAATGTATTTTATTAATATAGTGATTAATACTAAGACTACAAATTTAGCATTAATGAATAAAGGTCTTAATAAATTTTGTATTGAGTAAACGTTGGACCCTGCGGTGGTGCAGTGGTAATTTCGTTTTTTCTTTAAAGTCAGCCTATTTCCTGAAATTCTTGGACTGGGACCACACCGTTTGTGGAAGCGATCTCTTACACCGATCGAGATTCCGTTTGGTGATGGTGCTGCCCCTAACGGCATTTTTTGAAACTTTTTGTTTTTATGTGGTTTCATGTCTAAGACGCCATATTTTTGACCGACTATCATATCTCGAATGGGAGGAATGAAAAAAGTGCATACACTGTAACTCCTTTACGGAATTTCACCAAACTTCTTTAAAAAACAGACTAATCTGCCGTTAGGATTGTGTTATCTTTGACGTTCAATCCTGTTGATCAAAGGAAATTTAAATTATAAATATTATATAGTGAAATAGAATTTATTATACATATGAAACCCATTAACTTTTAATTTTTGACATTTGGTTTGTATTATCTTGTTTAAAGCTAACTATTTCATCCTTTTTAAGGAATTGCTTTTCATTCTCTATGACTCTTGTTTCATAATTGTTAATTCGGAGATTATGTTTAACTATATAATACATCCTAACTTCTATTTTATTCTTAAAATGGTATTATAAGTGCAAAGTCGGTTACATAACTTATCTCTAATTAATTCTATTACTGTTTACTAATAGGTCCTTAATTTTTTTATTTCTGGCCCTTAAAAGTCCTTAAACTTCATGTAAGGAGATGTGTACAAACCCGGATTTAGTGTTCCTGAAGTCTGTTTGTTTGTTTTTTGGTTTTACGGCTCAAAGACTACAGTGGTCATGCTGCGCCGGGACCTACTGTTTTCCGAGGAATCCGAACCTCTTAAGGCCTAGGGAACCAAACCCCGGACTACAGTGAGCAGTGCGATCTTTATGAGATCTCTGAGTAAGCGTTCTTTTTGCACTGCTGGGAGTCGAACCCGGATTAGCCGCGCAATAGGAGAA
>QLNU02015360.1:66931665-66954184 GCA_006491805.2 Dysdera silvatica
TTATACAGTGCAATTTTTGTTACAGTATATTAACTGTCTTTTAATGTTCTGAACAGTTAAACTCTGTCTTCCATCATTCAATGGCACTTCTTTGTCAAAAAGGTTCTTTCCAGAACTATATGGGATTATTGGACAGCATTTATAAAATTTTGCGGATTGTCTATTACTGATAGTTTATCCATGATAAACTGTCACTCATGCTTACCATTGGTAGATAATGACGTGGAATTTTACCCTATGTAAATGTTTTAATTTCACCTTAAGATAACTACCAACAGACTTGTAGCCAAGCCAGGGTCAGCAGTTGCCCCATGCTTGTGTCCCACTTGCCCCATCCAGCTATATATATAAACAATAGCAACACAGTGGTAAGATATTGAAAATACTTAAAAGTTAATAAAGTATAAAACTGTTTTATATATATATTTGTGTAAATTTATATAATTCTTTCTTCTCCTACCAATTCACCCTTCATAAAAATTTTTGACTATAAATCTTGACATATACTAATATTACAGTATTTGTAGTTTCAACAAAAAAAAAAAACGCCATCATAGGTGCATCAAATTTATTTGTCTTTGTAGTGAAATAATGTCTAAATCCTGTACTGTTCCTGCCACTTATATGCTTAAGTGGCCTGGTCTCCATATGCCCTTTGTCTTGCCCCAGTTGCCCTTTCACTCTGGTTATAGGCTTGATTACCAATGTAGTAGAATAAAACGAAATCTTCGGTTTCTCTAATGAGGATAGTGGCTGCAATTCAACTAGGATTACATTTTGGCACATAATTAATTAAACATGTATGTTTCCAAATTCTTCTGCTTTTCTTCGTAGATGGTGAGTAAGAGGGAAGTTTAGATTTAATGTTATCATGGAAAACTTTCTGATAAAGAAGTAATAAAGTGCTTAAAATTATTAAAACCCGTAAAATATTTATTTATTCTGGAAATTCATAATTTTTATGCATTTATATGCACAAATGCTAAAAAGGGCTAAAATATGCAACTGCATATAATCGAGGCTCTAGTAATCATTATTTTGCGAATACTGACGAAGACACTAACTACTCTGCCACTTTAGATGAAAATCCTGTTAGTGTGATGGAGGCTTTCACTATGCATCATTTTGTCTTGAGCGTAAAGAGGTAGATTCTGAGGTTTTTCTAGAAACTGTGGATAAAATATTTTTGGCGATGTTGTGCTGACAGACAACGAAAACAATGTGCAATTACTGAATTTTTTAAGTGTATTGCTACAATTTAAAATTTTTTCTTGGCACAGTATGTAATCCGGAACAAATAAATATTTACTAAACCATAGTATATATATATAGTAAAACAAGGATTTTTCGAACCCTTCAGCGACATGTAATATCCACTTTAAAGGTACATATGTGTATATACCATGGTTTTTGTTACAAAATGTGTATGCTATAATAAAATAATAATACTTATAAAATGTAAGAGAGTAATAAATTAATAACATGTATTATAGAAAAATGTGTGTATGTTAACCAGAAGTGGGATAAATAACTTAGTAATGCAATTTCCCCCCATCCTTTATGGATAATATGAACTACTGCTAATACGAACAGATTTTCTGTTCCCCTTGGAGTTCATCTTAATGAGATTCGACTATGCTATAAATCTCTTCCACAAGAAATTTTGACACTTCAAAAGTGTAGTATTGTGAACAATGGATGAGTAGATGACAAATGAGATAGCACACAACAATTTTGTCAACAACACATGCAACGTTTATTGTTAATTACAAATGAGGTTCAATCTGACCACCATTGTGATGTTTCAAGAACTGCATGTGTTGGATGGTATTTTCCACATGGATCGTAACATATCGGAATTGATTTGTCTCACCTGTAACATTAATCGATCTTTCAAAGTTGCGATATTGGGGACATGGATTTGATACACAACACCTTTAGGAAATCCCCACAGTCAAAAGGATTAAGATTGGATGACCTTGGTGGCCATGTCATGGGAAATGCACGACCAATGATTCTTCTATCAGAGAAATGTTGCAACACACATTGTACCTTAAGTCCAGTGTGAGGTGATACACCATCTTGCATGAATATGGTCAAATCAAGACATCCTTGTTGTTGCAGTTGTTTAACTACAAAGTTCTGTAGCATACCAGCATACTTGTCAGCATTGACAGCACAGGTTAATGGTCCACTTCGGCGATTTTCCTCATAAAAGTAAAGACCGATGATAAAAGATGCTATAAAGCTGCACCACATTGTGACTTTTGGCATGTAGAGAGGTTCCTATAGACAAGCATATGGTTTAGTTACAGCCCATATGTGACAGTTGTGCATGTTGATACTGTTGATATACAGTATATATATATGTGTGTGTGTGCGATTAATCATATCTATGTTCACTGTCTACGTTTTACCCCTCAAAAGTAGAGTGGAATCTTCTTTCCAGTTTTGTCACATGATTGCCACCATGACACTCAACCTGGCTGATCTGTCTTTGCATGCACTCCTGCTGTATTGTGTGTAACCAAAAGCTTTTTGTCTGCTATGTTCTAATTGAAGTGTCAACTCGTTTCTCGGATAATGTCTTCATGTGCATCTCTGCTTTGTCTCTTGGAAATCTAACAGATACCACCATTCAAATAAAAGTGCACTTCATGACTCCATAAAATCTGTCATGGACTCAATCATCTACTTCCATGTATGCGAAAAATCTCAAAGAAATCTTAATTTGGATGGAGCACCCCCAGGGTGCAATTCTTGGACAGGATAGATCTTGGAGGGGTGAAACTTCAATATCTGATGCAGGATTTTCCACACCAATGAGTATGGGATATGCATTTACCGAGATATTGCTCATGCACCTGCTGATACCCTGCACACTCGTCATCATTTTTTCCACAATAGCAGTTGCAACTTCTTCAATTTGTTTCTGACTGACCACTTTGCATCCCTGGCCTGGTTGCTAAGCTTCAATTCCGGTAGTTTCAAATCATTGATTATGTTTCCTAAATCTGTTATGCTCATTGATCCTTTTTATAACTTCTTCAACTGCCAAAATTTGCGAAGGGCAGAATTGAAATTCTCTTTCCGTTTGATAATACAGCTTGACTAACAAAGTATGTCATGTAAAGAAAGAGCCATCGAAAGACAGTTCACCTCTAAGTGATGAGAATCCTCCCAGCTTTCCTTTTTATCCACATGATCACTACACAGAATATGATTATTCAAATTAGTGTATTTTACAGTAAATAGTACCAAATTTTCCCCTGAAAGTAACTTTTGGTACTAATTTTTTTTCTTCAGAAATCAAAACCACATATCCCACTCTGTATGTCCATTGAATTTTGTTATGTTTTGTCCAGTACATTACTTGCTAGAGGGCTACGAATACATCAAGTTATTTTATGGCCTCCTGGTATTTTCAACTGTGTTAGCTGATAAGAACAGTAGTCTTTTAAGTCCTAGAATCTTTGTATGCTTGTAGTACATTTTCTTGTGTTTTAATTCTTGTCTTCAAATATTTGTACTGTTGTTCACTTTTAATTTTTAAATATCGATATCTTTTATTTACTTAATTTTAAATTTTTTTATGATTTTAATGACAGCTATTGATGAACTATGTTAATTTTATGTTTATTTGTGGTGTTACATACTGATTTATTCATGTATATAGATGGCATCAGAACGTGAGCAGCCAACGTCTGGTTCTAGTAACTCCTCAAATCCTGAAGACATTGATAAAAAAGATCCGCCAAAAGATGAAAAAACGGACAAAAGTTAAATGTCATTTGTTTTTATTAGCCCATGGTCTTTATTTTTCCTTTTGTAAGCAAAGCAGAAAAGAAAATTTTGTTTCTAATGTACAGAAATTGTTTTGTAATAGATTTATGATATAAATACAAGATGTTTATGTTTCAGGTTTATCTTTCTTCATGTACCAGTTTTTCATCACACAAAATAGGCCATCTTGCAAAATGACCTATAGAAAACTCTTAATGGTTGCATGTAATATTCAGTGTTCAGGTGTACTGACAAAATATGAGATGTCAAATGTGGTATACAGGGTCAGCCAGAAATACGTAAAAATTTCAAAATGTATTTTTTTTTTTTAAAAAAAAAAGGAGAAGGAAATTATCACATTGAAGTGTAACTTGCATGATAAATATTTTAGGATGTGGGTGAGGGTGGAGGAGATTGTTGACAGAAAATTGTATTTCAAAAACCTGCTGATATATGGTGCTAACACGAATGCTATCCACTGGAAATATGCAAATGAACATCATAAAAGATCTAAGTACTTGTGTGTGTGGTGAATTCTTCATTTAACTCATTAATAAACTCTGCATAACTTCTGAAAAAATGTTAACTTTGCCATAGCAAGCCTTATTAGTTTGTTTTATCAGGATGGGTATTCACCCAGAGGCTGATTGAGTTCTATTGTGTCCATGAAGCATCACCAGCCCAAAGTCCAGCAGCTCTGTTCTCCCTGATCTGGAGTAATTTTTCAACAGATCATGTGATTTGGCTCTAAATGGAACAATGTATTTTGCTGCCCAATGGGGGATTCAGCCCCCTTTCCTACACTACTGATTACATATGTAGCAGAATCCCAATTATTCGAACTCTGTTTAACCGAAATGACCAGCTATACTTATTATTTTAGTAGGCACTCGTTCAATGCCTTTGGTAAAGATGTTCATATTGTCTTTATAATGTACTCCTGTCTTAAGGAAGAAAGCAGTACAAATGGTAGATATTGGATAAAAAAAAAGATATATATATTTTTATATATACAGGGTGTCTCAACACCAGGGTTATAAACATCTAGGAGGGGTAGGGTACACTTAGAAGAACAATATTTGTCATAGAACCTAGGGTCGCAAACCACTCACAGCGCTAGTTCTAAAACCGTCCAGCATGCACAAATATTTACAACCAGTGCGTGAAAAGCGCCAGATAAAACTCAGGTCAGCTGCTCAAGTGCATAGATGATTAGGACATCGCATTTTGCGCTTCTCATGCACTGGTTGTCACTATTTGTGCATGCTGGACGGTTTTAGAACTAACGCTGTGAGTGATTTGCGACCCTAGGTTCTATAACAAATATTGTTCGTCTAGGTATACCCTAACCCTCCTAGATGTTTGTAACCCTGATGCTGAGACACCCCGTATATCAGATATATACAAAGATAGTGGACTACTTACAAAACAGTTAATATCTTAATTAACACATACATATACTTTGTGGCGTTCTTTACTATCAATATATTTGTTTAATAATATGTAATTAAACGTGTTTTTGGATAAATATTTCAATTTCTTTGCACCTTTACTCTAAAAATTGAATTTTTAGCTTATACTTATACTTCTTTGGTCTCTTAAGTATATCCATTTAAGATAATAATAATAAAGTAAATAAATAAAAAATAAGATGAACAAAATCATATTAATAAAAATAAAAGGATTTGGTTTGCAAAATTCGAATTCATCCAAAAGGCCACATGCTGCCCCAATGCTGCAGGTTCATCACTCCTGGTATAAACAGTAAAAAAAAAAAGTTAGATGAAAAAGAGTGTTTAAAAATCCGATTTTACGTGACATTTAAAAATGATAAATCTGTCTCAAATATATGTATTAGGTGCAGAAAAATGGGTTCTATCTTATGTAATTCAAAACTTGTCGATGGATAAGATTTCAAAAAATTGTGAAAACTGCTTCTGCGTGAATGAGACTCGAACTTAGGATACCTTAGCTGAGAGACAAGTGACATCACCAGACAGCTATACAAGGTCGGAAGTGCAATTCATGGCATGGGGATTTTTTTTTTTTAATTTTGAAAATAAAGAAGTTCCGTTCTGCGAAGTGAAGCAACACTTCAAATGAAAGGAAAAAAGCATCTATGAGCAGGGATAGTTAAAAGAAATCCCTTTTACTTTTATATAATAATATAAAGGATAAAAAATTTTTAGAAGGAAAAAAGAGTTTTAAAATAGGATTTTGCATGACTTTTAAACATTGATTTAAAATTGACGAACCAACCTTAAAAATGTGATAAAATATTCATTAGGTATAGAAAAATGAGTTCCATTTTATGCAGTTCACAGATTATCAAAAGGATAAAATTTGAAAAAATTGTGAAAATTATTTCTCTTTAAATGGGTCTCGAGCTCTGGACCTCTCATTTGAGACAAGAGTGACGTCACCTGATAGCTACACAGGGTTGCAAGCATGACTCCCGGCATGGGCATGCTTTTTTTTTTTAAGTTTTGCATAAAAGTGAGTTTGGTTCCAGTGGTGTAGTCAAGACTCTAGCGGCGCAAGGGCAAAATTTTGGGAAATCATACATTTTACAAACAAAATTCTGTTCAAATTGTAAATAAAAAATATGTGAATTCTACAATTCTGTTAAGAAAAAAAAATTCTTAGAGCAATGATCATAAAATAAATCGTGGGTATTTAAACGAAATTACAGCTTTTAACGTGTACCATAAATTGTTTTCCGAAAACAGAAAAAGCCACAATGCGTTGTTTGATGCAACAAGTGTAACAAGGGTGAAAAGGCAGACATTGGAGGAGTTGAGTGGTCAAAATCTTCCCTCCCACTATATTTCCACTCCGACGCCTTCGGCAACCCTACCCAATCCCTTCCCCACGTCCCAATTCGTCTTCATCCTCTCCGACGCATTTAGGAATGGGAAAGTATAAATTATATGGCTCCCCCTTCCTCCCAAAGGCTATTTAACCCTCTGCTTTCTGATGGCTTTTTGTAAACATGATCCCTACACCCGGGACCAGCCAACATTTGAACTAGAATCATCCGAAGTTTTATTGCCACTACCCCCATTCTTATCTGAGTTTTTCCATCTCCTCTCTAAAATTAGGGGGGGGGGCAACTAAAAAAGGCGGGAAAACACTAACATTTTCCAGTGGTCCCCACATCGTAAACCTTTGCGCTCTTTTGGTGACATCAGGGGGAACTAATAATTTGTATTTGAAACAAACGTTATTTTAAATTTACAATGAGGAGATATTAAGTATTATTTTGAAAATAATATTATTAATTGTATAATGTAAATTTATTAGAAATAGGTTTAGTGATCGGAATAATAAAATGTTTGAAATACAATTCAGCAAAATATGAATATAGAGTGTAGTTTATTGCTTATATTATATATATCAGAGTGTAGTTTATTGTATGCATCTGTACCAAGCCTCCATGCAATGTAAGTATAAGATTTAAAGCTTTTCAGAACATTTATTTTTATCATACATTCAGGCTGGATCTATTGTCAAAATCCCACAATGCGGGGTCAAAAAAAAAAAAAAAAAAAGTGAAGAATTATTTAGAACCACTTAATGTACAGCTGTTATTCAGAGGTTTCTGTTTTCCCAAAGGTTTTGTTATTTAAACATTGTAAAATGACAATTGCAGTTTCTGCTTGCTTGCTTGCTTTTTTTTTTTCAGTTCTTGTCTGATATTTTAATTAGCAAATAGTTTAAAATGAGCAAATAAGCGAATAAGCAAATTAGCGTCAATTTCTTTCGGCAATTTTTTTTTAATCTGTTGGGGGCATCCAGTGATGTAGTTCGTTAAGGTATTAGCCTGGCAACTTACAGGACGGGAGTTCGAATCTCCGTGTGCTGGCCATTTCTTTGGAAACGTATTGTGTTTCGGAGGTCATGTAAAGACAGCGGTCCCATCTGAGACAGCCCAAAGTGTAGCTTTGGGACGTAAAACCAACAAACTAAACCAAATTTTAAACTTTTATGTGCACCGAGAGTCCACTAAGTAGCAATGTTTCGTTACCTTGGTTAAAAGGATAATTTTCCAAAGGAATCAATTTGCTTTAGTCAGAAGTACATTAGGGTATATTTTAAGCATAGGGGGGCATATTTGAAGATAGCAAATCATGGGCAATTGCCCCATTTTACAATTTATTAGTGGTATAAATACCCGCAAATATAACAAAAGAGCCCACAGTCTTCTGTCGGATGTCCACAAGTGGTGGGGGGTCAAGGAAAGTGACCAAGGTGGGTTAAAAAATGATGAAATCTTATGGGCTTATGGCTTATTTTGTGAACAGTTCCTGGTTGATTATACATGTTTATTTACTTTTTCTACTTATGTATTTGCTCTGATTAAATCGTTTAAGTGGTATTAGTTTAAAGCCTGTCTGTCCACCATGGCAAGATGACACCACACCGTATGGGCACCGACAGCATGAAAATATTAGGGTGGTGGGCAGTATACCAGTGGAAGACAACTTGTTGTTAAACAGGGCCGTAGCCAGCGGATGGTCCCAAGGACCCGTCCCCTCCTCCCCCCCTTCCGTAATGTTTTTGCTACCAATACTTATTCATTAGCGAGGCTGTAAAAAATTCTTGCCTCCACAAAAAAATTTCTGGTTAAGGCCTTGTTGTTAACAACTCTTTACAGAGATAACAGACACCAACAAAGCATTGCTTAATTTTAAATCTGCTTCCGCTTGATGACGTTCATTTTACCATAAAATCAATATTCTAGTTAAATTTCCAGTTTCATTTTTGTGATCTTACTAGACTTCGTATTTATTACACTGATGGTAATAATGTAGATGGTTTCTTTAATTTATGTCGTTGATAATGAGCTTAGAGGGCCAAAAATTTCCTTGAGCTTGCGAAATTGAAATAGTTTTAATTATAACGTTATTAAAAACGTTCCGTTTGCAATTTGAAATAACAACACATCAATGAAAACACAGCCATCCGTCACCGCTCCCTAGTGTACTTTCAGTATATACTGTAAAAGTTCGGCCTTCAACATATCGCAACTCCATGGAATGTTTTTGGTTGTCAACCAAGCTTGAATATCGGCTTTCCATGTAGATGTCTATGGAATAGTTTCAACCAATACGCTATGATATGAGGCGTTTCGGCTTAATATTGGTGAGAAATTTCTTCCTAAACCAATCCACATAATATTCCCCATTCATCTTCCCATGGTAATTGCCTTTTTTCTTGCAAGCTAAAAACGTATCACAAGCACCATCTATAAAACCAAGATATTTCTGAACCCTTTCCCGGATGGAGCTTTTAAGCCCGGGGAGAGGCTGTCTGAACATGCTTGTTTCGCCGACTTGACAGTGGAATCGACCCATACTTTCATTTTGGTATAGCCAAAATTTACCCAAGTTTCATCGGTGTAAACGATGGGTCGACCTTCAGTACGAAAACGTTTGATGTCTCGCAAATAGCGATGACGCCAAAACTGAATGTCATCGCATTCTATCAGCGCAGACTCTCATTTTCATTTAGTAAAACTTCAACCCAAATCTATCAGTGGACATCTTGTTGTACTAATATTGACGTTTGGCAAGTTATCATCTTCATTAATGGCAGCCATAACTTTTAGGTTTGTAGGAATTTCGTTCCTGAAAAAGAAAGCGTGAACTTTTCTCCGTACTGCCGATAATATAAATTCATCGTAAATTTTTATCCTCGTATGCATTGCTACTTTTAGTGGGCGTTTTCTCCCCGGAGTTGAAAACTTCCCTTTATCTTTTAATTCAGCTTTCATTCTGTGTATGCTGGAAGGAGAAACCAGTTAAGCTGGAAACGATCGCTATGACATCATTGTCAGATTTTTTTGGGTAATATTGGTATATTTTGCAAAAAACATTCATAACAACCTTATCGGAACTTCCAAGTGGTTTTCCAGCCTTATGCGGTTAAATGTAAAAGAATCATTATTCGATACAGGAGCAGTATCCATTATTACGTTCATGCGAAAATGCGAAGTCCGTAAGAAAGAACAGATAATGAATAGTCCTCCAGTTCTGGGGTGGGGGAAGGTTTGCTGCAATTTTCACTTTCTCCAAATTGTGCCAAAACATGCTTTGACCCTATTGGATACCAAAGCGATAAACACATTTTTTCCTAAATAAAGTCTTAGGTACAGCTTGATAGGTTCCAGTCCCACGCCTTAAGACTCTGCCTTGGGGCTCCTGCAGCACGCCAATCCAGCAGCCATGCGGGCGGAAACCTCCAGTCCTATTATCGTCAATCAAATGGAGAGCCACCTGAATAGGGTCCTCTGTAAGATGCTATTCCTGGCTCCTGAACACCGCATCCACCAACGTCTGCACAGCAGGGCTGATGATTCGATGATTGCCCGTCATTGTAGGAATTTCATCCTACTACACGTCGCGCCACAGGTGCAGTGGGACCCTGTTGCTGTTCCATGGCTTCTTGCTCTTCCAACTGTGCACCCCTCCTTCCATGGAGTGCCAAGCAGGGAGTCAGTGAACACTGGAGTCCTGCGCGACTTGGTCCGCGATTCCATTGCCAACCTGGCCTTGCCTCCCTTCCAAATTTTTACGGATGGGTCCTTCTGTGCAGTCTCCAGGAAGGGGGGTGCCTTGCTCACGATCCCGCAAATCGGTCTGACCATTTTCTTCCACTTACCTCTGTGCTTCTCCTCCACGGAATGCGGAGCTTGTCGGTCTGTGGGAAGCCACCAACTGGGTCCTTCACCACGGTAGCTCCGATGCTACCGTCTTCTGTGACTCTCAGGCTGCATTGCTTGGCCTCCAGGCCGATCCTGCTGTTTGGCCGGTCTGCCCCATTGTCCAGGACATTGTGGTCGCGGCGGCTAGATGTGCGGATGAGGGGAGGTCTGTGATATACTGTTGGATTCCAGGCCACACCGGTAATCGTGGTAACGAAATTGCGGACACTTGGGCGCGTCGAGCCCTAGAGGACGTAAACGGTTCCTGCAGTAACAGACCCTCCCCGCACAACCCCTCCCTTTCCTGCCGTATCAGGAGTCTGAAGGACACCTATCGAAATGAGGTGGTGAACCTCTTAAAAGAGACATTTCGGGGCACTTCCGATCGTTTTCGAGGTGCGAAAGTCGCCATACTTTCTTTCCGATTGTCTCCCAAGGGGGGCACAGACCAGGCTGCATCGTTTCAGAATTGGCTGTGCATTCACCAACAAGTACCTCCACCGCATTAGGCAACTCCCGTCGCCTGTGTGTCTCCAGTGTCAGGAAGGTGCTGACGAAACACTGGAACACATTCTTTTGTGGTGCCCGGCCTACGGCTACCTCAGGGAGGAGCTCCTTCTCGCCCGCCGCCGTTTAGGCCTCGCCTCGCCACCAGGTCTGTCCGACCTCCTGGATCCCACCGGATCCCCCCGCCTTCGCGCTGCCTCCGTGGCTGTGCTAAACACCTTCCTTTCCGGGCTTGGCCGGTTCCTGTAGGTTACTCGGCCGGCTCTGGGGTGTGTCTCCAGTTCTGCTTTTTTCGTCCCGGGTGGCTCCCTCGTGACGGTTCCCCCGGCAGCTGGTTTCGGTGTGCGTTGAATGACGACTTTACGTGAACGTGCATCTATGAATGCCGTGTTGATCGGCAATCCATCTCCCCCTCAGCCGCCTCGGCGGCTGATTACGCTGTTCAAGCGTCCTGTCTGGGATTACAGCGCCGCCCCCGGCGGCCACCCTTCCCAATGAAACCCTTGCACAATCCTCCTCCTCCCTTAAATAAAGATGAAATGTGATATTATTGGGTACACATTATATATAAAATTCTAGATTAATTATATAAACATGTTGTTTGCATTTGACGATGAATTTAACACAAAAATGCAGTACTTAACTGACGAACTATTTTGTAAGGGCGGAAGGTTACAAGGCATAGCCTTTCCTCCACTGTCAGGTTAAGTTGAACAGGAGTATAACCATTTTCAGGCATTTTTTGAAATACTGCATTCCCTGTATAGTTGATCTCCTAAAAGTTGTCGCGAACTTGAAAAAATTGCTTCCGATCTCGGTATTCAGTTAAATAAAATTAGACAAGTGTTTAAAATAAGATGGGTTGCCAGTAGTTACATGACCGTGAGGACTATTTGGTATTCTTATCCTGCACTTGCATTTTTAAAATACAGCATTAGATCCCGAAAGACCATAGTCCGAAAAAGAAAAATATCATGGATTGCTAAATAGATTAAAGTCGGAGGAATTTTTGAAGACATTAGCACTTTTCTGTGATGTACTTGAGGAATTATCTATGTTATCAGAGCAATTACAGGAGAAGGAATGTAATTTATCATGAGCTGATAAATTAATAAGACGGACAATTCACATCATTAAAGCCATGAGAGAAAAGTTGGGAGAAAAGTCTAAAGAAGCCAAGTCAGCTATTGAGAATGGTGAATTTAAAATTATTTCTATTAGCTTGAATTCCAAATTGACGGAAATTAACAGAACGCAGTTTTTGACAAGTATAGGAAATTGTTTGGAACAGAGATGTTTTACGTTTCAATCATCCCACGTTAGTAAATCGGAAATCGACAAAAAACAAATAATATGGACAATTCCTGGATGATATTCATATTTTAAATCCAGATAATTGGCCAGTAAATATTGATGTTTTGTTTGATCAAGAATTAATTTTAAGACTGTGTCCAAAATTTCAGTTACAAGATGAAATAAGCATTTTAAGTGGATTTCGTGACTACATTGACAACGGTGGGCGAAGAGCACCCACAAATTTGCAATGCTTATTAAAAACGGTGAACATTTTACCATGCAGTTCTGAAGAATGTGAAAGAGCGTTTAGTACCGTGAACCATATCATATAGCCAGCAAGAAACAGACTTGTAATATCAAGCGTTTTTTCACTCATGTTTATTTGCTTAAACGGACCACCTTTAAAGGATTGGAATCCTCGCCCGTATGTTAAAACATGGTGCCCATCCAAACACACAGCTTGTATATAATAGAGCGTGTATAATAAATAGCTGGCGTGTAGGAGACTCGAACTCGGGACCTCTTGGCTGAGAGGGGAGTGACGTTACCGGATCACTGCACAGGGTCGCAAGTACGATTCCCGACGTGGGGATTTTTTTTTTTTAATTTTTTAAATTTTGCAAATGAAGAAGGAAGTTCTGTTCTTTGAAACGAAGCGACACTTTGAATGAAAGGGGGAAATTGGTTATGAGCAGGCATAGGAAAAAAATTTTTGTTGGTTTTTTTTTCGCATTTGTATAAAGTAGGGGTTGGGAATCTTTTCATGTTGGAAGGTCGCATTAAGTTAATTATAATCAAAGAAAGCAGCATTCAAGAAACTTCATTTATACAGGGTGATTCCTAAATATATGTTACAACTTCTGGAGCAGATAGGTGTCTCCATGAGGAGTCTGAAAGTGGAAAAAGTTTTGGGGTCTGACAGATCGTTTGGGAGATATCGGACAACAAAAATTTATGACGTCACTTCCGGGAGTGTCATTTCACGCACTTATATGGCTATGTTGCAAAAGTTGACGAGTGCATTTTGTCACGGGGTATCAGAGAACTCCCCGTACCAAGTTTCGTCAATGTACAAAGCTCCGGTAGACAGGAAACAAAAAGTAAAACATACATCATGATGTATTCATTTCTGAACACATTGTACGTGTGCCATGAAATTTAGCCACAATGAATACTTGATGAGTACCTATTTAAAAATGGTATTTGACTTCACGAATCATGAGGCCATCGTAGGAAAATGAACTTTTTTTTATATAAGTGTTGACGTCACAGTTTTTTCTGTTATTTATTTTGTCCAGTTCCACAAATTATGTGGCAAAAGTGTGATAAAAATGAATAAAATGAGGAAAATGTGCTATTTACTACAATAGGATTACAATTACATTACAATTACGTTAATAATAAGTACAATAATAGTTAATAATTAATTAATGTTAATAATTAAGTATCAATAATGTTAATAATTAAGTATCAATAATATGTTAATAATTAAGTATCAATAATGTTAATAATTAAGTATCAATAATGTTAATAATTAAGTATCAATAATACGTTAATAATTAAGTATCAATAATATGTTAATAATTAAGTATCAATAATACGTTAATAATTAAGTATCAATAATATGTTAATAATTAAGTATCAATAATACGTTAATAATTAAGTATCAATAATATGTTAATAATTAAGTATCAATAATACGTTAATAATTAAGTATCAGTAATACGCTAATACTTTTGATTAATTAATGTAATGGTTATGTCACTTTCCAGCAATGCGGAGTAAAAAGAAATGTATTGTTTTTGTTTTTTTTGTAATTTTTTTTCACATTGGAGAAAAGGAACCGAACCATAATTTTTGGGTCAAGTTGGTAATGTGAAATTGCGCGAAAAATTTTCACAATTTATTAACGTACATGTCGACTTTTAGTTTCACAGAAAGGTTTGTGTTACAAAAATACTGCACAACTCACAGCGGCATTTCATGGAGCGGCGTACATTAAGAACTAGTAACCCCTGATTGTTACTATCTTTCCAGCAGCAGCTGATAGTTGGGCCATAAGATCCTCCTCGGACTCAATTTCAGTTTTGTACACCAAATTCTTCATGTCGCCCCACAGAAAGTAATCAAGCAATGTCAGATCTGGTGATCGTGGTAGCCAAGAAACAGGTCCACCACGTCCGATCCAACAGTGGCCGTAAGCTACATCCAGGTAATTTCTCACGTTAATGCTGAAGTGAGGAGGGGCGTTATCGTGCTGGAACCACATTTCGGAACGCATAACAGCAAGAACATCAGGTAAAAGTTCCGGTAACACATCTCGTACAAAGATGTTGTACGTGTCACAGTTCACGCGACTGGGCAGAATGTACGGTCCTATTAAATGGTCATGCACAATGCCAGCCCACACATTTATGGAGAATCTGTCTTGGTAGGCATGTTGTTTCGTTGCATATGGATTTTTACGAGACCAAATATGACAATTATGCATATTAAACAAACCCGAACGTGTAAATGTTGATTCATCGGTGAATAAAATTTGCGCAGGGAATTTGGGAGTTGCTGCCGTCTGCTGTAGGCACCAAGTCTAATCTTCAGGTTGCAAGGGTTGTAACTTCTACGAGATCTTCCCCTGCCTACGTCACTTCTACTAGAAAAAAAGATCCACTCGCACACAACTGCCTGTGAATACGCTGAAATGTACGTCTATCAGGCAGCTGTCTATCAGGGTATCGATCGCTGTACAGTCTTTGAGCTACTGTGCTGAAGTCATTTGCAGCTTTATACATGAGGTCCATGTCAGCGTACTCGACATTTGTAAAACGATGCATACTTTACGGGAATCGTGCGGCGAATGATGAATTACAGCAGGGAAAAATTAGTTTCACTTGCTATAGTTACGAGCTCCCTCTATCACCTGAATGCTACATTTTCCTACAAAATGAAATGCGGTCCTCCACGTGCATTGACATTTGGCATGATACTGTATTTTAGAATTACCACGTACCCATTTCTGTGGTTAAAGAGCTTCACGCAGTTATTTCAGAAACATTTCTCTGTAATGTAATTTTATTTCTGTAACGTCAATGCTTATACAAAAAGAAGTCCATTTTCCTACGGTGGCCTCACGATTCGTGAAGTCAAATACCATTTTTAGATAGGTACTCGTCAAGTATTAATTGTAACTAAATTTCATGGCGCACATACAATGTGTTCAGAAATTAATGCATCATAATGCAAGTTTTACTTTTTATTCATTTCCTGTCTATTGGAGCTTTGTACAATGACGAAACTTGGCATGGGGAGTTCTCCGATACCCAGTAACAAAATGTACTTATCAACTTTTGCAATATAGCCCTGTAAGTGCGTGCACTGGCATTCCCGGAAATAACGTCATAAATTTTTGATGGCCCATATCTCCCTGACGATCTGTCAAACCCCAAAAATTCTTCCACTTTCAGACTCCTCATGGCGACACCTATCTGTTCCAGAAGTTGTGACATATGTTTAAGAATATCCCTGTATACAAGGAAGTAGCAATTTAAAAATTATGAGAGGTCTCAAGCAGGGGCAGACTAGGTCCCAGTGCCGGTTCTGGGTTGTTGGCCGTCAGCGTGCCACATATATTTCGCCGCCCCTTCCACAACCCTCATCCTTTTTTGTTCATAAGTGAATATAGTATTCTAGATTCCTAAACCAACCCATGGGATGCGTCAGCTACTGTATTTTTATGACCATTCTATTGAATTAGCAAAGGCGAAAATTAATCTGTGAAAAAATCTTTATTTTAAGTCTGAACAGAACTTCACAGAAATGTGAAAAAATATTATACCAACGTAAAAAAAATATTTATTTATTTATTTCCAGAAGAATTAAAAATTCACTCTTCTTGCTTTCCAATTTCATCAATCACATTTGAAAGGTCTAAACTTTCACATAATTTCTTCTCTATGGCTAGTAATCCTAAATCATTGAATTTTTCTTGTGTCATTGATGTTCTTAAATATGTTTTGATAAGTTTAGAAAAACTCCTTTCACCCGTTGCTACACTGATTGGCAATGTCAGAGAAATCCTCAAAGTTATAAAGAGATTTAGAAACGATGACATTACATTATTTTTTGTAATAAATATTAAGTCATTTAATGGATTCGCAATTTCGCTTTCACTGTTCAAAATTCTATAAGCTATAAGCTCGTTAAAAATGTCAAGACCATCAATATCTTTACAAATTGTGGCATCTTTATTAAGTTGAAGCAAAATATCTAAATCGAAACACGATTTCATCTTCATTCATCTTTCGAAATCCACCGAAAACTCTAAATAAATCGTGGCATTTACTTAAATCTTCGAATCTTTCCTGAATTGAATTTCAATTCAACTCAATTTATTTCGGGCAGATATAAATACAGATTACATTATAAAACAGCATACAAATAATCGATCTGCTCGGGCAGCTATGGGTAGAGATTATAAGGTCTGACAGAGTCCCAGCTGCCCGAGGCAAAATAACTATATAAATTAAAATATAAAAACAGGAAGAAATCAATGAAATTATACAAAAAATTTGTTTTCCAAAAGATATTTATGTAGGTATTTTTTGAATAGTGGGAGTGAACTCAAAATTTTAATTCTGTCAGGAAGAGGGTTCCACACCCTAGGGCCCATACAACCCGTGCATACCAATCCAAGATTTGTTTTGGAGAATTCTGGTATTAGATTATTTAGATTTCTTGTGAAGTGATTATGTCCAGGTGGGATTAAGGACATAAGATTAAGATATAAAACGATTCATATGGCATTAAACATAAAAATAAAGATCTTGTAAATTAGTAATTTTTCAATTAGTAATATTTGAGTATTGTTTGAGATTTAAGCCTGTATCGACGATTGTTAGGTAAAATTTTATTCTGAATAGCTCTTTTGGGTTTGTAGTTTGATCATCAGGACTTTCAATCAGGTAATCAAAAAAGGTTTCTTCAGGTAATCAAAAAAGGCGAACTTTATTCCTACTCTTTGTAATTGTAAATTTTGCTCCTACGTTCACTTCTGAGGCAAGAGCTTCTACATCGTTAATATATTTCGCAAATGCGTCATTAGATCTGGTTGTACTGGGAAATTTAACAAGCTCACTCGAAACATTAAGGAAGGGCTCTTCAACCCGCGGCTTGCGGGCCACGTGCGGCTCGCCGGCTCATAAAAAAATACAAATTATTTCACACAAAAATAACTCTCCTTGCTCCCTCTGAATTTCAAATCTATGTATTTTATTCCATTCACATTTTCACACTTCGTAATAAATATCTTAAAACGCTAAAGAACTAAAGTAATACGCGGTCTTCCCTCAATTGTGTTTTACTTTAGTTTTCTAGCGTATATGGGCATTAGGAGTAGTTTTATTGATTTTCAGTGTAAGAGTGTTAAAAAAAAACAAAAAAACTATTCAACTTAGGACTCATTGAATTCTATTCCAAATATGTCGGTAAGAACGTTTCCCCGATCATCTGACTGCATTCTCTGTAAATGTTACTATTTAGAAGTACTTACATCTGCGCATAGGCGTACGCAAAAATTTCGTAAGGGAGATTGCAGGCTTACAATGGAGGGTTACAGAAAGAGGCAAAAAACCCGGCAATATTGAAATGAGGGAATGAACCCGGGAATTTTCGGTAATAAACGAGGAATTTTGGAAGCATTGGAAACTTTAATGGTAAGAAACTATCTTAACGATGTTTATGTTTATTTACATATCACTAGGTACTTAAGAAAGAACGAAATATTTCAGTAAACTTTTCTACCACTATTTTTACCCTATTTCTTTCTCATGGAAAGTTTACTTACTTTGAATTTTGGCTAAAGGAATAATTGTTTTGAATTAATCAATTGTATGTCTTTATCCGAAATTTCACTCTAATAACTAACTTGTGTATTTTAATTAATAAATGTGCATGATCAGTAAAAAGTTATCACATTCTCTTAAAATTCCACATCAGCAGATATCTTTAACAGCAAGACTTTAAATGCAATCTGTACAATTGAAATTATCATTACATGACCAAATTATATTCCTTTATAAATATTCCTAAGTTCAAATTAAATAATGTTACCACTTTAAGGTATTAACTACACAAAGTATCGCTATCCATTAATTATCAAATTAGTTTAACATTTTTAAATAAATAAGTAAAGCAAAAATTGTTTTATATAATTCAAATGACGATATTTCAAAATTCCCATAATTTTCAAAACACCTTTGTTTTAGGAATTTTGAAAATCCCCTACCCAAAACACCCGTTTTTTCCCTGGTTTAAGTAGGGTTTTTTACCAGCCTTTACATCTCTAGTTACAGAGCTACATCTCCATATATATATATATATATATACAACTCTTTAAGATCAACAGACATTGAGGATGTGTACATTGACATGGTGAAACGTGTGTATAAAAATGCAAGTGCAAAATTTCGGTTACATAAAGATACCAAAACTATCAAACTTGGCAAAGGGGTGAGGCAGGGAGATACCATTTCTCCAAAACTTTTTACTTCTGCTTTACAGATGATTTTTCAGCTGATAAATTGGAATAACAAGGGAATAAAAATAAATGGTGAATATTTAAATCATCTGCGGTTTGCTGATGACATTGTTATTTTTTCAACGGACCCATTAGAACTCCAAGACATGGTACAAGAGCTCTCAACTAGAAGTGAAGAAGTTGGACTCAAGATGAACCTACAAAAAACTAAGATCATGTTCAATAATTTTGTAGAGGAAACAAAAATACAAGTTGACAACACTGAGCTAGAAATTGCTGATTCATATATTTACCTTGGCCAGCTGATTTCAATGGATGGCAACATTATGAAAGAACTCAACAGACGTATTAAACTTGGCTGGAGTGCATTTGGAAGAAACAGTTTTATCCTGAAGGGGAAATTGCCTTTGTGTCTAAAAAGAAAGGTCTTCAACCAGTGTGTATTGCCAGTCCTCTCTTATGGATCAGAGACATGGAGTCTAACAGTTGGAGCAATACGAAAGTTACAGACAACGCAAAGGAGCATGGAGAGGTGCATGCTTGGAATAACTAGGAGAGATCGAAAAAGAAACACTTGGGTGAGAGAGCAAACTAGAGTAGAGGACATCATTGTTAAAGTAAAAGGGCTGAAATGGCGATGGGCTGGGCATATTGCAAGAAGAACTGATCAACGATGGACAACAGAAATTCTGAACTGGATTCCAAGAGACCACCGAAGACCTAGAAAACGTCCTCAAACTAGATGGGTGGATGAAATAAGAAAAGAGGTTGGGGTGACGTGGAAACGAATGGCCCAGGATAGACTTGTGTGGAAAGCATTTGGAGAGACCTTCATCCAGCAGTGGATAGATAATGGTTGAATATGATGATATATATACATTCATCGCAATGGGGGTTAGATCCCCCATCAACAACCTCTACTTATGCCAGTGCGTCCTTTTCTTCAAGAATGAAATTGGTAAAATCGAAAGTTAGGAGCAGAATAAACGACGTCTACCTTGAACACACTCTTAAGGTTGCGAAATCAAAAGCAAGACGATGTTGACAAGCTTGTTGAAAGTAGTTATAAGCAGTGACAAAAATCTCGCTAAAAGATTTGATTTCGCTTTATATATTAATAACTAAAAGTATTGTAAATGTTTTTTGCTTCCATACGTATTTTATATTGTAATATATATATATATTCAGTCCCAGAGGAGGATCCAGAAAATATTTTCAGGTAGGCGGGCAAAGCCTATGTAGAGAGCTTAGGAAAAAAAGGCAACAAAGGTTGATTTGGAGGGGGGTGCGCAGGAGGCACCCCTAAATTCGTCTTTGTTCAGACATAATATTGCTAGTACAGTAATGCGGTCCGCGGGCCAACAAGAATAAGCAAAATTGGCCCTTGGATTGAAAAAGGTTGAAGATCCCTGTATTAAAGGATTCGTTTATGTTGGATTGAGGGCACTACAACATTTTGCTTACAACATCTATTTTTAATAAAATATCATTCCAAGTAGAGTTCGTTCGCGCTCAGTTGTCGCCCGATACCGTTACCAGATGGGTTGTTCCATTGCAGTTTAGGGAAGGCCGTCTTGGAGGAACTGGTTTTTCCCGCGCGAAAAACCAGTTTCGGCAAGACGCCCTTCCCTAAACTGCAATGGACTAACCCGTCTGCTAACGGGATCAGGCGTCAGGTCTGCGCGAACGGACTATAATTACTGAGCAAATGAACTTAAAAGACCCAACCTAATCTAAAAAACAATGAGCTGTATGTTTTGTTTTTATATCCCTGGAATTGTCATCTATTATGTCATATAAACTCCTCATGACTTCATGTTAACTATATGAGTCAATGCAAACAAAGAGGGAGCAGCTGTTGATGGGCTAGCTGTGATTTTACTAGGGCTGTACTGAAGTGTAATGCGCTGTTTAGAGTACCACAATAGAAAGTGTCTGTTTGTATGCTTCATGTTTTTTTAAAGTAATTTTTGAAATTGTAAAAAAGTACGTTTTTTTACTATAGACGTACATAATCAAATACGGCCGCCTGCGTGCACGCACGCACTGCCCCCGTAGAACCGGCCCTGCTAGGTCCTCTCAAAGGGCGCGAATCCGCCCCTGTATTCAGCATTAGATGCTTTGCGAAAATTCCGATTGCAAAAAAATATGAAGATGGGAAAATGTCCCATCACATGCATTGTACTACCCGGGCTTGCCAAACGATTTGAAAAAACTGCTCAGTTAGAGAATTGCTCATTGAAACAGAAGATTAGCAATAAGATAGTTTGGCGGATCAGCACTAGCTGATTACAGACCTTAAACTGCTTAAAACCACGTAGTACAGTTATTTTGGTTAACTGGCAGCAACCGGTATTCCGATAGAGTCGGTTCTCCGGTATAACCGGTATACCGATTATAGTACCGGTATTTCAAGGTACCGGGTACCGTTACTGAAATCCTAGGACTGCACATGTTTATTTTGTACCCGCATTTGGTGAAGCAATGCCCTCTTGTGCTTTGACGTCATGTGAGTTTAGTGCGCATGATCTAGGACTTCGGACACACGCGAAGAAATCGTGATCCATGCCATTAGAGGCGTGTGTTCAGTCCAGTGCTTCAGTCATTTTTTTAGGTGATTTTTTCTTGTTTATTTTCGAATAATACCAACTTCGTTTTTGCCTTTGTTGGGAAATGATTCTTTTCATTTTCTTCCTTGGATTGTTCAAAAGCCAGCTAGTGTAAAAAAAAAAAAAAAAAAAAAGTCCATAAAAATTTACCTACTTACTTAAATTGCTGTACGAATGTTTTTAATGCGAATAAATCAATAGATGGCGCCACAAAACAAATGGCCCAAAAATGTATATATATTAGTATATTACCTTTAATGTCATTTATATCCTTCGAGTATGGAACTGATAGGAGGGAGTATCGGCGGGAAAAAATGAAGCTACGCAGCAGGGGCATCCTCCATCTTGGTTAGCACAAAACAAACGAATTCGACACATGTGGACACACTGGTTTAGTATCGTTCCTCCGTTAATTTTTTAAGCACAAATAGAAAAAAAAGTGCAGTTGTTCTTTACGGATGAGCATTAATTTGTGGAAGCACGTATTTTCCAGACACAAAGTTGACAGGTAAAAGAACAGGTGCAGAAATGTAAAGGTATTTCCGTCATAATAACCTAGTAAAATATCCCCCCCCCCCAAAAAAAAAGAAAAAAATCAGCCGCAAACTTTGATACAGTTAGTTATATTCCATTTTCATACGTCTGAAGGTTCGCCATAGCTGCGTAAAATAACATTATAGGTAGAGGAAATTGGATGGGACCAAAAAATTTGTTCGTTATAGCGGGGTTTGACTGTATATTGTTAATATACTTATAATTACGGCGTAATTATAATAAAGGCGTAATTATAATATAATTTCGCCTTTTTTGTGTATGTCATACTTTTTATCATGTTAAAAGGCAGTCAATTCTTTACATAGGCGTACGCAGAAAGTTCATAAGGGGGTTATAGGCTCAATGGGGGTTTACAGATCTACAACTCATATATTCCTATGTTAAATATACAAAATTTCATTGCAATGGGGGTTACAACCTAGGCTCGATCATACCTTTGCGGGGCCCTAGGCCAGACACATATCTGGGACACCTGTTCTCATGAAAATTTGGAAATGCCCTCAGTAGAGAGCTGAGCCCATTCGAGGCCTC